>CM035440.1:138862085-138864585 GCA_020310875.1 Ceratopteris richardii
TATCCACTGTATTCCAATGCATTCTGATGGACATGTATACAGAGACGCATTCAAAGAAACGGAATTCTCCATTGGATGGATCCAATTCGTGCACACTTACAATATTTGCATAACACAGTCAATACCTTTTATGTACTAAAAAGCGTGCATGCATGACCATTCTCTCTGTCCAATCATCCCCACTTTATCATGCAACGTGCCGAGCAGCGTTCGCCTACCACATGCCCTGGCACCCTCAAAGAAAACGCATTGAGCACTAGGACTGTGCACCATCTTCAAAGGACATGCACTAAGCAATAGACGCAGTATATGATGGTAGTATGATGATGTATGTATCCATGATGGAGTACAGCAGATATGGCTTCTTAGGCGGTGACAGTAGAAGTAGCCTGAACCAATTCTATTTTATATCATATATGAGCTGCTGCAATGCTGAACTTTTTTGTATACTGGAATAAGAATAGGTGTATGTCTGCTTTCAGATGTCTTTAAGCACATATATCAATCACATACACTATGTGCCACGGTTCCTTACTACTGCACCAGCAGACAGGGAGCAAATCAGAATTACCAGGACTCTGTTCAGCAGAAAAGTAATCTTAAAGTCTGTATTCATCGTGAATAGAAGGAAGATTCTAACAATTGATGATGCTTCAAAATCTTACAACTCCTCATCACTCACAATCATCATGCTCAAAGTACCTGATATAACGTCTTCATGTTTCTGATGTATCATCCGAGAAAGGTTCAACTTGCTTAGCCAGAAGTGTTAAATTCTGATCAGTATCATTCAAAATCTAATCCCCTAGTTTCTTGGCACGGTGTAGTGGAAACACCTTGATAGATGCATCATAGTCAACTCCTGTCTCGAGGGGAGAAACATTTAACATAGAAGCTCTGGGCCTTTGGTCTGCAGAGTGATGGGCCTTGAAGCCACAAACAATTTTTCTTATGATCACGTGAATGTTTGTGATGTGAATCCTGCAATTCATTATGCATCTGAAAGTCCATCCCCATCTTGTAGTACCCAAATACTTGTTCCATGTGATTCACTTGCACTTGTTCACTCTCTTGATCTATCTATTGCACTAACTCTTCGAATTCTTAAACTTAAGCCTCTACAAATGAATGGAATGGAATGCCTATTTGATTTGTGACATAATATCTGATGATATCTTTGTGAGAATTTTACCAAAAAAAAAAGTACAGAAATAGGTATTCTTGAAGAAAAGGAAAAAGAATTTGAAGATCAGGTTTCTGTAATTGAAAGATCCACAATCTTTCATCGTATTCATCTTCTTTGGAAGATATTCAAATTATCTTTTTGAGAATATAGTGGACGAAATCTGTCTACAAATCCTGATCAATATTGGAAAATTGCAACATAAACATCTTGGAACATCTCAAAGTCCAAAACACTAACTTCAAAGGAAGAAGTGTCTACATGCAATTCAAAAGACAACACCTATTGTACAAGTCTCAAGATCTATGGAACTCTTGTTTCATACTTTGGTTATATTCTTGGACTTCATCTTACAAGAGAAGACTGTTATTTCAAGACACATTCAAGTAATTATGAGTTGAGAGGTCTATACCTCACCGAAAGCTTGTCAACAAGAGAAGACTAGAAAGATCATCAAAATCATTCTAAACTACATCTGATTCCCATACCTCATACAATTAAAATTTGGGTCTTCTCCCCCTTTTCCTTTGTTTTTCTTCTTTTTTTTTCCCTTTTTTTTTTCTTTTTTTTTTTTTTTTTGGGGGGGGGGGTGTGTGTGTGTGTGTGTGTGTGGGGTGGTGGTTTTAGGGAAATTGTCACACATGACAAATAGTTTAGGATTATCAAATCATTCTTTATGTCATGGACATCTATGATTAGCTTAAAATTTAGGTCAAATTTAGACACGCCCAAAATAGTCAAAAAACCAATTTGGGGCCTTTTGAAACGGAGCACATATTCTTTAAGTACTTGAGGAGAGCTATCTATCCATATCATATTTCACCTGAAACCCTAATTTTCTCATCAAAGGTCAAACCCTGATTAGAGAATGGTCAACTTTTACAAAGTCAAAGTCAGCATGGACTTTATGCATGGCATCATAAAAAACCTGCACTTAGCTTTTACGTGCCACATCATTGAAATCCATCACATGTTAAGATCTCATCATGGCCATTATAAAAAAAAATAACAATCCTAAGAATAAAGCTAGCATGGAATTTTTCGCCATAGCTTTACAAGAATTCGTTTTTGTCTTGGTTATTTAAGGACAATATCACATGGTGATTATCAATCAATAAGATGGAGCTCACTCAAGGCTTCAATGCTAGGAGGAGAGTGCTCGCTCATGCGCTCTTGGAGGAGCACTTGGAGGAGACGAAGAGTGTGCTAACAGTCTTGGAGGAGCATCAGCATGCTCTCTTGATGCTATATGATTTGTGAATTCATACTCATATGGTTGGAGTATACCGTTATCTCTTGTATCTACTATCATTAATG
>CM035440.1:138874585-138909585 GCA_020310875.1 Ceratopteris richardii
TGTTATACCCTCTAGATTTAACTTTTTAGCATCGATTACTAGTTCTTAATGATGATATAATGTAACATGTTTTTGGTTTCATGATAATGTGACATTTCAAATGTTTCTCTTGTTATGTATATGACATGATGATGACGATGTAGCTCTTGTTTTCCACAAGGTGAAATACATATGACTTTTGACTCTTTGTCCAATCAAATTATAGATAATGAATGTCTATGATGTTCCGTCTCGAGACTCAAGAGCCTTGCTATGATTGCTTTCTTTGCTTCTGATATTTAAAAGAAAAAAATGAAAATGAAAATGAAAAATAATTGTACAAATATCGTATATTATTATGCCCTATCATGTTTTGTCATATCTTAACGTATGATACCACATATTGTAACTTTGTACAAGCCATGCTATGAACTTTTGTAAAGAATAATTGGTGATGAAACTACTCATCTGATTTATCATTTCATGATGTATACAAACATTTCTCTTTCCAGATAAGCACAAGATGTAATCAAAAGAAATAAAGAAAGAGAGAGGCATAATGACATGCACTTTCATAGAATCAAGTGTTGGATGTTCGTCTTAATTAGTTTATGGCATACAAGAGTTGTCATCCGAAAGGACAGACACCTAACCTTTGAAACTCAACATGAAGGAGGCTATGTTGACCATGCGAATGAAAGAGAGGAAAATTATGCCACTGTTCAAATTTCAAACCATACATTATGAAAGTCCACCAAGTCACTCGAAATAAGGTTACTATAGAATTAATATTTTATTTAGGAGAACAAAGCTGAAGGTCAGAACACCTCAACTGGGCGCCAAGGAGCCCAAGTGTTGGAATTGGGCGCCAAGGAGCCCAAGTGCTGGACTTGGCACCAAGGAGCCCAAATGTTGGAATTGGGCACCAAGGAGCCCAAGTGCTGGACTAGGCGCCAAGGAGCGCAAGAGGTGAAACTAGGCGCCAAGGAACCCAACTAGGTGCCAAGAAGCCCAAGTGTTGAAACTAAGTGCCATGAAGCCCAGTTGCTCGAAAGGCACCAAAACGCCCAAATTCACCCAAAGGACAAATTCACCAAGGGATAAGTGGGCCAAGCCTTGACAAGACCCCGATAAGGCGAGAGGGTTGAAGAGCTGACATGGTGGCCAAGTGGATCCCGACCACTCAGCACTACATGACAAAGTCTAGTACTGGCGGCTACTGACAATTAAAACTTCCCAATACATCAATTTCTCATTACCCTTATGTAAGGAACTACTCTTCTTGTAACCTATCCCTCGTCTATAAAAGAAAGGTTCTTCAAAGAAAGGAATACATCATACATGAGATAGGATAGATGAAGATAGATATATGAGGATAGAGATTACACACCCAAGCTAGTTCTAACAACTTAGAGACCTATCTTAAGTATTCCATAATAGTGTGAAGTTACATGCCATCTATGAGATTACATGGTGTTCCTAGGCTGCTCTAGGAGTAGTGCATTTTGCATTCCCTATACCCAAACGTACTACTTCACCATCTATAGGTGAAAATTTGGCACGCTTCGGTGGGACAGGGCTCTTGAAGATTCCCCTTAGAGATCACTTGGATAAAGTACTAAAAAGGGTAGCCATTTTAGGCAACTTCAATATTTAGGCTAGTATAGTCTCATCTTGTATTAGGAATTCTTGGGCATAGGTTAGCCCTACCTTGCACTTAAGAATTTTTGGGCTCAATGAAGCCCTCCTCCATCGCCCTCCACCTCCTCCATAGTTTGGGCGGCTCCTCCATCCACCTCCTCCATAGTTTGGGCGACTCCTCCACCCACCTCCTCCATAGTTTGGGGCAACTCCTCCACCCACCTTCATAGTTTGGGGTGACTCCTCCATCCACCTCCCCATACTTTCGACGACGACTCCACCCACCACCATCCACCAACTCCATAATTTGGGACTCCTCCATATGCCTCCCCCATAGCTTAGGCCACTCCTCCATCCACCTCCTCCTCCATGGTGGGCGACTACTCCATCACCCCTCCTCCGTTAAGTTTTCCTAAGTTCGAATTGTAGCCCTTTTCCTCTCTAGGGAAAATTCTCTAGATGGTCGATGACATATACTAGAGCTCATAAAGAGAACCAATTGACTCCTAAGAAGACACCAATTAAGAGCTACCACAAAAGGAGACAAGACCCCTATTTAACACCAATGAGAAGCTTGTCCACCTTAGGGAAACTAGAGATAGTCACCAGATTTGAAGGATTAGAGGATGAAGTAAAGACTCAAGAGCTTTCACCCCAAGTTACTCCTGCTTATATGAAATTTCCTAACACCATTATGGCCGAGGAGCTTTCTGCTCTACTGTCGAGGATAAACATCAGATTCTCTTCATTTCACAGTGGTGCCAATGAGGATCCCGAAGACCACGTACGAAAATTTCTATCAATATGCAAAAGTAGGGGCCCACAACGACAGCAGGATGCTTTCCTTGAGCTCTTTCCATCCACACTTGAAGGATTGGGAGACAAGTGGTTCAGCCAGTATGCTAAAAATCATTTTCAAACATGAGAAGCATTAAAGAGTGAATTCACAAAGACATTCCGACCAAGTAATTAATTCGACAGAAAGAACATTAGATGGATCGAAAAATCTAATATTGCATACAAGAGAATCTTTCTGAGAACTAATGATGCGGGCAAGGGCACTAGTTGCAAGACTACAAAAGGCACCAGGGGACTTCCTGATCAAGAAATGGGTGGAGAAAGCTTTGCCTAAGTCCACCCAATAGAAATTGAGAGAGTTTTTGTGGGAAGACGCCACCTTACGAGAATTTGAGGCAGCGGCTACAAGGATTGAAGTTGCACAAGTTCACTTTGGGGCCCAACCAAGTAAGGCTCCTTCCCAAAATGAAGATGTTGTGTCAGTATTAAGGAGGGAGCTAGAGGCCTTAAAACTTCAAAAGAACTAGGGAGAAGATAAAAGCACCTCGGATGGTCTCGCTCAGATATGGCAAGAGCTCGAAGAGTCATAGTGCCCAGAAACGGTTCAACCGTTTCTAGGAAACCGACTGGCCTAGAAATGTCGTTTTTGGGCCTAAATTTTCCACTTTTTTTTTTACCTTCTTTGGCCTCTTTTGCTTGTGCCTATTGTTTCGGACTGTGTGAACTCCTTCCGCTTGGGCGAGAGAAAGAAAGAAAGAAAGAAAGAAAGTGTTTTTACGTCTATTAGGAGGCCGAACTCGGCCTATGAGACAAATCAATGTACATGGGTGTATCTTCTGTCAATCGGAAAAGATAAAAGTACTGAAAAAAAAGATGGCAAGGCTGATATAGATCTCTGTAGTATGCATGTAGAGATACCCATGAAAGTGGGAGGGGGGGGACGGTGAATGGAGTGCTATATCTATAGCCTATATGCAAAAGGGTAGTACAAGCATGATAATGCATCTGAACGACTAACTAGCTCCATCCTGTACATGGGTGGAGGTGGAGTCAAGGCCGCCCTGATGGCTGCAGCGAGATCTGCCATCATCCGGGATCGTCTCTCCTCCATGGCGCGATGGTCACGAGCCTGGATGTCTGCGATCTGGTGTCTGTGAAGTCTGAGGGCCCGATATCCTATAGCAGGGGTCGTCTCCTAGCTCGAGAGGTCTGAGCCTGCTGAAGAGTCACCCCTCTCGATGTGTGAGCTAAGGGGCGGAGGGCTGCTGCACGTCGTGCAATGAAGAAGTCAGTGAGCTGACTCTGTCTCCCTCGTGTCTGGGAAGCTGCAGTAGGCTGGAGGAGAGAATCTCTGTGACTCTGAATCTCTAGTAAGAATCGCCCGAGCTGTCGCTGATCTCTAGAGCCCATGATCTCTCGGAGGGTGGGCTGCCCTGTAAACAGAGTCTCGTATCTGCCTCTAATGTCATCATATGCGCAGAGAGAGAGAGAGAGACCAAATCGCAGCCTTCGAAGTTCAAGTACGTGAGTCTTTGACTTTTCATCTGTTGAAGATTAAATAAGTTATTGTACAGAACATCTATCTAGGATGTTTAATTTAGTTATCTAGTTCCAATCGGCTAACCTTGGACTTTTGCAAAAGGAATCAGATACCATTTCTGAGCCGATTCCAAAAGATTTGGAAAGCGCAAGGAAATAACTAAAACTCTCTATAACTAATTCAAACTTCAAAGATATAAACTTGCTATGATTCAAATACTTGATGACCCAAGACTTCAACTCAAGACTTTAACTTCTTAATGATCTGTGTCAACAAGGTATTGAAGCATTTATTTTTTCTATCTTTAAGAGAAAGGAACTTAATTCTCAAAAAGATTCATAGAGTAAATCTAAACATGATCCAACCACAAGATACTAGTGTGGTATCCAACATCAATGTGTCGACCCACGGAGGTTCTACTGATGAGTCTTTTACTCAAATAATGCTTCACTTGAGACTATGTTCATGCTTCTATTCAATCTTTTATGACTGCTACTAGGAATGCAATTTTTGTGCATTACTTTTGAGTCAAAAGATTGAATTTACAAAGTTACACTAGGAACTTGGTGGTTGATTTAGTCAATCTATTCCTTAGTTGAAAGGATCATTTCAATGTCAAAGTCCTCCTTTAGAAATGTAACAAATATTTCTTATCAACAACACATAATCTTGAAGTGTTTCATAATTCAAATAAGAACAAGTCTTTATTTGAAAAAGAAGATCTTCGAAGTTACCAACTTCATATCTTTTGCTTCCTTGATCTTGCAGTATCTTGAGATCATTATATTATCCTCCTTGAATTAGATTTTTTCTTTGAAAGTTTTAATTCCCTTGAAGATCAAATCTAACTTCAAAATCCATTCTTGGACTAAAAGATAATTATCATCCCACATTCCAATGTCCCATACCATCTTTCCTGCATCAATCTGAGTACAAAATCTCCTTATTATATTCACATTAATGTGTGGGTGATACTCATCCTAAAGTCTAAACATATCTTGATAGAGTACCTTTTCGCTTCAACTCTTTAAAAGAATTTTGAAGTTTCGGGCATTACCTCTAACTCGATATTCTAGGTTTTCATTCCTTCACACAATCGTTTCACGATCTCATGCTTTTTCCATGGAAACTTGAACACCTCTTTATAGAATATCTATTCTTCTTTGCTCGGGTTTTCAAACTAAAACCAATGATAAATCCAAGTACTTGAATTTTCACAATTTCAAGTCCAATTGGTTTATTTTCTACCAATTCATAGTGACAAAAGCTTTTTACTTCTTGTCTTTAGATTCCTTTCTAACTAAAGCTTTAAGTAGCTACCTCGGGGACTTTATAGGAATCTCTCTACTGCTTAAGTCTCAGCATCCGCTCATGCTTTTGCATTTCATCTTTAAGAAATCCCTTTAAGAATAGGTAAACTTTTATGTTATACCTTCCACAGACTTAATTACCATCATCACGGTTGCAGACTACATACTTGGAACAGCTTACTCTTTTCACACTTTTCCATTGGATAAATGGAACTTGAGTGAAAATTTCTCAAAAGGAATTTGATTGCCAATACTTGGGCAAACTTCATAGTAGTTCCAATCGCAATTGTCTTGGACAAACCTTGCCAAACTTGATCAAGGCTTGTTGACCTTGCGACAAAAATAAAGACTTATTCTTTATCTTTAAGACCTCTTTGCACTATCAAAAGCTTCTTTGCTTACCCATGGGATTTTAGAGATATTTCTCCAACTCAAGTCCAAGCATGTACTAATGCCTTTCAGATTCTAAAGCTAAGAATCTTTGACTCACCTCCAGGTGATATCAACCATTGGACTTCAAGTACCACTTCTAGTGGTTTGGGACCATGTGAGCTATCCAAGAAGAACTGAATCATGCACTATGGAGGTTCCGGATAGGACAACTATCTGATCCAAGACAAGCTATGTGTTTGCAACACTCTCTGCCTATGTGTAGAGATATAGCTTCAGAAACTTGGCAATTTGTCACAGCTCACTTAGTAAAAAGAACTTGAAACTTTGGCACACTTTGGGGCACTATATGAGAGAAAAAAGGAAGTTTTCCGGGGAAGCATGTACTTCTACAATAGAAAATGTATCAGAACATTTGAAGCAATCGG
The DNA here is from genome assembly GCA_020310875.1 of Ceratopteris richardii. Classification (NCBI taxonomy): domain Eukaryota; kingdom Viridiplantae; phylum Streptophyta; class Polypodiopsida; order Polypodiales; family Pteridaceae; genus Ceratopteris; species Ceratopteris richardii. The sequence continues at coordinate 138,880,672 of CM035440.1, forward strand.
AGCAAGGATTTCAACACTATAGAGAAACAGGTTTGAAACTTAACCCCAACAAATGTCACTTTTTGGTGACCCATGGTAGTTTGTTAGGGCATGTGGTTTCTCGTCAAGGAATGACTCCCGACCCTGACAAGGTAATCTCAATTCTCAAACTTCCTCGACCGCTCAATGCCAAAGAAGTCCACATCTTCTTAGGAAACACAAGGTGCAGTCGAAAATTCATACGTACATATGCAGAGATAGCACAACCCCACTCACGTCTCACTAGCAGAAGCTTTCCCTTCCAATGGTTTGAGGAAGAAGAAGAAGCTGCATTCATATATTTAAAACACAGGTTGGTATCTGCACCTATACTCATCTCACCAGATTGGTCAAGTTACAAGTTTGGCAATATCTTTTCCTTCCAACTTCCTTAGGCTACCTCAAATCAATCTTTCTCTATTAGCACCCTTCTTAGGTACCCTTCCCCAACCTCTCTCCACCTTGTCCACTTCTACTCCATCCCTCTCCTATGTATAACCTACTCCTCAAAACACACTCGCTCCACCTAAACCATAGCTCCACTCGCCCAATACCCACTTGCCTCACCTTTGGAAGTACCTAACGCAAAGTCACCGGGGGACGGGGATGGGTCCCGAGAACGGTGGTGTCCCCAGGACGGGGACAGAACCTTGGGTGTCTCGGGGACGCGTCCCCGGGATGGCACTAAAAAAATGAAGCTTTTCCCAAAATGATAAAATAAAAATAACGTACAATGAAGCTATTACCGTATGAAATGACCATAAGAAGAAAACCTTGGAAAAAAGGTGTTCTTAAGTATAAACACTCAACATGTACGAAGCACGTTGACGGTTGAACATTTAGAATCTAGAGTTACTCAAAGACAAGTCATATGTATTGTATGATGTATCATGCCAAATAGTGTGGAAAAATCACCATCATCATATAAAGAAGATGTTAAATTATGAGAACAAAAAGATGTTTGCGGGCCGCGGCACCCATTCTTTTGTAGCCACATAGCTTGCAACTTGATGGCCTTTCACTATCTCCTTCTCCGAGGGATACGAAAGAGTCCACCTCCTCCCAGCATGCCCGTTTGCTAGTAGCATGCCTCCTCTTGTTGTTGGAACCACTTGTTTACAGTGAAAAGGCCATATGGAAAGAGAACACTATTAGGAGAGGAGAAAAGAGGAGAAGAGTGAACAAAGGGTTGAGAGGATATAGAGCATCCATTGAATATGCAAGGGGGAAGCTAGCTAAAACCTTCATGCACATAGGATGTTTGCAATGCCCTCATGCACATAGGATACTTGCAATGAAAGCTCCAAATGGACTTGCGAGATTCTTAGGCTGAAATGGCTCTATTTATGGTTGTGTGTGGGGCTACAAGGAGGCTCTAGAAGCCCTTAAGGAAGCACCAAAACTAGCCTAAAGAATCAGAAAAAAAAAATTGAATTTCAAAGTCCAAATCATCTTCCTATCATCGCATCCCATCCCGGATCTAGACTGTCACATAAAAATGTCCCGTGGACGGATGGTTGTTACAAAGTGGCTTGGGGGGATAGGTGTCGTCCCGGCTGCCCGTCCCTTGTCCATCCATCTTGGGGACGGCATCCCTAGGACCCGAGGATGCATCCCCATGTGACTTTGACCTAAAGACAACTACCTATCGTGCACAAAACCTCTCTACACCTTGGGCAACCACCTACTTCCTTATTATTCTTCCTCCCTGGGCGACCAACCTTGCTCACCTCCCCTCTTTCCATTCTCAGCTGACCTCCTACTCTTCTCTCATCCCTTTTGGGGCGGCAACCCACTTCCTTATATCTCTTCCTCCCTCGGTGACCAACAATTCCCAACCCCATCATTCCAATCCGAGGTGGCATCCACTTTCTACTCTTCCCTTATCCCTTTGTGCAACCCAGTTCCTCCCTACATTCCTCCCTCCTTTCTACTCTTCCCTTATCCCTTAGTGCAAGTTCCTCTCTACATTCCTCCCTCCTTTCTACTCTTCCCTTATCCCTTTGTGCAACCCAATTCCTCCCTACATTCCTCCCTCCATATATTTCTCTCTCAACAACCACTCATTCCCTCTACCACTTGACGGCCTCAAGTTTCCACTCTCCTCCATTTAATTTCCTCTTACAACCACCTACTCTGCTATGGCAATTTAACTACTACACTTGCTAGACCCGAAGAAATCCTCCCTCTAAGAGGCATCTACAACCACTTTCCATAGCCTTAGCAACCCTTCATCCTTGAGCACTGTCCTCACCCTTGATACCAAACCTTGATGACTACCTTCTAACCCTAGGTGACGACTAATTCAGATCAGCATGGACTAATTCAGATCAGCATGGCGACTACCATTCCTGGCATCCTCGACAACTACCTTCAATTTCCAAAGGTGACCACTCATCACATTATAAGGCGACTCCCATCCTTTTCTTGGCACTTGGCGACCTCTAAATCCAATCTCCACCAATTTCCACGATATACACTCTGACGTCCACTCGATTCCCTCTCACTCCAACGTTTCCCTCATCCCCTCTCTACTTGAGTGACCACCCATTCATTCTTGACTTGGTGCTCAGCCTTCTAGGCACCCCCTTCCCTTGTTACACCTAGAGGCAACCCTTCCACCCTTACATCATTTCCCCACTTCATCTAGACTTCTCCAATTTTCCCTTCTTCTTGGACTCTTCCAAGTCCTTGCCCACCTTCACGCTTCCTTGAGTATTTCCACCACTTCCACGATCAATCAATAGTACACTCCTTCACCAAATCTTCCAGCAGGTACGTCATACTCAAACCTTTCACTCACACACGTGACCCAACACTCACTCACCTTCACTTACACGAAACACATAACTCGATCTAGCTCTCACCCATTAATTTATAGATCACTTCCAATCTCCTCTCCATTCTATTTTCTAATTTATGGGCCACGTCCAACCTCCTCTCCATTCTATCTTCTAATGTATGGGTCACTTCCAACCTCCTCTCCATTCTATCTTCATCCTAACTCTTGTACAACTAGGCGGCATCCTAACTAACATCTGGGCTACATAGGCGACACCCACAGGCCTTCACAATGCACCACCCATGAGGGCGACGCCCATTGCCTCTTCAAAGTGCAACCACTTGTCGAGGAAAAGTTATGGACGACATCCTAAGTAACATCTGAGTTATGTAGGTGATGCCCAAATGGCCTTTGCAATTCACCACCCATCAAGGAGATGCCCGATTGCCTCTTTAGAGTGCAACCACATGTAGATAAAAAGCTCGGAAGCACGAATGAAGAGCTCATTACGAACAGCATACACTACCTTCTTAATGTCATTGATATTCTTTGGATCAAGCACCTTCTCTCTCTCTCTCTCTCTCTCTCTCTCTGTGTGTGTGTGTGTGTGTGTGTGTGTGTGTGTGGTACAATGCTTCCCTCACAAAGATGTGATCGTAGTCCCTCGACTCAAGAAATAGCCCCATAGCGACCAGCAGTCTTGCAATAGCCCAATTGGCCTCCATAATTCATCCCCCGAGCTAGGTGATGCAAATTTACTCCTAACTATCTATTGGACTACGTGGGCGACGCCCAACTGCAATTCATCCCCGTAGCTAGGCGACGCCTGAAGGGCATCTGCTATCCTCGAAATCAGCTGGTCGATGCCCCAGGTACATGTTCTATCCTTGGAAGCAGCTAGGCGACGCCCAATATTATTGGCAATTCATTAGAGTGGAGGACTCCAATCCAACTGGGGACTTCATAATTGATTTAAGCATATGATCGACGGGAGCAACCTTCCATTTTCACCATGCCAAAAGAGGCGACCACCTATCCAACTTATCCACTTTGAGCCTCACCTTATCCACGTGCTAAAAGAGGCAACCACCTATCCAACTTATCCACTTTGAGCCTCACCTTATCCACGTGCTAAAAGAGGCGGCCACCTCTCCGTTAAGTACTTATCCACCTCCTATTTTGAGCCTCATCTTATCCACAACTGCCTAAGATTAGACAAAGAGATTATCCTATTTCCTACATAATTCATACGAGTTCACCACTTCAGCACGAGAGTCATTACACCCTCAGCAACTCATCTATAGGAATCAACCACCAACCTTCTACTTAACTAGGTGACAAGGCTTCAAAGCGAGACTCTGTAGTGGGCAACAAAATCTCGGGTGACACGGTGACACCGATAGCAAGGCTTCGATTGGTAGAAATAAGCACCAACTATGGGGATAACATCCGATAGATGCAACAATCTTTTGAGGTGATCCTTCTTATTTCAGCCATCAAGTAACACGTATGACCACATCACGGCATATATATCACATGCCGGCACCTTCAACTTCCCGCTGCCAGATAATTTCCCTACCATTATGCAATCAAACTAGTTTTTGAGGGCTCACCTCGATCAACACACATCCTACTCCACACGAATCCACTTCAAAAAATCGGCCTTTTAAAATCATAGACCTACCTTCCCCTCTAAGCTATTCACCTCGAAGACATGCCCCACCTTCAAACATGCCTTCAGAACTTTCACTCAACCTTCCATTTCAGCCTACCTTCTCAGAAGTTTAACAGGCATCAATCTCAAGCATCTCTTGGGAGAAAAGGCAACTGACATCGAGATCCACAACACCTTCCAACACCGGAAAAATATAGATTAAATATGTGGCCTACCATTCATAAGCATCTACAAGGTATGTCACAGATGGATGTAGCTAAAAATATGTTTCAGAAAATTGCCACCAAAATCTATGAAGATAGACAGACATGCATCAATCTCGAATATCGCCTGTGCAATCATGTTACCATGCTTAATGAAGAATGTCTGAGAGTTTGCTTGGTCACAAAAGAGATGTATATGCAGATAAAAGAATTGTCCCAACATTTGATGCAAACAGAATCGGATTAAAGAGCTCAAAGCAGAAAATACAAATTTACGCAAACAAAGAAATGCATCGAAATCCAAACTTGATCTTTTGAAGTCATTGCTCTCTTCAGATCTACACGAAGTTCAACAAACCCAAGAAGAAGAAGATGCCTCCCTAGAAGGCCTGGCAAAGAACATGAAACTCATGGACTACATCTGCCTTAGTGGTTATTTTTGTAAAAGTGTCATAGATTCTCATTTTCTATAAAATATCATAAACTCTCATTTATTGTAGAGTTGTCATAGATGTTCTCTGAAAACATACTTTTTCACATGATGTATCTCTTGGAGTATTTCAAAATGTAACTTTAGCTATGGCCTTTTGTAAAGTTGAATTTTAATAATTATATCTCTCTGAGACAGAGAGACACTAGTGGCAGACATCCTACATAATTAAAAAATTTTCTGAAGAACAAGGCAAAAGGCCAGAACACCTCAACTGGGCGCCAGGGAGCCGAAGTGTTGGACTCGGCGCCAAAGAGCCTAAATATTGGAACTGGGTGCCAAGGAGTCCAAGTGCTGGATTGGGCACCAAGGAGCCCAAATGCTAGAACTAGGTGCCAAGGAATGCTAGAACTGGGTGCCAAGGAGTCAAAGTGCTCGACTAGGTGCCAAGGAGCCAAAGAGGTGAAACTAGGCACCAAGGAACCTAACTAGGCACCAAGAATCCCAAGTGCTAAAACTGGGTGCCATGAAGCCCAATTGCTTGTAAGATGCCAAAACGCCCAAATTCACCTAGAGGACAAATTCACCAAGGGACAAGTTGTCAGGGGAGCACTAGATTGTGCTCTCTGACTACAGTAGACAAGATTTTGGAAACACACTTCTGAATTACAAGAACACCCACGAAGGGAAAACGATGCAAGAATACGTGACTGATACAAGACATCCCACAACCCGGGACCGATAGGTATGGAAAACTGGATAAGAGATGATACAAGAGATCCCACAACCCGGGATCGTAAGTATGAAACAAGATATCTGGATTACAAGAATTCCCTTCAGGGATATGAACTAGATACAAGAAAGAACTTGACAAGATCTCGTACTACGAGATTACACGAGGACAAGACAGGATGTCCAAGAACTAGACTAGACAAGACTGGAACAAAGAACAAGACAAGAACTCGAACTGGAACTTGGAGAGTACTTACTTGGCGGTCACGACTCCTTGAGCTCCCAAGACTAGTATTGGCAAGACTGAGAATGAATGTGGTGAAGCCCTCCTTTTATAGGTTTTCAAAGGCGGTGATCTATTGGCGGTTACGAAATGATGATGTCATCATGATGTCATCATGATGTCATCAATCCAAAATGGGACCTCCCAACATTAGAATCGAGCAAGTAAATAGTCGATCTTAGGGTTTTGGCACATTCCGGGATGCAATGGAAGCATTAGTTTCTCCAAACTCTAAACCAATCATGAGATATGTAAAGTCACATGGAATCTGAGGTTTAGGATGGTTTCCTTTGTGTCCATGACACAAGTGGGCCAAGCCCTGACAAGGCCCTGACAAGGCCCTCACAAGGCCCTCACAAGGTAAGACGATTATAGAGCTGACACAACGGCCAAGTGGACCCCGACCACTGAGCACTACATGACAAAGTCTGGTACTGGAGGCTACTAAAAACTAAAATTGCCCATTACCCTTATGTAAGGGACTACTCTTCTTGTAACCTATCCCTCGTCTATAAAAGGAAGGTTCTTCAAAGAAAGGGATATATGCTATAGAATAGATGAAGATAGATATATGAGGATAGAGATTACAAGCCCAAGCTAGTTCCAACAACTTAGAGACCTATGTTGCTCATTCCTTGAACCGACAGACCTACTACTAGTTGGTGCTAGTGTAAGGGTATCTGGGAGGGTGGTTGAGAAGATATAGTAGTATTGGTGTTGTCACCGTTCTTGTGTGTATATGAATAATTCACTGGTTGTTGCCTTGTCACTCTATCTTGTTGTTCTGTCTTGTTACTCTATCTTGTTGTTGCCACAGTTACTATGCCTTCCTCTTAAGTATTCCTTCTTTCCTCTAATTTCAGTAGTGTGAAGTTGCATGCCATCTATGAGATTACATGGTGTTCCTAGGCTCCTCCAAGAGTAGTGCATTTTGCATTCCCTATACCCACACATACTACTTCACCATCTACAGTTACACCAAGTTCGAACTTATAGAAAATGTTACCCATGGCAAAGAATGTGCCCTCAATGCAACCACAACAAAAGGACCTCTCAATAGAGGGGACGGATAGCCTAATCCAATCGTCCATCAAATTAATGGCTCTAAAATTCAAGAGAGATAATGAGCAATAAGAAGCATAAAAGGATCCTCCAACATCTTCTTTGTTTTAATAAAGAAAGACATAGGAAAGTTTTTCTGACTACATACACCATATACATGATAACTCTCTCAATCAATTTCCACTACTTTTCACCTTTCATGAGGTTTTTGTTGTGGAGTTTTACTAAGAGTATACACCATATAAATAAATACTCACTCTAGTATTTGTTGCTACTCTTGATCTTCCTATAGGTTCTCATTTCTGCTAGAGTATCCATTCTTATATGAAGTTCTGACTTGTTTTAACCAACATTTGCTATTTACCTAGTGTGTTTTTTGAAATACTTCATTGCATGAATGTTCTCAGCAATGAAATGATTGTTTTCTCAAATGTGAACGCTCATGCATGCTCCTGTATTCTCATCTGTGTGTGTGTGTGTGTGTGTGTGTGTGCGCACTTGCATGTGCACACACGCGCATGTAAGCATGCGTGCACGTGTGTCAATGAGAGAGAGAGAGAGAGAAAGAGAGGGTTTTGTTGACTATGTACAGCATATACATGGTTAATCCCTTAATTATTTGATATTCTTGAAGGTTCTTCTTTTTAAAAGGTGCTCAAGTTTACCATATTACGTTGTTCTTAGCAACATTTTATGTTCGTCAAGTTTGATTTGTGTGAGCATTTAGCTTGAATTAAGGTTTCACAGCAGCAATGTAATTATTTTAATAAAAATGTATGTGTATAAACTTGTACATGCATGAATATGTGTGTGCGCACGTGTACGTGCGCATACGCGCATGTGTGTGTGTGTGTGTGTGTGTTGTGTGTGTGTGCGTGTGTGTGTGTGCGCGTGTGTGTGTGTGTGTGTGTGTGTGTGTGTGTGTGTGTGTGTGCCCATGTGCACACGAGAGAGAGAGAGAGGTGTGTGTGTGTGTGTGCATGTGTGTGTGTGTGTATGTGTGTGGGTGTGCCCATGTGCACGAGAGAGAGAGAGAGAGAGAGAGAGAGAGAGAGAGAGAGAGAGAGAGAGAGAGAGAGAGTGTGTGTGTGTGTGTGTGTGTGTGTGTGTGTGTGCGCGCCCATGTGCACACGAGAGAGAGAGAGAGAGGTGTGTGTGTGTGTGTGCATGTGTGTGTGTGTGTATGTGTGTGGGTGTGCCCATGTGCACGAGAGAGAGAGAGTGTGTGTGTGTGTGTGTGTGTGTGTGTGTGTGTGTGTGTGTGTGTGTGTGTGTGTGTGTGTGTGTGTGGGTGTGCCCATGTGCACACGAGAGAGAGAGAGAGAGTGTGTGTGTGTGTGTGTGTGTGTGTGTGTGTGTGTGTGTGTGTGTGTGTGTGCACGCGTGCATGGATGCAACATGCACAAAAAGCTGCAAATGTGCACCTGTGCATGTATGGTTGCTGTCCACACATACACATGCATTGATTTCCATGTATACACGTCTGTGTATGAAGTGAAAGCAGCGTGCATACACATGTTCATGTATGGTTGCTGTGCATACATATGCATGCATTTAATGTGCATATATGCATCTGTGAAATGAAGGATAGAAAGTGAGAACAACACCTGGAGTTCTATCTTCCACAAAAGAACGAAAATGATCATAACCATGAGCAACAACATCCAAATCTGAAATACTGAAATTGAATCGTTTCTCTAAAGCCAACCAAAGCAACTGCATGAAACCCCCCCCCCCCCCCCCCCACCCCCCCCCAAAAAAAAAAAAAAAAAAAAAAAAAAAAGCCCCAAAAAAAGGGAAAAAGAAAAAAGGGAAAAAAAAGTTTCACATCAGTAATTTGAAAGGTCCAGATAATTATAATAGCAATATTACTTAAAATGATGACAAGACAGTTGAATAACTTACTGTTCGTGACCCAGGGGGCATCAATTTCCTCAGCAGACTAAAACAAGAATCTGTCAAGTCATTACTGTATATGACATCTGCTGCCAGTATGATATTTAACCTCTCCAGCTCAATCAGATCTGATTTACACCACGAATAAGGACTAGAAACAAGAAAATTGAAGTTAAAATCTAACCAATGAACATAAACCTTTGAGAATGCAATGACATATTGTCATGCTTGTGAAGCAGACCAACTCATGTGATCACAAATTATACAATTTTAGTCTTGAAGTTATCAACTTTGCAAGAACCATGCAGATGACACAACTTGACATACATGTAAAGAACAAAGGAGATAAAAGAGGAAAAGAGGAAGAGAAAGGCAAAAGGGAAAAGAAAAAGGGAAAAACAAAGAAAATAGGGAAAAGAAAGTTGGCGGAAGAAAAAGACAGAAGAGGGGCGTGGCTGCTTAGGTTCTTTAAGGTATGATGCTAAACAACTTGCAATGAAACCAAGGCGGGCAAGTAGAAGACCTAATACATAGTAAAATACGAGTAAAGAAGGATGTCATATGGTACATTAAAAGTTGCCAGGACTTAAGATTATATCTGTACGTGTTTCTTTTGTCAGGACATGCTCAGAAAGAAAGATTATTGATTGCTTCACAATGTATACCATAACCCAAAAAAGAAGACTTGACATGTCAAAAAATCTCAAAGCATAGGCGTTTTAGACACATGCAATTGGTGAAGAAAAAGTGAATCCATATCTACCAACAGTGAAACTAGGGTCCAAGTTGTTTAGTTTGATTTCTTCAATCAGACACAAATTCTTTTTCACTAAGAGCTGATGTCCTGCAGTTATCTTGCACAAGTAACTTTTACCTGCATCATGTCGCATTTCCTCTACTTGTTTCTTTTCAGGACTCATGATGTGTTGCCTTGGCTATGCATCTTTGGGTAATGTCTGCATCCTAGCTTGTATGCCTAAAATAGAACTGAGATTGTATTGGATGGAGCCTCACCCTAGGGTATGTCTGGATGCACGTGTACCAATTATGAAATGTTGACTAGCTCCATCCCATGAAAGCCTCTGCTGTAAAATGGATGCAAGGAGAATAAGAGCCACCCACTGTAGGTGATTACATGCTTTGATCATAGAAATCATGTGATAATCTAATCTGAGAGGGAAGAAGATTGGGAGGCAAGACCATCGACATTGTTTGATGGTCACATGAAACCACACAGTCGCCCCATAGGTTGTCTGAATAGCAGAGGCTTGTAGAAAGACATCCTGATGTGTTTGCATGTTCTGTTGATGTGATCAGTGTCTGGAGGATCATATTCTGGACCACTGTGTTCTGCGAATGAAATGCACTATGGTATGCTCATCACTTGCAGGTTTTTTACCTCAAGCCCTAAGGAATAAATACAAGATTTTTGGTTTCCGGAAAAAGCCAGTGTAGAGATATTTGGAGCTAGCCTTCACATCCTTTTATGACAAAGAACTCCCAAACTGACCTAGTATCTCAATGAATCCCTTATCCGAGAGCTTTATCAAGTGCATTGCATGCAAAAGTGAACCCTGCATGGCCCTTAGGGATTAAAATTAATCATGCTTAGTATTGAGGAAGCATAGAAAACCACTAGTGGTATTTTATATAAAAGTATTATTTGCAATTCATCAATCCGGATGGATTCATGGCTATTGAGAGCCATTCGATACCTCCAATGGACGGACAAGATTGGAGAAGTGTGTCGGTCAAAAGAAGACAAAACAGTGTGCTCAGTTGGGAAGAGTTCGTGGCTATTTAGGGTCCTTGGATATTCATCACGGACAGATAAGATGAGAGAGAATGCCTGGCAGAAAATGACAACCAAGAAGTCACCTCATTTGTGAGAGGTGGGAAAAAGGAAGAGAGAGACTAAAAATCGTGAGCATTGAGGACCCTTCAATTTTTCTCACAGTCGAACCCGATTAAGGCTGGAGTGTCTGGCAGAAAAGGACAAAATACTCCATTGGATTCTTGCCAATCAGGCATCTCAGATGGAAATGTGCCCAATCCAGTTGTGAAGAGATTGTGAGCCTTAAATCGTCAACCATATCCAACGATGGACAATGAAAAGGGCGCATGTCTTTCTTTTTTCAAGCTTGACAATTGGATTTCCTTCATATCCAAGGGTCCAAATGAAATTTGGATGGCAAAATTTGAATCTTGTGGTCTTTGAAACCACTAGGTAAGGAAATACCACTTCTACCATCACATTTTGGTTGTTTTGACCAGTCCAAAACCAAGGAAACCTAGGCCTAGCCTACTTGATTGGGGCTCTAGATTGTGGCCACCACCCTCCTCTCATCGGTCCATCACTAATCACCCCTTAATCTAAAAGGCCCATGCAAGGTTCATTTTTTTCCCCTAATGGCTCTCTATAATATTGCATCTTGAACACTAAGCCCGTTTGAAAGAAGCAAGAATTTATGAATATACAATCAGTACAGTCCTTACGTGATACCCTTTCTCATCCCTTTGGATCTGGTAGGCACTTGGGTATTCATGATGAGTTGTTCTCCTTCCCTACATGAGGTAAAGTCTCTCACATTTACTCATACTCTGAAAGCATCAATTATGCATGCCATCACTGTCCCCCTAAGCTTCTTGAACTCTTCAGGTAAGAACTGAGAAGACTAAAGTCCCTCATATCCACATACTCTGCAAAAAACTGCTTGTGCAGATCAGGTATTTCTCTCCACATACTGTACATGCTCTCAATAGTGAGGGAAAAATCTTGAGCCCCCATCCACGACTCAGAAAACAAAAATACGATAGATGGCTCTTTTCGGCATATCTTGAAGCATAGTAGTAAGCAGTCTGAAAAGAGAATCTACACTTGCAGTGTGGGCCCTATGATGGGTTTCAAAATCTCTATTCCAATTATTTGAATATAGCAACAAGCACAAAGCCACAAAACATCTAAAAATGTTATGTAGATCAAAAAAGAGACTACTTCCATGTGGAAAATCCAAACCTTCCAAAGCTAAGTTGTCACATAAGGCTCAAGACTCCGCAATCAGAAGTTCATGACTTGGTGGTACAACTTGATTAAGAGATCAACACCAAGTATGATCTTAATCCATCTCTCGCTCCTTCAACGATCTGCATAACGCAAGATATGCAGCAACATTAAAACAAGACGAGCAAATGAGGTAACAAGATGAACAAATGAGGTAACAAGACAATCGGAATACAAGAGAAGTCAAACAAAGGACATCAATGAAGAAACTCATGGAAAGATGAGGGGAGATTTGATGAACCAGCTACCTTGTCCAAAACCACTTGCATTTGGGCCGAGGCCCAAAATGTATTGAGGAACTACTGAAAAATACTCAACATAATGTCAGTCTATACCAGCTCAAATGGATAATAGGGTACGAGGTGATCCGCTGAATTATTATTCATTCTGCATAGTGCATACATAAGTCAATGCCTACTGTAAATGAGTACATGGTAGAGTCTCCTCATGCCCATTGGTAAACTATCAGAGATCTAGATTCACTGCCTCTATCAAAAATAAGATCTTGTAAGGTGTCATTGTCAATGATGGGTTTGGTATCAACTTGATGCCAGATTTCACCATGAGGAGATTGAAGTTGGACCTCACTAGGGTAGCACCATTTCTAGTACCTTTGGTACATCAGCATTGGGTTCAACCTCTTGGCATTATAGAAAAGGTATCTATAATTGTTCAAGGAGGTCTGTTCATGCTTGATTTTGCAGCCATTGCCTTGCCGTAGGATAATTCCTTTCCACTACTTCTTGGAAGATCTTGACTCAGGGAGACCAAGGTGCTCCATGATTGGCGAGAAAATATGTTGTGGGTCTCAACCAAATCAAACGATCAAGTTCACATAGACTTGAAAGCAGGGTTTGACCATAATAAAGCCAGAGGTTACACCATGGATGCTGAGATGATGCCTACTTTACCCCTTGATGAAGACTCTTTGCCAAATTGGATGATGGGCAGCCCGGACTGTTGTACTGTGGAAATTCAAAACATCATGGATGAAGATAACAATGCAGCTTGTCAACACTCAACAGCCAATGTCCAAACACCTTTAGCTCCACCATAGTGTTGAAAATTCACAAATTATTCTCTAAATAAAATTCGAAAACTTCTGGTATGAATTAATTCGTGAGGACAAACTTTATCCGGTTTGGGAGGAACATTTTAGGTCTTAAGATAATATGATTCAGGTCATATTTTGAAGTTTGTGAAGCATGAAACTTATCAAAGTCGAGCATGAAAGTTTCTAAGCTCTTTCCCATTGCAACCCGAAGGGTTTATGGTTTGAGATATATATAAACTTTATATGTAAAAAAATCAAATTCTCTCTAGATGGATAATATTCCCAAATTTTATTTTGAGTTTGAACAAACCAGACAAATTAAACGATTAATTCCCAAATTAATTTTCTCGTTTGTACTATGAGCTGCGCACACTCACTCGTCCATAAAACTTACTAATAAGAAAAAGTGATCCAAAAAGTATGACTCATAGCTCTAGTATGTTAAATAGTGAGGTACATACTCGCAACAAATTGATCTGTAACACCAAAGCAGATAAAGACTATGCAATCCACTTAACTCTCAAGGAAGACTAAGCTGGGCAAGTCTGTTGGAAAACAATGTCAAAATAGCACCTTAAATTGCCAAAATTCGAGCAACCGTAATTTTGGGACTTAGTCAAATATTGGTCAGAGATGGACAACATTTTTATTCGCTCATTGGAAAGTACTCATTCAGAGATTTCTGATGATATATAAGATTGCATCATCTGGCAACTCAAAGTCAACCAAAAGTCAAATCCTAATTTTTGCTTTTCAATACGCTTTTCACCATATTTTAATGCATGGCTTAAATTTACCCAAAATTAAAGCATCAGTTCAATGATTAAGATTAAACTAACCCAAAAGTGATAAACAAAAGAAAATTCGAATTGTAAAAAGCTCAAAAGCTGCTATTCCAAAAAAAATCGCTGCCAATCACAGGATTGTACTTTTTCGGCTTTTTTTGTCAAGCTTTTGCATAGGATCTCAAGGCTATAAATAGAGGGGCTCATAAGCCCTCTTACACATCAAGTCTTGTGAAGCTTCTCACACACAAGCTCTAGGGTTTTGAGTTAGGACAACTCTTGGAGGAGATAGTGCAGATTTGGAGGAGTTTTTGGCAGCCAACTCTTCATCTTCTTCACATTAGTAAGTGTGCTTGTTAATTTTGTGAGCATTGGCTTCATATTTTTAGGTTTCTTCAAATGCTTCTACTGTACAGGGTATTTTTCAATTACTTCAATGCTAGAAGGTTCCATAAATTCTGCTTAACATCAGAGAAGACCTAATTTCATAGTAGGGTTTGCTGTAATAACTGTTTTGGACAGCTCTTCCATTTCATAATGCACATATTCTCTTGCATAATACCTCTTAGGAAATCTTTCCCTGCATTTTGTACCTCAAACCCTTTTCGTTTAGCCTATATTCAGCTTTGTATCATTACACACATTGTATATTGACCTTTAACATATAATTAATGTGCATTCAATTGCTATACTTTGCAAATTGTTTTCTCTCTATTATATTGTCATTCATCTCATTTAATTTGGTCAAGCTGTGTTATATGCTAAGGTTTTAAGTGGTGGAAAGATTCTAGAAATTACCTGTGATTATTATTTGGGCCTACCATACTTCCAACAGAGTCCACCAAGTGGACCAACTTGGACGAGTCCACCCAATGGCCCAACTTGGGCAAATCCACCCAGCCTCCAAAGTGGACATGTAAGACCAATGGACCAAACTAGGCTAATGTGGTGATTTCAGTCAAAAAAAGAGAGTGATCTAGACCGATCTGATTATCTTATTGATGTAGGTCAAGCACTTGCAGGTCAAAGGAAAGAGCCCCTCGACATGTATTCAGACAAAGTCTTCAAGCAATCTCTCACATTATCCTAACAAGAGGTGGATGAGCCATCAAAACCTAGTTGAGTAGCTTTGCACAATAGTGGGCAACATGGAGGTAGGATGCTTCAAATGTGGGAAGCTTGAGAAAGGGCTGGACTAGGGATGAGTTTGAAACTTATCAGAACTGAAGGGGCATAGACATTTGGGCACCAAATGGCGTTGGATAGGTCCAAAATATGTCCATGCACTAGAATTTGGGATTCATGGCGGCGCTCAACCTTGAAACCGCACCTACTAAGTTACACAAAGGACAAATAAGTGAGCATTGAAGACTATTGTCAACCTAAGGGGAGAAGAATGTCACATTACCCTAAGAGGAGGTGACCATAACTTAAAAAGAGAGATTAGAAAGTAATTGTCAGAAAACAAGTGTTTTGGAGAAACCTCCCACTAACAAAAATTGACTAAAACTTTTATTACATATTAAGAAAGTACTCTTCAAGAGCTATCCAATGGTATATAACATTAGGTTATTTGACATCAATATCTGTGTCAAAATCCAAATCCTAATTCTCCAAAAATATGTAAAATGCAGCTATGTCATATCTCCAAATCATAATATTTTAATCCAATGGTATAAATTATGACATGGCACAAAAATCAAAATTTAAAAAAAATAATAAAAAATAAAGCTCTGAATTTTGCAAAAAAATTCTTGCAGAAAATCACGAAGCTTGACTTTTCAAGCTTTTTGGTGATTTTAAGCATGGTGATGGCTATATAAAGACTATGACTCGAGCACTTGAATTTATCACTTTTGGAGTTGTTTCTTGGAGCTTATGGAGGAGGAGGAGGTTCGTTCAACTTGGATCTTCATGGATTTATTGATTCAGATTATGCAACAAATTTGGTTGATAGAAAGAGCATAAGTGAAAATGCCTTCTTCTTAGATTGTGGAGCTATTTCGTGGAGTTCCAAAAAGCGAAATACTATGAGCTTATCCTCTATAGAAGCTGAATACAAAGCTCTCACAACCTCATATTGTGAAGCTATTTGGCTCAAAAGATACTTGAAAGAAATTGGGTTTTGTGAAAACCAACCTCAGTTATTAACTTATTTGGCTCGAGCTGAGAGAGTGTCTTTGTGAAAAACTCATTTCATGGAGTTGTGGAGTGCATCCTATCAAATGAAGTGGAGTGAATTAGTCCACACACTTTTTACCATTATACATTGGCTTCATTTTTATCATTAGGCTCTTTTGATACGACTATTAAATTTGATATTTTCAAGTAGTTTGAGCTTGAATTAACTTCTACTACCGAACTTTGTAATCTTCTTAAGTTAAGGATTGCTCACTTATTTTGTCTCTCATATTTTGTCTCAATTATTCTTTGATAGAGTGTTTAAAATTGCAAATGTTGCAAGGTTGCAGAGCTTCAAATGGTTCGCAATATGTTGTGATCAATAGAATGTTTGTTGCTTGCAAGAGCATACATTGCACCACAAGAAAAATAATGTGGACCTCATTACTGATTTTTGGATTGCATTTCTGGGTATCAAGTCGTCATGCTCTATATGCCTTTGTCTAATCCCTTGTTCTTTACAACCCTCTATAACTTATAACCGATTACTCAAATGATGAGAGACATTTGATTGTCAACTTGTATGGCCATAATTTTTTGTGTTGATTGGACTCAATTACGGCATGCATTAATCTCTCTTCTTGTGCGCTCGCAATATGCATATGTAGGGATAGTGGGGGATTTTAACACTGTTTATCGTTTGGAGGGTTTGTGTATCGGTGCCTTTCTTATGGTCTCTATAGAAGGGTCTGTTTGGAAGATTGCTTTCTTCTTGGTGGTTTTGTTGATACGTGGCCATGGTAATATTCTTTTGCTTGGCTACAATTCACTCATACTTGCTTGTTTGAGCATCAGTAAAATTCATTTGCATTGACCAGAGAGGGAGTTGGTTGTGCTTTTTGAACTAAGATGTTACCATTATGATGGATCATATGATTGGATTACAGCCCCTATTATGATGCATTGTTGAAATCATATGATTACCTCCTCCCAAACCCTTTGCATAACTATCAATCGTTAATAATGGGGACTTATAGGTATTCGGAAAGGGATTTCACTTCAAAACAAATATGGAGTCTTGTGATAGTCAAATATAGAAGAGATCCTATGATTTGTCTATATAGAGTTTCATCGTATGGAACACCATTCTCATCCTTTATGAGTTTGGGAGTTGATTCCATAGATGTAGAGACCGGCTTCGAGTGGAACATCTCAAGCCTATCAAGAATGGAAAAGAGGTACTTTTGTTGTGAGATAAATATATTTCCTTTCTCTAGTACAAAGACTTCGATGCCAAGAACGTAGTGTAAGTCACCAAGGTCTTTTACTCAAACTCTTTGGAGAGTCTTCTTTGAAGATCTTCAAACTCGGCTTCATTATTTCTTGTCAACATGAAATCATCCACATAAAGAAGAACCAAGGCAGTCCGGTGCATTTGGTGTGTTCAGTTTGGTGCGCATAAGGTGCAAGGACCGAATGGTATCCGAAGGTGAGGTGCATAAGGTGCATTGTTACAAATACACATATATTCATAAGAATCTAAGATATAGTATATACCATAGTTGCTATTCGTATGCGTACGAATATGTCCGTACGTATTTTTTGCAAGGTACCGTACGGTACGTAATCCTACGAGTTCGTACGATTTTTTTTTCGAAAAAAAAAGACCTATACTTTTTCGTTCGGTTCACTTTTGTTCACTTCAAACTCTTGCGCGTTCGGGTATTTTCTGCAGCCGCTCGCTCACGAGTCTACTACCATCTCCCATCTTCAAACACACATGTCACACACACACTCTTAAGATTCCTCAAGCTCTAGCCTCTCTCAAGCTCTATCTCAAGCTCTATCAAGCTTTCTCGGCTCGCTTCAAACCTTTCTCTTCTAGTTCAGCTTTAACCTTTCTCTAAGCAACATGGTGAGAGAAAAGCATGAGGCTTTTGATCTCCATTGTGTTGGGGTGGAGAAAGGCACAAAGAAGTCCAATTCCCATCATTGGACTTGCAAATATTGTGGCAAGCGATACACAAGCGGGGCCACAAGGCTACTTCAACACATAAGCAAGCTTGGAGGGCAAGTGGCCGCATGCAAGGAAATTCCCGATCATATTGCATCCGAAATTAGGAAAAAAATGATGGGATCTCCTAGCACATTACCTACATCGGTAAGAGGGTATGCAAGCCATTCTTCTCGTGCAACGGTCTCTACTTCTTCACATGAAGAGGAGTCACCTTTTCATGACTCAAATGTTGGTTCATCCTCACAATCACCATTACAAAGGGAGTCACAATCAGTGAGGCAAAGTGGATTAGGGCAAGCTCCCGGGCATGTAAAGTCCTCTCTCACATGGATCAAAGAGAAACAAAAGATAGCCGACATAAAGATTGCAAGAACGGTAATTATGGAAAATCTCTCATTTAATCTTCTTAATTCAAACCAATGGAAGACTATGGTGAAAGCAATTAGTGAAGTGGGTCCATGTCAAGGATGGAGTGGACCTAGCTACTCCGATATGAGGACAACCAAGATTGATGAGGAGAAGAAAAGAATAGATCTCTCACTTGCCCCTATGCGTGAGAAATGGTTTAGGTATGGATGCACTATCCTCTCGGATGGATGGAGAGATAGAAAAAATAGAGGCATAATTAATATTCTTGTGTCATGCCCTATTGGTACTTTTTTTCTACGTGCCGTTGAGGTTGGAAAGAAGGGAAAGAAGACAACCGGAGTGTTCATCTATCGGCATATCAAGAAGGCCATTGAAGAAGTAAGTTTTAAATTTTTATTTTATTTTAATTTCATTTTGATATTTTGACACTAATTTATGGATTTTATGCATAGGTGGGTTCATCAAATGTAGTGCAAGTTGTCACCGATAATGCAAGCAATTGTAGGCATATGGGGCAGCTTTTGGAGGGTGAGTATCCACATATTGTGTGGATTCCATGTGCAACTCAAACATAGTTACATTTTTCACACAAAAAGTGAAAGTGTTGGCTATGTTTAGAGAGCATAGCAAGCTTGAAATAAAGAAGCCCGCCACCACACGCTTTGCATACATGTGGATTGTCCTTTCAAGGTTGCTTGAAGTGAAAGTGCCTCTACGACAAACGGTGGTATCTACCTTTTGGATCGAGTGGGACGAGAGCACATCGGAGGAGTCAAAAAGCATGCAAAGGTTATGTTTGGATGAGAGCTTTTGGGATGGTGTGAGAGCTATTTTAGGTGTCATCACACCTATCTACAAAGCTCTACGCATGACGGATTGTGAAGGTGCTACTCTCGGTCTTCTCATCCATATCATGAGAAGAGCTATGCAAGAGATAAGGGAATGCACTCTTGTCACCGAGGAGCAAAGAGATGAAGTACTTGAGGTAAGATATTTTGATAAATTATGCTTTATCAATTATACCACGATTCACATTAATGATTAATCATTATACATATCATAAATGTATTTAACATTTGTATTTGGTATTTATGTGCAAATTGCAATTTGAATTTTGCATGTAATGATTCAAATTGCAAATTGCAATCATGCTTACATGATGTATCATGAAATCATCATGCATCATGCATCATGCATGCATGCATGATGCAATGAGATATATATCTCACATGTGGCATGTGTATTATAATTTTCATCTCATAATTCATTCTTATTATTAAATTTTAATATTTAACCCTCTTTCTTTTTTTTTAGGCAACAATGAGAAGATGGACATGGATGCATCGGCCTATCCATGGGTTTGCAGGTTTATTGCATCCGGCATTCAAAAGCACCCGATTATATGATGATGTGGAGTTATTATCGGATCGTCTTCAATATATGTCACGTGTAGTTCCCACACATCTACATAATGACATGTTGGAGCAAATTAATTGTTATATGGATGAGAGGGGAAATCCTTCCTTTCTTTTTCCTACATGTTGGGATAGAGAATCAATGGTAAAACCACTCTTTTGGTGGCAAAATTTTGGTTTTGCATTCACTACATTATTCACATATGCTCTTAAAGTGTTATCTCAAGATTGCTCATCCGGTGCATGTGAGAGAAATTGGAGTGCTTTCTCTCTCATCCACACAAAGGTGAGGAATAGACTTAGTCCTCATCAAATGGAAAAGTTAATATATTGTCGTACAAATCTTAAGATGTTGCAAAATATCCCTAACATGAAGACTCTCAAACAAGTAAGTAGCTTTATCATTTGCTTCTTGCATAAAATTTCAGCTTTCAATGTTGTAGGCTTCCGTGTTATGCTAATTCATGTTTTGATTCTCTTTTTTGTTTAGGTGAATGTGGACAAATTTTGGCCTTCCGTGAAAGACACTCCTCTTCCATCACATGATGTGCCTCAAGATGAGGAAGAGCTTCTTTTTGCCGATCTATATAGAGAGCTTTGCTCTATAGATGTGAGGCAAACAAGGGGCCATAGCAGAGGAAGGGTCAGAGGAGTCCGTGGTCGCGGGAAGGGATTGATTATCCGGCGTGCATCAACCACTTCACACGGGGATGGAGCTAGCACTAGTCGAGCACCGGCTAGTACATACACGAGGAGGCAGAGGAGTACATTATCATCGCTGCAGCCTCTTCCACTATCCCCGCGTTTTGATGATGAGGGGAACCTTGTCAGTGATCCTCCCACACCACCATCATCTACTTATGAGATGACATCATCGGATTCTCTTGATGAGAATTTTGATGATAGTGATATTGATGAGATGGATGATGAGTGATTGATGTCACTTTATTGACACTTTATTGACATTGGACATTATGATGATTGATGATGTTTTTCATTGGCTTTTAGTTTTTTAGTATTTACTATTTATCACTCTAGACTTGTGACTTATCATCTTGTTATTTCATGTATTCTTGGTGATGATTCATGAATCACGATGATCATGTTTGAAACTTTGATATGATTTGAAGCTAGATTTATCATTTTGGTACGATGGTATCATGTAGAATCTAGATGTATGTAGTATCTACATGTGTCATGAATGAAGTTTGAAAATTGATAGCATGATTTTTGTTTTTAACATAAATCATAAATGATAGTACTAACTTCTAAGTTCTAAGTTTTAACTTCTAAGTTCTAACTTCTAAGTAGATATTGATACATCCAATTCCCCGATATGACGACAATATCCTACATGATTAAATATAGCTAAATGAAGTTTTTTACCTTTATTTTGATGTATTTTATTCATAAACATGATGTTTATCATCTCAAATATAAAATATATTATTTTCAGCCAAAAAAAAATCGTACCTTATGAACGTACGAATATCGTACGGGAAGCCCCAAATCTTAGGGTACGTACGTAGTACCGTACTAATACGTACGGTACGAACAGTACGGATCGTACCTTACTAACTATGGTATATACATATATATTATGCATGTTAAAACTAACAACTAACAAATTACAACCATTAATGAACCATGTGGCATAAAACACAATATAGTTAAGGGTGAAAATTTTGAACTTTGATAAATATAAAGTCCGAAACATATAGCGGTCCACCTCAAATCTAAAGCAAAAGACCAATGAAAACATAATGGATTTCCAGCCATAGACTAATGAGCACACAGAGAGGTTGGGCCCATTACAATCATGTGAACCTAGAACATTGAAGCTGAAATGTTGAGTTGGTGATCAAGTCTCAACAACCATGATCTACACATTTCTCTTATACACAGAAACATATGCAAGAGGGTTTTCTTACAAATGAATCCTATACGGCCCTTGGTCTTATTTATCTTTTATAGATAGCAATCACATTGGAAATTTGACAAAAGCATTTAATCACATGAATATTGAATCACTAAAACAAGTTCATTGAGTAGGTTTTTACATGAATACCAAACTCAAGGAATGCATCAAAATTCACCCACTTTTAGTTCATGCAATAGGGGAAGAGGATTTAAAAAGTGGGAGTGGAGCACTTGCAAATAGAAGATGAGCTGGTACGCCTCCATTAACATAGAATGAACTAGAGGTTTGATTTTCATTTACACAAAGAACGATTGAATGCCAGTATTGTATCATATACCCTAAAGAGGTTCAATCTCAAAGCCTTTATAGTGAGGAACAAAATTATAAACAATCATTTCCATTTTTCCTTTGTTGAAAGATAGAATCACGCATGAAAGTAAGAAAAAGGATCACAAGCTAAAAAATGTCGTGTAACGACGAACTGGATATCAAATTCGCACCGAATCAAACCTTACCGAATGAACCAGAAAATCTATAAATTCGTCAGATCGAATGTACTATGAGAAGAACAAGAACAATATCTTTTCCCTTGACTTTATATTACAAGCTATGATCAGCATTGCTTCTTTGGAAGACATGAGAACAAAGATGTTCATCAATCCATGCATACCAAG
This sequence comes from Ceratopteris richardii, assembly GCA_020310875.1. Classification (NCBI taxonomy): domain Eukaryota; kingdom Viridiplantae; phylum Streptophyta; class Polypodiopsida; order Polypodiales; family Pteridaceae; genus Ceratopteris; species Ceratopteris richardii. Next base: position 138,903,170 of record CM035440.1, read on the forward strand.
CTCATGAAGCTTGCTTCAAACCATGCAAACTTTTGTGAAGTTTTCATACCATGTGTTCTTTACCTTGACAATCTGTCCTTCCGATTGTTGCATGTAGACTTTTTTCTCAAGTAAGCCATTGAGAAAAGCATTATTAACATCCATTTGCTACACTTTTCACTTGAATATGGAGTCAAGGGAAAGTAATAACCTAAATGAACTCATCTTTGCTACCGGGGCATACGTTTCACCATAATCCAATTCATATTGCTGAAAACAACTTTTAGCTACTAACCTTGCTATGTGTCTATCAATCTTTCCTTCCTTGTTGAATTTCAAGCTTGTGGATCCACTTACAACCGATTTCCTTCTTATTGGGAGGTAATGGCATAATTCCCATGTCCCCTTTTGATGAAGAGAATCCATCTTGTCCATAGCTTCTTTCCATTCTCTTTGACTACTAGCACCCTTATGTGTTGTAAATAGATCTAAGTAAAAGAAACATTACTTTGCTGAAAATTTGAGGAATTATCTCGCTGATATGTAAGCCTTTGAGGTTGTGTCCTTATCCATGAACACCTTTTAAGAGTTGCTCAGAGAACATCTTCTTTCTCTGATTCTTCAATGGTTTCCTCATGTGTAGAAGAGGGAAGTTCAGCTTTAATTGTTAGGAAAGAGTTTTTATCCAAATCGGAAATTATGGCTCAATTGAAGCTTGCATTCTTATCGAAAATCAGATGTTTTGATAGGAACGTCTTCTTCTTACATAGATCATAAAGCTTGTGAGCTTTGCTCACATCACTGTATCCAACAAAGATGCATTTTGTTGTCATCAATTTTCTTCCTTTTTCATCTCAAATAAGAGAAAATGTGACACATCCAAAAACTCTTAAATGATGTACCTTAAGCTTGATGTTGTCAAGAGCTTCATAGGAGGTAATGCCCATCAAGACTTCAATAGGAGACCTATTCATCAAATAGCATGAAGTGTTGATTTCTTGAGCCCAAAATATGTTGCTTGGACCTTTGTCTTTGAGCATGCACCTTCCTGCTTCAAATAATCTCCTATTCTTCTTTGAAACCACTCCACATTGTTGTGGAGTATAGCTATAAGTAAGTTGCCTTCGAATGACATTCTCAAGTAGATAATGGTTGAAATCCTTCGACAAGGATTCTCCTCCATGAAGATGACAAAATAAATGTCCCCTCCAAGTGGGTGGAGTATGGTCTGAATCATGTACATGCGCTAGAACCAATTCAAGTATATCCCGGCCCTCGAGCTATATCAAGGAACCTCAAGCTCCTCTTTGAGAACTTACTCCTAGATGCTTTTAAAGCAACATGCTTCACATACTTTTCTCATCTTTGGTAAGGTTGGCATGCCAATGATCATGTTGATGTATTTTGGTAGTGATGTCTGTCAACACACTTAGGACTACCGGGGCACTTTTTTCCCTCTTTAGGAGGTTTTTGTTCGTATATTTAGGTAGTGATGTGTGTGAACACACTAGGACCGCCGGGGCACTTCTTTCCCTCTTTAGGAGGTTTTTTCCCCCCGGATTGTATATACGCCTTTTGCCCTAATGGGCTACTTATCTTTGTACATTCTCTAGTAATACATTCAGTATTGTGTGTTGTGCTCCAAGCTTCTTTTTCTTCCTTGTGTTGTTTGCGTGCTTCCACAGACGTCTATCTCCAACAATTGGTATCAGAGCATGTCGTCGCTTCATCTAGGGCGCCATCGACACTCCTCCGGTTGCAGTCTCAGCATCGCATGAATTTTGGTGAGCATACTCAGCGTCTTTTCAAAATCAAAACAGCTTTGTTGTGTGGTACCGAAATCGCGATCTGAGCTCGTTTCGGCCTCCGAACGCACTATCGCAGCAATTATGCAAGCTATTTCGTCTTTTTGTGCCAAAGGTATATACCAGTTTCTATTCGCCAGTATAAGCGCCTCGAAGTCTGCTACAAGTCTAGCATAATTCGTCTAGGCAGTTCTATTCAACTTTTTGAGATAAAGTCAATTTTCTGCATCAAGGTATTTTAGTCATCGGCCATGGCTGAAAGCAGTGATGTATTCCGTATGTTGGCTGTTGAGGATAACTTTGATGGTACCAACTACCCTTTATGGGCTTATATGATGCGATATGTATTGGTTGCAAAAGGACATTGTGCAAGGTGTTGAAAAACGTCCTATCACACCTACAACTATTACAACTGCAGGTACAGAAGCTGAGGCAGAAGATGTCGAAGATGATGATATTCAGCATATTCCTCTTCGTGCTGCGGTTTCTACTGCACCTACTGCAGAGCAGATTCGTTGGGATGGCAGAGATGCCCAAGCACATGCATTGATAGCTTTGTCTGTCAAACATACCATTATTCCTCACATTCGCTCTTGCAGTACAGCTAAGGATGCTTGGGATACATTTACTACATTGTACCAAGCTAGGAATGAGGCTCGTGTCGCTTACCTCCAAAAACAGTTGGAGAGTGAGCACATGAATGAAGGTGATTCTATGGACAGTTTTTAAACAAAGATCAAAGACTTGAAGGAACAGTTGATTTCTGCTGACGAGGTTATACATGATGCTCACTTGTGCAGACCGTTCTGAATGGTCTTCCAGATTCATATCAGAGTTTTGCCTCTACTCTTCAGTTGATGATGAAAGGCAATCCAAATGCCTTGTCATTTGAGGAGTTAGTCTCTGCTCTGTTGCATGAAGATTAGTCCAGGCAGAACAGGTCCATTATGCGTGTTGTAGATCAAGCTTTCCTGGCTAGTCAGAAGGGCAAAGGAAAATGGAGCTCTTCTACTAGTAATCAAAAATCTGCAAATGCCGCACATTCAAAGAACCAAGATAAAGATGAGAAAAAATCAAAAAAGCAGAAATTGTTTTGCAAGTACTATAAAGGGAATGATCATATCATAAAGAACTGTCCAAAGCTGGCTGCTAAAAAGAGGCAAAGAAGAAAGAGGCTGGAATGGTTGTTGCAGAAGCCTCTACATCAAAAACGGAGTCCGCTAATCTTCTGCAGGAACAAGAATGGGTGTTAACTACTTTTTGCAGTTTTGACCCATCTTCTCATGAGCAATGCATGTCTGCGGTAGACTCAAATGTTTGGTACTCTGTCAGTGGGGCGACCAAACATATTACCTCGCAGCACAGTTTCTTCGCTTCACTCGAGTCTGCCCGTACAAGGAATACTGTTACATATGCCAACAACTCCTCTTATCCTGTTATAGGAGTTGGTAAGATCATTTTGACTATAGCTTATGGTAGTTCTTTCACTTTGTCAGATGCTTTGTTTGTGCCAGGGATCAAGAAAAATCTATTATCAGTTTCTGCATTAGCCAAGACTGGCTTGGTTCTAAAATTTATTGATGACAGATGTACAGTTCATGATCTGTCAAATGGCGACCTGATTATTGCTTTTGGCATTCTATGTCGTGGGTTGCATAAGCTCATAGACTATGAAAGAAATGTAAATGATTTAGCATGTGCAGTACATGATTCTCAGGCTATGTCAGATGCAAAGCTTTGGCATGCACGCTTTGGTCATCTAGATTTTGCTAGTTTGCTACGCCTGCAGAAATCTGAAATGGTGTCCTCTTTGCCCAAACTTGAGGCACCGAGAAAACATGTTTGGGAAGACTGTAGAGCGTTCCTCCTTTCCAAAAGATGATTCAGTTCAAGCTACTCAGAAATTGCAGCTTGTACATAACATAGTGATGTCTGTGGTCTTATGCAGACAACTTTTGGAAATTATCTTTACTTCGTGACTTTCATCGATGATTTTTCCAGGCATGCATAGGTATATCCATTGAAGGCAAAGTCCGAAGTGTTCATGTGCTTCAAACAGTTTTTGGTTTTGGCTGAAAATCTGTCAGCATGTAAAATGGGCACCCTCCGTTCAGATCGAGGGGGGGAATATATGTCTTCATTTTAATGCATTTCTGGCTCAACGTGGGATAAAACACCAGTGTACAATGCCGTATACACCTCAACAGAATGGAGTTGTTGAACGAAATGGAGATGGCGAGGTGTATGGTCAAGAGTCAGGCTTTACCACATAGTTTCTTTCTTGAGGCCCTCATGTGTGCAGCATATGTACTTAACAGGTGTCCCACTAAAACGCTGCAATCTATCACTCCATATGAGGCTTGGCATGATCGCAAGCCATCTGTTGCACATAGCGTGTTTTTGGTTGTTTGGCATATGCATTAGTGCCTGAACAATATCGTAGAAAATTGGATGATAAAGAAGTAAAATGTATTTTTGTTGGGTACAGATATGAAAGTAAAGGCTATCGTCTGTATCATCCACAGACTAAACGCATTCTGGTTAGCCGTGATGTTGTTTTTGTGGAAGATGCTATTCAACCATTGCTTTCATGTACTAAGGAGACATTTGTTAGCTCCAAAGACATGTATGATACTTTGCTTCCTCTTTTTAGAGGTGGAGAGTCTAGTGCTGGTCCTAATGAGGCAACTTCTCAGCCTTTGCAGGTTTCATGTGATGATGCAAATCATTCCATTTCTGATGCAGATTTACATGATGCACTAGTTGATGAGAGAGCTGATATTTTGAGAAGGCAAAAACTACACCAAAATCGCTGGTGCAAACTTTGCGTGACAGCAAATTAGATGCACCTCTGTCATATCGTACTCGTTCAAGCTCTCATAGTGCCTCTTTTGCATCAAATTGCTATGCTATGGCTTCATCTAGTCTCTGTGATGAGAATGAGCCTGTTTCGTTTGATGAAGCACAAAATTCAGAAAATTGGATGGCTGCTATGCAATCTGAATATGATGCTATGATGAAGAATGGTATTTGGTCTTTATGTGACTTGCCTCCTGGCAAGAAGGCCATTCGCACTAAGTGGGTAGCTGAAGCATAAACCGGATGGTACAGTTGACAGGTATAAGGCTAGGCTTGTTGCAAAGGGTTATGCACAGGAAAGAGGCATTGATTTTGATGAGATCTTTGCACCTAAATGTCGTATGACTACTGTTCGGAGCATCTGTGCACTTGAAGCTAATCATGCTTGGAATGTACATCAGTTGGACATTAAAACTGCATTTCTAAATGGTGACTTGCATGAAGAAGTGTATGTTTTTCAGCCCCGTGGCTTTGTGCAGAAAGGGCATGAATACCAGGTGTGCAGCTTAAAGAAGGCATTATATGGTTTAAAGCAAGCACCACGTGCTTGGTATGAGAAGATACATGCCTATCTGATTGCACATGATTTTGAGAATAGTCCAACTGAAAGCACCTTATATGTTAAGCGTGCTAATGATGTACTTATGATCATTGTGGTTTATGTTGATGACATGATTTTGCTTTGTTGTGTCGAAATTTTGATCTAAACTCGTTTCGGCCTCCAATCAGACTATTGCAGCGCCAGTGTAGGCAATTTCATCTTTTTGTGCCAAACATATGTATAGGTTTCGGTTCGCCATTACAAGCACGTCGAAGTCTGCTACAGGTTTAGTAGAGCTCGACAAGGCACCTCTCTTCAACTTTTCCAGTTACAGTCATTTTTTTGCATCAGGGTATTTTAGTCAATGGCCATGGTTGAAAGCAATGATGTGCTCCATATGTTGGTTGTTGAGAATAGACTGGAGAGTACTAATTACCCATTATGGGCATATATGATGCGTCATGTTGAAAAACGACCTACTACACCTACAAATACAATCACTAAATTGGTAAGAGACGATGCCAAGAGAACATCGTTGAGTGCTTTTTCTCTCCTATCCCCAATCGAATGAGTATGTCACCGTTCCTTGTAATAAAATTTGGAGTGTTATCTACTCTAAAACTATGAAGATAGTTCCATTATGAAAATCATCAATATTAGAAAAATATTCAGCGTGAGAAGTAATATGAGAACTTGCTCCACTATCGATCCATCATGGTTCCTCTTTGGGATCATGTGTACGGGCTCCTATCTCTTCCAAAGACACAAGTTAAGAATCCTCCTCAAAGTGATTGGATTCTTTTCCAGCTCATCCATGTAGTGGGCTGATCTTCATCTTCCATGATCTTGATTACTCCTTCAATCTTTAGCAAGATGTCTATATCTAGAGCAATTGAAACATTGTATAGAATATTAGTTACTTCTATCTTTTCTTCTTCATCTACCTCTCCAGGAACGATGTCCTCGAAAAGATTGATTACCTTCATGATATTGTCGATCTTGGTTGTGAGTGGGCTGACGTCTTCCTCATTCTCCTTTGTGGGTTGAATCTCTCTCTTCCCCTTGACGACAAGAGGGCTTTGTCATTTGATATTGATGACTTCCCTCCATCATATATTGACTTCATCGCAGCTTGCCTTTGATCTTGATCTCTAAAATTTGCTTCACCTCATCAAGAGATGGCTTCTATCTCAAGATGAAAAGGCCTTGAACTAAGCCTTCGTATCCGTCTC
>CM035440.1:138934585-138959585 GCA_020310875.1 Ceratopteris richardii
GTAGGGATGCCTCAAAGAATCAAAATGTAATCAAGAGCGGAGAAGTCTCTCCTAAAACGTGCCCTCTTGCTCATACACCCTCTCTCCCTCCAAATCCACCAAGCTAGCTTTTGGAATACAACTCAATAAGTGCAGAATGAAACGTACAATGAAACTTCTCATGGACATTCCAACGAAAACAAGTAACAATAAAAGAGTAATCGTGATTCCATCCACCTCAGTAATGACAAATGAGAAGCAAAGGTGAAAAGCAATTGCATGAAGGAAGATTATTTTAGGATCGAATATAAAACAGCATGTTCAAATCAGTTCCACAGACTTTTTTCTATCAAATAAGCTTGTGTCCCAAAGATGGAAGAAGCTTTGTAAGTTTACATCAGTACTTCAATCCGGTTTGACGGTGCTATCATTGATAACCCCAATATTTTCATTAAATTTGTAAAGAGCCTGTGAGCATGTATTTATCACTCATGATTCACTCAAAAAAAGAGGTTCTCTATACATTTCTAAAGGATGAATCCCTAAACTCTCAAAGAAGCCCTTTGAAACTTCTTTTATTGGTACTTGACCAATCCGACTCCAAACAACATCCTCTATTATTTTCCATGTAATGTATAAGAAACAAGACCTACTTATCATACATATCATTATACACCCCATCCCAGCCTCAATTTCTATATGAAACACAGGCAATAACAGATTTACCACTGGATATAAACAGACTAACAAGGATTTGTTCTCAATGGAATTCTCAACATCAGGAGTCTCATCAATTGGTGGCCATGGTTGCTTCCAATCTAGTTGGCGAATTCTTATGCTGCTATCAATTTTCTTTGATTTCCGAGAGTTAAGTATTACATTCCTCAAGCAGTTATCAAGCACCTCTGTGTCCAAATCTGCATCAACATGTATTAAAATTTCAGTATAAATCCAAAAGTGAGTGCTGCTGCAAGAACAACACAATCTGAAGTATGTGACCTGTCAAAAACACAACTCTAGCCTTTGCAGCCAGCAGAATTCCCAAAATTCCTGTCCATTAACTCGAAAGATTAATGCAAAATATGAACACAGAAAACAATGTCCACTCCACATAGATGAAGAAATGATTCATTCACAAAATTGACATGAAGCAAAACCAACAGTAGCCTCCCAACAACCTACTGATGGTAATAAACTGGGTAGCTGTCAATATAAACGCATACTATTTTCTCATTGTTAATATACATTTACCATAGTACAATGATAATGTGCATGAACATATACAACGGGATTTTAAAAGATTCATTTTTCCTAGGTAGGAGTCTTCTCTCAAACAATCCATACATTTAGTTGAGACCCTTCAAATGCTCCTAATCATGTTAGAAAGACATCCTCATGAATAGAAACTGATCATCAATATCCAAAAAGAACTAAATGATGCAGAGAGGTGAAGATGTTGTCAAGAAGAGCAGAGGCAATGAGAGAAACTCCTTCACACCCACCATCATCAAGATGACCCTCGAAGACAAACATCAGAGATGTGAGCATGCTTTACATGTTGGACTCTGGAATTACAACCTTTAAAGTATGGGGGCAAAGCTGAGGACAGTGTGAAAAAGCTTACAGCTTTGCTAGGTGGACGAACCATCATATAATAGAGCACGGAGACATTACAAAATCATCTTTTCCACTTTTGTGTCAAAGAAAGAATCCCCGCATTAAACACCTGATTTGAAGATGACTGGCAACTCTCTTGGTAATAAATTTAACTTGCCCATATGAGGTAGCTGATTTTAGAGAATACAACAGGAAAAGGAAAGCATAGGGTTGTAGAGCTTAATTTTCTCACACGTGCAACATTTAGTCTATCCTATGTTATGTAAAGTTAAAAGAAGTTAGCAAAGGCAAAAGAAGATAGGAAGGAAAATATCACTACTAGAACTATCACAAGCTGGATCGAAAGTGATTGGACCTTGGCTGGGCAGGTGAACCATGCACCAAAAGGTGGTCAATGTGGTCATCCACAGACTAGAACGATTCAGCCAAGATTGATCTGACTTGTGAGTCTATTACTGGAATGACTTCTAGGTTTGTTTCAGTACCGTTTCTGGAGACAGAATCCAGCCATATTGTCAGAGCAATGAGCATCGCAACCTTGCCTTAGCGACGCACCCTCAAATATCCAAGATATTCCCTAGGTCTTCATGCAAAGGAGAATGCTATATAAACCAACACTATTGCCGGAAGAAAATTTGACATGGTTGGCTTATGGGTGAGCATTGGCTTCACCACTCAGAGATGATCAGTGGACGAAGTGTGTAAGCCTTAAGCTCTACTTATGAGGTGTTGAGTGCATTTGCCATACTGTACCAGGCAGTAGCCTCTATCTGCACTTGCCCTTGAAAAGTTGTTGAGCTTGGGTTAACATTGTAAAGCCTCTTGAAACTTCCTCTGGTCTATTAATGTTCCTTTTATCTACTCTTGTCTACTGATTCCTGTTCCTCTCAGTCCATTGGTCTAAATATTGGTAGCCCATCTAATGTCCAACTTCAACCGACCATACGAGTGAGTCCAATTTTTATTCAAAGTGGCCTTCATACTTGCTTTTCCAAACGAATATTGTGGAAGTCTGCATATGCATGGTAGTGAACGTCCCTCAAGTTTGTGACCTATACACATGTTCATTCCAAAGAAGCAACTCTTGACCCAATTAAAACCTCTTTAAAAGGCTATCGAAGAAAGAGGGTACCACTTGGTACAGCTCTCAACTAGAGACTCTGCTCCACCCCTCCATCATCTTCAAGAGAAACATCTTCGCCAATCCCATCACCAATGATGAAAGAAGAGATACTCCTTCAAGCAAGAATAATGCCAAACGACCCTCTAAACCTATTCTCTCGGATAAATATAAAATTTCCCACATTCACAGGGACTTAATACAAGGAAGCAAATGACCACATAAGAAGGTTCTTATCCTTATGCAAAAGCCATGGACTCGAAGGGAAAGAAGACACCTTCCTTGCACTCTTTCCATCCAATCTTTAAGGCTTGATGGGTAAATGTTATAGCCTATTTGAAGAAGCCCATTATATGGGAAGAACTCATTTACCACCTTCACAAACACATTCAAGCCAGGTAACTCCACTAAAAATGCTCTTCACCAATTAGAAAATTTGTGATTGCAACCAAGAGAAACATTTTCAAAATTCATGATGCAAGCCCACTCCTTGGTGGCACGACTACAAACTCATCACAGAGAATTCTTCTCATCAGAAAATGAGTGTAAAAGGCGCTACCAAAACCATCGCAACGAAAGGTATGTGAGTTTTTAAGGCAAGTTGCCTCCTTCACAATGACCTTTTCGTCACTAAGAGACGATCAATGTACTAAGGGTGTAAGCCTTAAGCTCTGCTTATGAGGTGATATCTATCAACCACAAACCCAAAAGACCACAACCTAAGCATATTTACCATGCTACATGTCTACCACTCTACTAGGTATATCTTCAAAATGGTTGAGAGTCGAGACTTGAGTCCTTCATTGGGGATTACACCTTCCCTTAAACACACCCAACCCACAAGAATTGGGTTGATCCCTCATCGCCCCTGTCCCTTATTCATCTCCATCGCCTAGCCATGACCTTGTCCTCCAATGTGATCGGCCTTGTCAACTTATATCATCCCCAAGTTGCCCCTCTCAACTCTAACTTAATCGTCCAACCCCAATCGTCCAGACCACCCCCTAATCAACCAACTTTGGTCATCCTCTTTGACCAATAGATTTCCGGCCTATCCTCTCCTCCAAGTCCCAACAATTTCCATCATCCGACCATCTCCTTCATCTCTCCACTCCATTGCCAAGGCATTCTCTTATACATCCTCCCTCTACATCGCTTCCTCCATTACCACTTGAAACTATATACCTATCCCCCATCCCATTGTTTCTTCTATGGATCTATCTTCCTTACTTCAATCGACTTCTTCTTTTGAATATGATCCCATGGATCAACCTTACGAGCAACCTTGTGAAGAAGGATCATCACCAACCAACTCCAATAACAAAACTTTCGACAACAAAGAAGGAGATGATGCCACTACCATCGCGGCCTATGACTCTCTTCCTACTAAAACCTTGACTAATTTATCCAACATAGAAGAGTTCAAGCGAATGGGTTTAGCCACTCTTGCCTCTATTCCCCTATCCAAGAAGATCTCAACTAAAGAAATCGCATATTTCTTCGTGGCCTTTCCCAACTTCTGAGAGGCAAATTTTCCTTTCTGTTATGGCCGGGTGCAAAGCATGTTCAATAGATAAGAAAGCTAAGGGGAAGTGGTTAGCGATTGCAATAAGCTCTTTGAGACATACCAAGTTTGTGAAAGGATGTCAACATAATATGTGCCTTCAAATATTATTTTATGCTTCACGAAATGAATACCACAATTCCCCTTTACAACTAGTCTCTTTGTGATGCATTATATTGCTTCATTAATTGCATGTTGTATCCTTATCATCATCTCATGTGGACATCCATTTAAGAGCATAGTAAGGGTTCACTTTGCAGTTTCAACATGGGGTGCAACACTTTCATGCTGATTTCTCCCCAATCACACGAATATCTCCCACACCATCCTCTGTAATCCTCCTCGTCCATCCCCCTCGATGGCATGCACTCCCGAGTCCCACCAGATGCACTTCAACCACTAGTGCTTCCGCTAATATTCAATGTACCAATTGTGTGACTTGTTCTCCAAAACAGACACATATCCTACAAGATTCTTAAGAGAGGCTTGCCTAGTCTCAACATCTCAATTGCAAATCAAGGATATGCCACAAGATCTTCATAAGGTATTCATTGTATGGCTCCTCCCAAGAATTTCTCCCCAACACCACCACCCACTCCATCATCTACTTCAGCTTCACCAACATCATCCACTCGAATTGTTCGGTCATCCTCCATCCCATTTTGATCAAGGATCACGTAACTATCCACTCCACCACATCTCATATCAAGGATCACATAACTCTAACAGTACCTGACACTTATCCATTCTCATATCAAGGATCACATAACCGTCCTATTCAACCACAGCGACTCCAACCATAGGGAGACAGACGCAGCTCACGGCTTTTTCGCCCCATGACGTGCACAAGCCTCCTCAAATCCACTGTCACACAGAGAAGGGTGACTCTTCAACAGGCTACGGTGTCTCATGCTAGGAGACAACCCCGCATCATAGGCTATCGGACACAAAGATTTCATGGACACCATATTGAGGATATGGAGGCTCGTTACCGTCAAGCCACTGCGGAGAGATGGGCCCAAATGATGGTCGATCCCACTGAAGTCATCCGGGCAACCCTGATACCACCTCCGCCTATGTATCACACATACTACACCCACACATGAGCACTGGGTGGAGATGATCAGTCACTAGATGCATTTTCATATTTGTACTTCCCTCTTGCATATAGCCTACCATAGGGATACAACAGAAATTATCCCCCCTCTCTCATGGTCCCTCCACACATGCGCGTTATGGAGACTCTACTTTTCCTTGTTTTAGCATCAGTTTTTATTTTCTGCACACTTTATCTTTTCGATTGACCAGACATGGATCTTGTCTCATAGGTCGAGTTCAGCCTTCTAATTTATAAATATATATTAAATTCTTTTTCTTAAAAATAAATTTATTTTTTTTTTAACTTCTTAGCAATTATCCCTGGTTTTATATTTAAAGCATGCTTCTTTTGATATTTTGAGGTTGTTGTCACTATAATTAATCATGAAAGGACCATTTTGCATATTTGTCAAATAGTGTCATTGTATTTATTTTCTAATTTGTATATCATCTAACCCCTTCATATTTCATTTTGAAAAGTTAAAGAAGTTAGGAAAACAAAATTTATTTTTTTTAAAAAAACAAGGAAGAAGAAAAGAAAACCAAAGGAATATATTTTTTTTCTCTACGAGATGGAGAGTGATTTAGTGGCAAGAAACTTGCATATCCTTAATATTTTCATAAATGCAACTTATAATCTATACTATGGAATCTATTGTATAGGTAAAAGACTCCAACAAAGACAAAAGAAGATGGAAAGAAAAATATCCCTGCTACATGTATCATGATCTGGACCAAAAAGTGATTGGACCAAAAGGAGATTGGACCATGGACTAGGCAGATGAACCACGGACCAAAAGGTGGACCATGGACTACATAGTTTTCGTCCATCGACTAGAAACACTTGGCCGAGATTGATCTTACTGGTGAATCTTTGACTTCGTCACTAAGAGAAAATCAATGTACCAAAGGTCTAAGTCTTAAGCTCTGCTTTTGAGCTCAGTGAGCCTCTCAAATGAAGTGATACAAATTATTTCTTTGCCCATGTGTAGCACACTGAGTCCTTTCCAAGCAAACGGCACTATAATTGTTAGTATAAAACTCAAACCTACGAAGCAAGCCCAAGCTCAATGTATAACTGAGCTAACTAAATGGCTTTGTTGGAAGCCTCTATCACTGAGACATACTTGGCCTTCATAGTAGAGACATGAATATCACTTGAAGTTGAAAACATCATGGACCTACAAGTGTAAAAATGTATCCATTAGTAGACGTGTGTCCACATCATTAAACATGTCAGCATCACAAAAGCCTTGAAAACAAACTGCATTTATCATAACATAGACATATTTAGACTTTATGCCTTGAAGATACCTAAGAATGAATTTTACCACTACATTATGGCTCCATCTATTCTTCAATTTCATATGTAAGATAACGAGCTTTTAAAAATTCTATCTCTAGGCATAAGGACACAATGAGTGGCTCGGAATCAGATGTGTTAAAACTTTCCGAACACTTTCTTGAGGAACTCCTCTTTGATAAATGTGGTAGACATACATTCCTATCCCTTCTGATTCCCCAGCCAAGAATATATTCAACATGTCTGTTGGAGATAGACGTCTGCGGAAGCACGTGAACAGCACAAGGAAGAAGAAGAAGCTTGGAGCACAAACACACAATACTGAATGTATTACTAGAGAATGTACAAAGATAAGTAGCCCATTAGGGCAATAGGCGTATATACAAGCCGGGGGAAAAAAACCTCCTAAAGAGGGAAAAAAGTGCCCCGGCGGTCCTAGAGTGTTCACACACATCACTACCTAAATATATCAACAAATCCCCCCTGGGAGTGATGCGGTGAACAAGGAGCTTGCACTCATGTATAAGGAAGTGCCAAGCTATGTGGAAATCACTCCACAAAAGGAAGTAAGCCCAAAGCTTTGCGGAAAGCTTCAAACTTCTCCCTAGGCAGAGCCTTCGTGAAAAGGTCTGCAATGTTCTCCTGCGTGGGCACATATGCCAAGCTGATCTCCCCAGCAGAGAACCTCTCCCTGACATAGTGATAATGCACCTCAATGTGCTTAGTGCGAGCATGGAACACAGGGTTCCTCGCAACTTCCAATGCGCTCAGACTGTCAGTGAAGATGGTGGTGGCAGAAGACTGGCCAACACCCAAATCAGCCATAAGGCATCTGAGCCACACACACTCAACAGTCGCTGTGAAAGCTTTCCTATACTCAACCTCACAACTGGAAGTGGCCACAGTAGGCTGCTTCTTGCTCAACCAAGATATACATGAGCTACCAAGCATGAAGCAAAAACCACTGGTGGACACACGAGTGTCATAGCAACCAGCCCAATCTGAGTTAGAAAAAGCATGCAAATCTGGAAGTAGTGATCCCCCCTCGAGATAAAACAACCCAAGTAGCCGAGTACCACTCAAGTAGCGAAAGATGCGCTTAACCGCTTTCCAATGCGTGACTCCTGGGCAATGCATAAACTTGCTCATCTGTGAGACAGCAAACTGAATATCTGGCCGAGTAATGCATAAGTAAATCAAGCATCCAAAAGCCTGCTGATAGAGAACAGCATCAAATGCATCTCCAGCATCATGAAGACTCAATCGTAAACCTGTCTCCATAGGAGTGGCAATAGGCTTACAGTCTTCAAGGCCAAAACGCTGCAATAATGTGTCAATATATTTCATTTGACACAAAGCCATTCCACCATCAACATGCATAAACTGAATGCCCAAATAGTGATGCAAATGCCCCAAATCAGACATCTCAAATGAGGTATGCAAATCAGCCTTAAAATCAGCAATATGTGTCTCAATAGGACCAATGAGCAGCATGTCATCAACATAGACAACAATGATCAGAAGCACATCATTAGCACGTTTAACATATAAGGTGCTTTCAGTTGGACTGTTCTCAAAACCATGTGCAATCAGATAGGCATGTATCTTCTCATACCAACCACGTGGTGCTTGCTTTAAACCATATAATGCCTTCTTTAACCTGCAAACCTGGTTTTCATGCTCTTTCTGCACAAAGCCACGGGGCTGAAAAACATACACTTCTTCATGCAAGTCACCATTCAGAAATGTTGTTTTAATGTCCAACTGATGTACATTCCAACCATGATGGGCTGCAAGTGCACAAATGCTCCGAACAGTAGTCATACGGCATGTAGGTGCAAAGGTCTCATCAAAATCAATGCCTCTTTCTTGTGCATAACCCTTTGCAACAAGCCTAGCCTTATACCTGTCAACTGTACCATCAGGTTTACGCTTCAGCTTGTATACCCACTTAGTGCCAATGGCCTTCTTGCCAAGAGGCAAGTCACATAAAGACCACGTACCATTCTTCATTATAGCATCATATTCAGATTGCATAGCAGCCATCCAATTTTCTGAAGTTTGTGCTTCATCAAAAGAAACAGGCTCATTCTCATCACAGAGACTAGATGCAGCCATAGCATAGCAATCTGATGCAAAGGAGGCACTATGAGAGCCTGAACGAGTACGATATGACAAAGGTGCATCTAATTTGCTGTCGCGCAAAGTCTGCACCAGCCATTTTGGCATAGTTTTTGCCTGCTCAATATCAGCTCTCTCATCAACAAGTGCATCATGGAAATCTGCATCAGAAATGGAATGATCTCCATCATCATATGAAACCTGCAAAGGCTGAGAAGTTGCCTCATTAGGACCAGCACTAGCATGTCCACATGTAAAAAGAGGCATCAAAGTATCATACATGTCTTTGGAGCTAACAGATGTCTCCTTAGTACATGAAAGCAATGGTTGAATAGCATCTTCCACAAAGACAACATCACGACTAACCGGAATGCGTTTAGTCTGTGGATGATACAAACGATAGCCTTTACTTTCAGAACTGTACCCAACAAAAATACATTTTACTGCCTTATCATCCAATTTTCTGCGATGTTGTTCAGGCACTAATGCATATGCCAAACAACCAAAAACACGCAGATGAGAAACAGATGGCTTGCAGTCATGCCAAGCCTCATATGGAGTGATAGACTCCAACGCTTTAGTGGGATACCTGTTCAGTACATATGCTGCACACATGATAGCCTCAAGCCAAAAACTATGTGGTAAAGCCTGACTTTGACCATGCACCTCGCCATCTCCATGAGTGACCTGTTCTTTCGTTCAGCAACTCCATTCTATTGAGGTGTATACGGCACTGTACACTGGTGTTTTATCCCACTTTCAGCCAGAAATGCATTAAAATCTGAAGACATATATTCCCCCCCTCGATCAGAACGGAGGGTGCCCATTTTACATGCTGACAGATTTTCAACCAAAACCAAAAACTGTTTGAAGCACATGAACACGTCGGACTTTGCTTTGAGTGGATATACCCATGCATGCCTGGAAAAATCATCAATGAAAGTCACGAAGTAAAGGTAATTTCCAAAAGAGGGTGTCTGCATAGGACCACAGACATCACTATGTACAAGCTGCAATTTTTGCGTAGCCCGAACTGAACCATCTTTTGGAAAGGAAGAACGCTGCATTTTGCCCAAAATACAGCCTTCACAAACATGTTTTCCAGGTGCCTCAAGTTTGGGCAAAGAGGACACCATTTCAGATTTCTGCAGGCGTAACAAACTAGCAAAATTCAGATGACCAAAGCGTGCATGCCAAAGCTTTGCATCTGACATAGCCTGAGAATCATGAACTGCACATGCCGAATCATTCACAGATTTTTCATAGTCTATGAGCTTATACAGCCCACGACATAAAATGCCAGAAGCAATAATCACATCGCCATTTGAGAGATCATGGACTGTACACCTGTCATCAACGAATTTCACAACCAAGCCAATCTTGGCTAATGCAAAAATTGATAACAGGTTCTTTTTGATCCCTGGCACAAATAAAGCATCTGACAAAGTGAAAGAACTACCATCAGCAGTAGTCAGAATGATCTTACCAACTCCCATAACAGGATAAGAGGAGTTATTGGCGCATGTGACAGTATTCCCTGTAGGAGAAGAAACTGCGCTGCGAGGTAATATGTTTGGTCGCCCCACTGTCAAAGTACCAAACATCTGAGTCTACTGCAACAGACATGCATTGATCATGAGAAGATGGGTCAAAACTACAGACAGTAGTAAACGCCCATTCGTCTTCCTGCACAAGATTTGCAGACTATGTTTTTGGTGTAGAGGCCTCTGCAACAACCATTCCAGCCTCTTTCTTCTTTGCCTCTTTAGCAGCCAGTTTTGGACAGTTCTTTATAATATGATCATTTCCTTTACAATACTTGCAGAATAATTTCTGCTTTTCTGATTTCTTCTCATCTTTATCCTGGTTCTTCGATTGTGAAGCATTTGCAGATTTCTGCTTACTAGTAGAAGAGCTCCATTTTCCTTTGCCCTTCTGACTAGCCAGGAAAGCTTGATCTGCAACACGCATAATGGACCTGTTCTACCTGGACTGATCTTCCTGCAACAGAACAGAGACTAATTCCTCAAATGACAAGGCATTCGGATTGCCTTTCATCATCAACCGAAGAGTAGAGGCAAAACTCTCATATGAATCAGGAAGACCATTCAGAACGGTCTTCACAAGTGAGCTATCTGGTATAACCTCATCAGCAGAAATCAATTGTTTCTTCAGGTCTTTGATTTTTATAAGAAAACTGTCCATAGAATCACCTTCATTCATGTGCTCACTCTCCAACTGTTTTCGGAGGTAAGCAACACGAGCCTCATTCCTAGCCTGGTACAAAGTGGTAAGTGTATCCCAAGCATCCTTTACTGTTCTGCAAGAGCGAATGTGAGGAATAATGGCACGTTTGACAGACAAAGCTATCAATGCATGTGCCTGGGCATCTCTGCCATCCCAACGAATCTGCTCTGCAGTAGGTGCAACAGAAACAGCAGCACGAACAGGAATCTGCGGAATATCATCTTAGACACCATCTTCATCAGCTCCAACACCTGTATTTGCAGTACCTGTCGTTACATGTGTAACAGGACGTCTTTCAACACCCTGCACAATGTTCCACAATCCTTTTGCAACCAGTACATGTCGCATCATATAAGCCCATAATGGGTAGTTGGTACCATCCAACTTATCCTCGACAGCCAACATACGGAATACATCACTGCTTTCAGCCATGGCCGGTGACTAAAATACCTTGATGCAGAAAATTGACCGAATCTCAAAAAGTTGAACGGAACTTCCCAGACGAGTTCTGCTAGACCTGTAGCAGACTTCGAGACGCTTAAATTGGCGAACAGAAACTGGTATATACCTTTGGCACAAAAGGACGAAATAGCCTGCACAAGCGCTGCGATAGTGCGTTCGGAGGCCGAAACGAGCTCAGATCGCGATTTCGGCACCACAAAGCGAAGCCGTTTTGATCTCGGAAACACCCTGAGTATGCTCACCAAATTTCGTGCAAATCTGAGACTGCAAACGGAGGAGTGTCGACGGCGCCCTAGAAGAAGCGACGACATGCTCTGATACCAATTATTGGAGATAGACGTCTGCGGAAGCACGCGAACAGCACAAGGAAGAAGAAGAAGCTTGGAGCACAAACACACAATACTGAATGTATTACTAGAGAATGTACAAAGATAAGTAGCCCATTAGGGCAATAGGCGTATATACAAGCCGGGGGAAAAAAACCTCCTAAAGAGGGAAAAAAGTGCCCCGGCGGTCCTAGAGTGTTCACACACATCACTACCTAAATATATCAACAATGTCCAAGATCTTGTTAGATATGTTCATTACCCCCACCCTAGTAAGGTTCCACTAATGATCCATGGTGCTCAAAGTTGCAAGTTTCCCATTATGAGGAGAAGCCATGTTGTGAGCCCAA
Organism: Ceratopteris richardii; assembly: GCA_020310875.1. Classification (NCBI taxonomy): domain Eukaryota; kingdom Viridiplantae; phylum Streptophyta; class Polypodiopsida; order Polypodiales; family Pteridaceae; genus Ceratopteris; species Ceratopteris richardii. The sequence goes on from CM035440.1 coordinate 138,946,773, forward strand.
ACATTGGTTGGGCCCTCACTTAGAAGTTAGATGAGGCTTATCTCATCTATGTTATCGAGAGACCGAAAGATGACTATTATGGGTCTAAACTTCTAAGCCAAATAATGTAATCAAGTTGGTAGCAACTCAAGATACATTGTTGCGTTGTGAGCTAAGCAAGTCACCACATGTCAACTTGATATTAAAGTAAATATTTCCCACCTACTAAGAGCAATTTATAGGGTGATTTATATATGGTGGTATGACTATACCAACCTAAGCGAGTTAGAAGCCGACTTAACCCTTGCAAATTATAAAAGATGAATCCCCTTATAGCGATGATCACTTATCTCATACCCAACGGAAGTTGTTCTAGCTAGCCAAAGGTCTTCACCTATCTTTTGTGTATTTACCATCTATGCTCCATAATGGGAGAAAATGTGTGGATTAATACATCAATCTTTGCATCATATGTTTAGAAGATTGAAGCTTTAGTTCTTTGCATATTACATTGGGTGGGAACACCCCTTAATCTTAGAAGGCAAAGATGCCATATGGCACCTCAAGGTACATCTAATATTGAGGGTAAGGATGTTGGCTTTTATGGCCCACAATTAATATAGAGAGAGAGTATAGAAAGAGACAAAAGAGACAATGTACACAAGAGATTGGCAAAGGAGCCAAATCGCTCCAAAAATAATACACTAGAATGAAATTGTACTTACAAAATTCTCCAAAAACCTGGAGTTGAGATAGGGAGAGATGGTATGCTACTAGGTGAAAGATTTCTGCCTAGTACGATGGTGCTTATATAGTTCTTGTATTCCTATGAAAAGGAGTTGAAAAAATCACTGGAAAAAGCTCAAAATTAATCATCCCATGATTTGCGACAAACTTTGCAAAGTTCTGTTTTTTTGCTATTTTTTAAACTTTTTTAACACTACTTTTGCATGCTTCTGGGTTGAAAGATTTGGACCATTGATTGTTGTGCTTGTTGATGCTTTAATCTTAGCCCTTGATCTAAAACTGATGAAAAATTGTTTTGGCCCTCAAATTAGGTTTTCTATTTTGAACCCCCAAAACACCTCCAAAATTGACATGTGACTTATCATCGGATAGCTCTCAAGACTGATCAAAATTGAAAATATGTGTGCAATCCCTCTTGTTGAAGGTTGCATTTCCAACAATCCCTAGATACAAGGGAAATATGTCAAGAAAGGTATATATATTCTACTCGATAAAAAATTGTAAAACAATGTTTCTAGCTGAAAAAGTTGATGTAGGTACCTATAAAGATCAAGTCAATGCCCATAAAAATACCTAAGACCTTTAACATGAAGAGCACTCCATACTATAGAAAAAGAGAACTCATAAAATTTTCCCATCCTCTTCTCTATCAAGTACTACCCGAAAGAATAAAGACATACTTGGGAAAGCAAAAGATAGCATATTGACTTAGACATATGTTCTCAATTATTAAGGTTGATCAAGCCCACTAATCAAGATCATATGTCCTTATCCATATCTATCCACAAATGAAAACATAAAAACAAGATGATATCGTTTAACATCAATAGTTTATGGATGAAGAAGTTTCAACATCCACTCCATCTATTTCATCTTATGTACTTTCTTATGTTGCTTCTTCTTCTTTCTTCTTAGAACAAAGCTATGTCTTATGTGTCTTTGCACCATAACTTTTGCAAAGATTAATAATAAAACAATCTTCCTCTTTGAGGTTTGTTCATACTTGTCTCAAGAAATAGAAGTGCATCGAGCAAAGGACTCCCCAACGCGGTCCATATACTCATAGACAAGGCCTATAGTACTCCCCTCCATGTCAACGATGCGTAGCATGGAATATAGAGGCTGCATCACTCCCACTAGAGCCTCTACCTCTCTCCAGAAGCTGTCACTCAAACAAGTAATGCGGACCATCTCTGCTTTCTTGGTTGTATGACCACTCCATGCCAACCACTCAGGAGAAACAATTGTATGCATAAGTACTTGCCTCACTCAAAGCAATCTCTCCATCACAATGCACATATAAGCAAATCTGGCCTTTGCAGGCCTAAGAAGCTGCAAATCACTGTATGATCTGAAAATAGCAAGCAACTTTGGCCTATTCAAGAACAAGATGACCACTCTCTGACATGTGGAAAAAATCTCATGTATCCAAGGAACCTTCCCGACATCCTCAATCAGCAACTCTATGCTATGAGCTACACACGGAGTCCATACAATGGATGGGCACTCCTCCTATAACTTCAGTCCCATCGCGACACAATTACTTCCGTTGTCCGTTATGACTTGGACAACATTCTCTACTCCAATGTCCAAAACTTCCTGTCTAATATGTCCAAAAATGTACTCCCATGTGATGGATAGGCCTGGAGTAGATGCATCAATGGCACCTAGGAACATAGTGCCTATGCAACAATGAACGAGTATATTATATACATTTCTTTTCCTAATGTCTGTCCATCCATCACACATCAAAGTGCAGCCATATTTCTTCCAAGTCTCTTGCATAGGCTCTAATTGCTTTTGGACAATCTCTTTTTTTCTTCTAAGCTCACTTCCTCTTAGCTCTTCATAAGAAGGCCCTTCCCACTCAACCCCAAGCCTACTCACCAATTTCATGGCCTCTTTCCATGCGGGAGTGTGCACTACATTAAAACTTAGACACACTTAATGAAGAGCTTCATAATAGCTTCATAATATCCTGGGTGGCCTCCTTCTTCCCTTGCTTTTGCAAACTAGCCCGTATGGATGATGCATGTAGACTTCCACGACTTGTAGGAATGCTTTGAATGGCCTCTTTTGTTGATGTTGAGATGCATGCGCTCCCTCCTCGGTCTCCAAGTCCTCAATGAGAGGGGATGAAGGAAACTCCCCTTGAGATGCTTGTGATGATTGCCCTTGAGGAAGTGAGCTTTGTGCATTGCTAGGTGTAGGTGTTCTAACACCTCTTTTTGATTCTCGTGCTTCAACCCATTCCAAAAGCTCTTCTTTCATATTCTCCGGTATTGGCTTGGAGCAAGGACCAACACCTACACCTCCAAATCGTGCTAGATGGGCTTTTATTCTATCTTCCCCCCCCCATCCCTTTCTACCCCCACAATTTACACGTCCATCTCTCACTACCTCCTATGCCAAATTTCCCTTGGCTTGTGACATGTTGCCAACACTCTAAGCTCTTGTTTGGCTCTAGGCCTGATGGCTAAGAGTCCCCCCCCCCCCTCTCTCTCTCTCTCTCTCTCTCTCTCTCTCTCTCTCTCTCTCTCTCTCTCTCTCTCTCTCTCTCTCTCTCTCTCTCTCTCTCTCTCTCTCTCTCTCTCTCTCTCTCTCTCTCTCTCTCTCTCTCTCTCTCTCTCTCTCTCTCTCTCTCTCTCTCTCTCTCTCTCTCTCTCCCCCCCCCCTCCCCCCCCCCCTCCCTCGGTTTGCCGAGTGCTCCGAGTGCTCTGAGTGCTCTAGGTGCTCTAGAGTGAAATGAAAAAGGGCCCTCCAACGGGCCGTTTTCGGCCTTCTGCGAGGGCCCTATTTTTTTTAATTTATACGCAACGCGTTGCGAACTTATACATGACGTTGCATCGCATACGTTGTGAAGGTTCGCAACGTGTTGCGTATGCAACACTGGAGTAGATAAGACTAAAACAAAGAACAAGACTAGAACTGGAACTAGAACTTTGAAAGTACTTACTTGGAGATCACAAGACCTTGAGCTCCCATGAGTATATATGTGGCAAATCCCTCCTTATCTAGGTTTTCAAGGGTGGTTCATCAATGGCGGTTACGAATTAATGATGTCATTAGTGATGTCATTGATTCAAAACATGACCTCTGGAAATTAGAATCAAGCAAGTATACTGTCGTTCTTAGGGTTTTGGCACGTTTTGGACACAATGAAAGCATTAGTTTCTCCAAATTTTGCCAATCATGAGACATAGAAGATCACATGGTATCTGAGGTTCACGATGGTTTCCTTTATCCTCAATAGGTAGGCAGGTATGTATGTAGTATGTATGTATGAATGTATGTATGTATGTATGTATGTATGTATGTATGTATGTATGTATCATATGTATCAAGGTGGTAAGGTGCGTTCAGTTCGGTGCGTTCCCTGCATTTCAGGTGCGAGGACCGAACCTTACGACCGCGATAAGGTGTGTAAGGTTCGTTTAGGGTTCATTAGGTGCGGTTAAGGTCTAAGAACCTTACCTTCCCTTCGAGGAAAGGTGCATAAAGTGTGTTCCATATTATGTATGACACTATGTATGTGTGACAATGTGTATGTGTGTAACGAGAGTGGACACCTTTGTGTCTCAAGAAGAGCTAGAAAAAGGCCTTCAGGATCTCTCTCTCTCTCTCTCTCTCTCTCTCTCTCTCTCTCTCTCTCTCTCTCTCTCTCTCTCTCTCTCTCTCTCTCTCTCTCTCTCTCTCTCTCTCTCTCTCTCTCTCTCTCTCTCTCTCTCTCTCTCTCTCTCTCTCTCTCTCTCTCTCTCTCTCTCTAAACTTGTGCATACACTTCAGTTCAATAATCAATTGGATTTCATCTTGACGTAATGCTGCCCATAACAGTATCATCGAAATGACGAACCGAATGTAAATAACGCACTGAATCGATCCGAAGCGAACCGAATTCAGTTCGATTTTGATTACTATCTTAAAAGCACCGATTGAACTTTTAAGGTTCGGTTCGGTTCGAACCGAATGGTACCTTTGGGGGGTTCGGTTCGCGAACCGCGTCAACTATGGTATGTATGTATGTATGTATGTATGTATGTATGTATGTATGTATGTATGTATGTATGTATGTATGTATGTATGTATGTATGTATGTATGTATGTATGTATGTATGTATGTATGTATGTATGTATGTATACATGTATGTATGTATGTATGCATGCATGCATGCATGTCATATATTAGCTATATGGAGCCTAGGGAACCCAAAAAAAAATGTCTTCACAACATTTTAGCAATGTTCAAGCCCAAATGTTGCTATGTTGCTAATGCGTTAGCAAGACGTTGCCTTGGGTGTTGTTAAAACATTGCTAACAACTATGCTCCAACCTTGGCGGTTTCGCATCTTTCCTTGATTTTGTGTCATCTATACATGAGGCTCGAGAGTTGGTCGCTCGAAAAGTAATGACCTTCCAATTGCCAAAAGGGGTTTCATCCTCAGAGAAAGTGCTCCATATGCATAAGCTTGTAGTTCACTTATGCATGTCATGGTCATTACTAGGCCAGACATTGGCCATACCATGGGATTTGTGAGCCATCTTATGGCTAATCTTGGCAAAGCTCATTGGGATGCTCTTAAAACTATCTTGAGATATTTGCAAGGGATCAAATGTAAATGCCTAGGTCGTGGAAAGGGTCCATTGGAGTTGAAAGGATTTTGTGACTTTGACATGGAAGGTGATGTGGATACACATAGATCCACATGTGGATATGCATATTCTTGCATGAGGTGCTATTTCGTGGTGCTCTAGACCTTGAGAGGATAGTAGCACTATCTACTACAGAGGTTGAAGATACTTCAGCCATAGTGGCTTCTAAAGAAGCCATTTGGTTAGTATGTCGAAGCCATTTGGTTAGTATGTCTATGTAGTGAGTCAATGCATGCACAAAGCTTATAGATGTGCAGTATCACTTCATCAAAGGAGTACTTGAGGATTGTTTTATCATATTGATCAAGGTCAACACATCATAGATCCTCTCACCGAGTCCCTACCAAAGGTACAACATCAGCTTTATATTCAGATGGTGGGAGTCACTTAGCTTATATAAGCCTCCTTGGCCATTTGAGTGTGAGGTTTGTGGGGAAAAGGCCCCAAGGAGCCCCCTTTTGTTCATTTTGACCTCCCAACTGATAACTCTCTTCGAGAGTGTTCCAAACATGCTTTTATTATAATTTTTTATCCCCCAAATCAGAGAGAGATTAGCACCTACATGATTTTTAATGAGCATGATTTCTAATGACTTATTATCACTTCGGCTTGTTGACATTTGGCCAAGAGACTTCCTCTTTTTAATAAAACTAAGGTCCTAAGTCACATTTCAAGATAAGGACTTCTATCAAAGTTGTACGTACTCTTTTTTTTCATGTTCTTCTTCAATTTTCTACACAAACTTAGGTTTCCTTAGCCATCCCTCTTCTTTTCTCAAGAGCTTCCCTTTCCTTTAGCCAAATTTGACATATTTGGTATCAATGTGAAGTTCTCATTGCCCTCTTTCATGATTAATGTCTACATCATCCAAAATCTCACCCATATTTGACCTTTTGAAGTGTCTGTATCATGTATGATGTGCAATCAATCTCTTTGTACATTCTTTTCACATTATTAGGGGCTTTTCCACAAGAAAGTAAACCAAACAATGACAACCCTAATATATAGGTACATATACACGATGGCCCTCAATCCCACTTATGATAAAAACATTCGCATTGGCAAGTGAATTCCCCTTTCTCAAAGAGTTTAACCTTGAATAATATGCTCCCACTCTTTGCATTTAAGATAACCGTTCTTACTTAAGAGGTTGAAATTTGATGAACAACCTATAGAGAGAACAAGGTAGAGGAAGATTATTGAATGGACATTGGGTATCATTCATGGCAGCATGACACATCATATATGTATGTACTATCAAAGATTCAACAACAAATCGTATGTTTGGACATTGGACACATTCATAATACATATCTCGACCGTTATAATTTCTCTTATTTCTGTCAAAGATGAAAAGCAAGGCATGTGCCATGAGGAGAGTTTAAACTCAAAAAAAGGATATGCATATATAACAAATGATAGATGATAGCTCCTTGTTAGCATGATTTTCGAGTGCTCAATATTCATACTTGGAATTTTCAAAGGTACTTACTGGTTGGGAAGAAAAACGACAACTGTTCGATAGATATATCAAATATCATATATGTAAGTCGGTAAATAATACACTATATGTTGGATAGATGTATCATACATCATATGTATCACTCGATAAATAACTCTTGGACAACTACACTATACAGGCCATAATAAACATTAATGCATGTATCATATACACCGGATAGATGTATCATGTATCATACATATTACTCAAGAAACTACTGTTGAACAACTACCCTATACAGGCTACCATAAATGACAAATATGTCTATAATGTATTATGCCATAGCCAATGGACCAGTCATTAAGTTGATCTCCTCAACAGATGCATCATGTTATACTTGCATTGTATGATGGAATTTCGCAGATGTACATTTTATATTCTAATTTCTAACTTTTTACTGTCCCATGTCCGTAATATACAGATGCTTTGGCCCTCGAGACAGTGAACACATATCAGTGGCCACAGAGCAATGAGCATAATGTTGATGCATTAAAGCTTTAAACTGCAAAGTTGAAAACATTTCTTACTTCAGATGATCAAACCATATTACGTAGGCTGTAGGGTCATTCACAACATGCACAAAGGTGAGCCACAAGTGACCAACCACTGACAGGAGGGTGTGGAGCTCATTGCTTTGTGGTGTGTTACTGTAGAATCAATGTAGGAAGTTCAGATAGAACTATATGCAGGTTGTCAGTTCAAAGAACTTTTATTTCTTTTTCTTTTTTCCATGTGTAAAATCAAAACAGATGCTATTCAGACCTAGACAATAGCAGACATGTGAAAAACATTTCAAACACATCCAGAAATAACCGAGCTTTTATGCTGAATTGATTGATCTACATGGGCATTAAAAAAGCTGAGGAAAAGTAAAAGAAAAATAGGTGTGTCAAATTGACCTGAAAATAAACAGAAACTAAGATTTCAATATAGAAATATAAATGAGAATTCTCTCTTCACAAGTCAATCACAAATTCACATAATCTGAAAAGTTCCTTAAAGTCTTGAAATCTAAATATTATAGAAGTTCCAAAAACTCTAATTCCACATGCCACAATGTGGAAGCTAGCATTTGATTTGCATTGCTCTGATATAAAATGGAGTGAAATGAAAAAGAATTATGCAAAAATCCATAACACTTACATAAACAAGACACACACATGGCTCAAAGTAAATGGATTAAGCACATATCTGAGGCATTAAGCTTAAGAAAGAGGACCCTTCGAAGAAATACTTTAGATAAGAGTCAATAAAGGGGACTTTATATGTGAAACTGAATATGGAAGAAAGGCAAAAGAGCATAAGAGAGCAAGACGTACAATGGAACAGGGGGTTTCAAGTTTGAAAATCACTCCCTTATTTGCCCATGATATTTCATTAGATGAAATGAGAACAAAAGTTAGTTCCCTTCCTACATTGCTGCATAAAATTATACCTTGCATTGAAGTATGCTTCAAGATCGACATAAAGTACATTAGCTCAAGGGGTGCACTTAAATGACTAAGAATAATATAACAATGAGGAAAAAATTCAAAAAATTGTGACCAAAATGGTAAGAGTGAACAATAAAATCTACTGTAGCATAGAGGCAGCCCCATCATCGAACCCTCCACAAAAGTCCAAGTCCACAAATGATGCAAACATCATGGGAAAATCCTTCGTTTGTTTTGACTCTAGTGCATTACCATGAAATACAGGAGAAAAATATTCATGTCCTCCATTCAATCTGCTCTTGTTAAGATTTTGTTCCAAAAAGTAAATTATCCACAATCTTCACCACAGGTAAAGATCAAAAAGAAATGTCACATATGACAAAGACCAGACATGTAAAAACTGAAACAAATGACAAAAGTAAACAATTCAAAAACAAGCAAAATGCAAATAAAACAATGCAAACAATGAAAACACACATTTACCCCCACAAGCATGCATATGAACTACAACAAACATCATTCGAACACAAAATGAAACAAATAAATAGTTCAAATGAAAAAAACTCACTAAAAGATGCCATGTGATGATTTTTGGAAGAATACAGACGAAATGGCATAGCTTTCACACGATGAAGAATAATTTCCAATCTCCTTTGAAAGTAATGTCTCACAACTTTGAGGTGAGAAAAGAGAGTCCTCTAGCTATATAAAAGTCTATTGGTTGCTTACAGGAGGAAGCCTCTTCCGAGGGGCAGCCCACCACATGGTGGGTCCATGAGGCTCTCTTCTCAACTGACCACAACCCTCTCGAGGGACAAGATAGCTTTTTTTATTTAAGCTCCCCCAGTCCACCTCAGGCTTCTCGAAAACAATCATCCTTTACACGTGTTGCAGGGAAAGTTGAAACTTATTTGTTTCCCTTTAAAGGTGACACAAACAATGTTGTTGCATCCCAGCCATTAACTGTCTATTCACAGTCCCAAAAAATTACTCAGCAGATCTATCACATCAGAGATACATTGCCCTACAACTGCAGAAAAGCATCATATTTGTATTCCATACAAGGTAAAGATAACCTAGACCCTGGCGTGCACATCAGAGGCTCATTGACATGCTTTAGAAGCATACACGCCACTGAACCAAGACATCAGTATCATTGTGTGCTTCCTTATGGGTAATGGTCAGATAAAGTTGTATATCAAAGTTTTGAAGTGAAAAATCACAAAAGGTGCAAGGGAGCACACAGTAGCCATCCACAAGTTGCAAGTTGATGGCCAGAAACATAAGTTTGAATTACCATCTGCTTCTGGAGAACACACAATTATTCAGCAGCACCCCAAAACGGCACAGACAAGTACCAGGCACAAATTCGCACCATTCTTATAGAATATATGTGCTATGTACCTGTTCCCGCCCCAAGTTCGATCCCAACCACACCAGCAAGTTCATCCGTAGTTTGTATCTTGTGTAGTAGAAAATCGCCAAGTAGTAGAGAAGCTTTCCAAATCTAGAAAGATCACAATAAGCATGTAGCTGGTATTCAGAATTGTCAGCCAGAAGTATGCTATCACTCAAGAAAGAACAAATGTCAAGAACCTGTAATCCAACACGAGATAGAGTTGTCTTCACATGGTGATAAATTGATATGGTAGACTCCTGTATATCCCCTAAAATGCCAAAATATGCACATAGGAACCATCTTTATAAAAAGTACCTTCATATCAACAAGATCCTGTGTTCAAATAACATTCAAGATTTTTACTGTTTTACAGCTAAGACCTTCACATTCTCTATATTCACTGATGAAATATCTGATCTTCACAACCTATCCCTTTTCTACCTATGGTTCGATAGAAAGATAATAGCAAAAATCATAAACACAAGCACATTCGATTGAATCAGAAAATACATCCCAGGATGAACACACTGCCTCTCAAAACTACAGTACCAGCCATATCTCAGCCTATGATACTTGAAATCCCATGACATTTACAGCAGCACATGTATTTTTAGAATGTGAATGTATTGTTGAAAAACTTCAGCGTAAAAAAAAATTATATGATCTTTAAGACCTTCAAAGGCATTACCGTAAGCATGATAATTTCTGTTCCGACGTGGTATAACAAGATCTCCACATTCATCAACTGAGATGACAGAACGATCGGATAAGCTACTGTTTGTCGAGATGTCAAAATTATCTGATGAACTGACTTCCTCATTTAGACTACAGATGACCCTCGGGATACACTGTTCCCTGAAGGTTTGCGGCTTCTCACCATCATCAACTACATTCAGAAAATGAAGTAATCAGAAAATAGACACTCATGAATGCATTTACTTATCTTAAATTCAACCATTTCCTACAGTCCTAAGAGAGAATCAGTGAATTCCAATTATTATGATTAAAAACGAGGACTCCTGATTCTTTAGCTTAGAAACGAAAGATAATTACAAACACCTTCTCTAATATTATGTATTAAAGACAAAAATAATAATAATTACATATGGATCATACTCTAGACACAAGATACTATTGTGGTATACAAAGGATGCATTTACTTATTTTAAACTCATCCATTTCCTACAGTCCGAAGAGAGAATTAGCGAATTCCAAATAAGACGACTCCTCATTCTTTAGCTAAGAAAGGACAGATAATTACAAACACCTCTAATATCATGCAAATATATGTGTGTGTGTGTGTATATGTGTGTATATATGTGTGTGTGTGTGTGTATATATACATATATATATATACATACACACACACACACACACACACACACACATATATATATATATATATATATATATATATATATATATATATATATATATATATATATATATATATATATATATATATATATATATATATATATATATATATATATATATGTATGTATATATATGTATATATATATGTATATAAACACACGCACACATATATATACATATGTGTGTGTATGTGTGTATATATATAATCCGTCGCAATAGATGGGGTCTGTCATGATAGGGCGCTCTGTCACAACAAAGGGTGTCTATCGTAATAGAGAGGGTCTATCGTGGGGTCTATTTCGACAAAGGGGGGTTTGTAGCGATAGACGGAGCGTATCCTGGGACAGTTTGTCACGATAGACCGACGGTTTGTCGCGATAGATCATTGTCTATTGCGATAGCCGGATGTCTATTGTAAATTCACTCTGTCGTGGAATCGATTTATCGCGATAGAGGGGCCTTATCGTGATAGATGGGTTTATCACAATAGAGGGGCATGTTGAGGTCTTCGATCTCTCACGACGGAGGGGGCTCTATCGCGATTTCGACAGACAAGCGGTCTGTCATGGTAGACAGTGTCCTTTGGTGTTAATTTTTCACAATAGAACCAGTCTGTTGTGATAGACAAGGTCTGTCGTATGTTGCGGTCTTTGGTTTGTCCCAACAAAGTCGAAAACTTGGAATTTCTGTGATGAGTCTACTAGACAGAGATTGTATTGGGAAGTCCTATGTCATGTTGTAGATGCAATTTCAAATTATCAACTTTTTCGGTCTTCCAAGCAATCGAAGTGGATCCCGAAAAAGCTCTATGTCATACCTGTGCAAACTTGGAGCTGAAGATGAAGCTATACCTACAAGAAATCACTAAAAACAAGAAAAACCATGCACATACAAACTTTCCCTCTCGTGAATGTGAATGAGGGAAATGAGAGGGAAGGGGTAGATATGGTCAAAACTAAAAGTTTTGGTGAAGGTGGAGTTGGATGGCTATGGTGGAAGAAGGCGATGGAGCAAGGTGGTTAGGTTCCTGTGGTTCAGTACGGGTAAGGTATGTGAACCAAAACTTACCTCAAAGGTAAGGTTTGTAAGGTATGTTAGGGTTTTTTAATACACACACACATGTATGTATGTATGTATGTATGTATGTATGTATGTATGTATGTATGTATGTATGTATGTATGTATGTATGTATGTGTATGTATGTGTATGTATGTGTATATATATATATATATATATACACATATATATATACACATATACATATAAATATACATATACATATATACATACATATACATATACATATACATACATACATACATACATACATACATACATACATACATACATACATACATACATACATACATACATACATACATATATATATATATATATATATATATATATATATATATATATATATATATATATATATATATATATGTATATATGTATATATTTATACATATGTATACATATATATATGTATACATACATATATATATATATATATATATATATATATATATATATATATATATATATATATATATATATATATATATATATATATATATATATATATATATATATATGTATATATGTATATATGTATATATATAGATGTATATATGTAGATCAATTTCTTGATCTATATGCTCGATGTGGTGTGTCCTCTTGAGTGCAATATGCACTGTGGGTTGCAATTTGAAGACTCAATGGG
>CM035440.1:138969585-139084585 GCA_020310875.1 Ceratopteris richardii
TTACTACCTCACTTTTTCTCATTGGCTCTGGCACCAACGCTTCTTTGTCCAACGGAGTGTGATTCTCTAGCATGTGTAGCTCCTCTTTGAAGAGTCTGTGTCAAGCGAAACTTCTTGGGAGGCTTTCGCTCACCAAAGGAAGGAACAACAAAGGTACGTGGAGAATCCTTCTCTCGGTCCAGCTGCAAAGTATGAATCAACTAATAGCAATGTTGAAAATATATTTTTGGGATGGAGGACCCAAAGTAACCGTCTAGGCCCTCTTTCTTCCATAGTGGTCCCTAAAACCAATGCGATTTCACAACTCCACACTCGATTATGTTGTCTGGTGGATTCTCAATGATGATTTTCAATGGGATCTATACCAAATTCTAGGAGAGGCAATAGTGGGCCTTTTTTTATGGGAAGGGTACATATATCCAGCGGTGCCTTGTTCGAGCTAGGCATGTCCATGACGATGCACTTCGATTGTTGAGTTTAAATCTCCTAAGATGAAAAGGACACAACATTAGTAAGGGACGAGACACTAGATCCCAATATGGCAAGGCTTTGGTCCTTGCTTATCATTGATGCCAACCTCAAAGGTCTTAACCCTTTTCGTGCATTGTGCAATTGGGCTCCATTCATCATTAATGCTTATCTGATAAACTGTCCTATATGCACACTTGGGATATGCAAAAACTTAACATGGCGTAAAATTATCTAGGGGAAGCTCAACTAATTCTTACAAGGTTTAATAATTGGATTGGGTATTTTAAGTTGCCAAGAAAAAGTTGAGTAAGAAGACAAAATATCATTTTTACAAATCTTCTTGAGTGATTTTTCATTTGAGACGTTACATGGCTTCAGTGTGGTTAGCAATGGGATGGCAATGTCGTAGGCGACACGTTAGCAACGTGTTAGCAACATGATGAAGTTGCAAACCAGAAGTCGTGATAAAGTTGCATACAATTCATCTTTTTTAGTCAAATTTTTAGTATTTTTTTAGATTTTAGGTATCCTAAATTGTATAAATCCTCTTATAAGTGCTTGAATATATTCAAAAACCACATATAAGAATTATATATCAACATTTAAACATATCATATATAGTCTGACGTCGACTTCTAAGTTCTAACTTCTGACTTGCATAATGCATTTCAAGTTTCAACTTAACTACTTAGAAATTTGATCACAATGCACATTAACTTTTACCTTCTAAGTTAGGTTGCATGCAATACTAAATTATAGATCACATTTCCAAATCAAAACTTATATTCACTTGAAAGTTGATGGTGGACACTAATTCCAATTTCATATGAATATTCAATAAATTCACCATCAAAACTTCAATACACCAGACAAACATGGGCACAAATTACAAATACAATGCAGATAGATGAGTCACCACAAGAGTAAAGAGTCAAGACATAATCATAATATCATATAAATGTCATAAATACATATCCAATGTCCATAGATATGATCAATGACTCATGAGTCATATGACATGTCACATGTCCAAGTAAATCCAAGAGTCAATCATCAAAATCTCACTCAGTATCTGATGACATCTCATCCTCAACCTCATCCTCATCCTCTCTACCATGTGGAGCAGAACTAGTAGGGGCACCTAAAGTCCATGCAAAATCTATGGCTCGTGATCGAGCACGTCTCTGGGAGCGAGTCTGATGCTATGACTCGTTCAACTCCTGATAAAGCATGTTGTAAAGGTCAAACTCCTCTGAAGGTATAGCAGGCATCTCACGAACCTTTTCTATGTCGATATGATGAATGTTCGCACATCCGCTGTGTGACCTCCGGTCTCCAAAAGATGCAAGTTGCAATGGCAATATACTAGCCGCTTCAACTATGCAGTAGATAATCGATTCCTCTTCTTTGAGTGGAAGAGGGCCCAAGTGCTCTAATTTCTTTCACAGCGACTAGCACTAGAATCCTGTGAAAGAATGCGGATGGCCAGTGATCTCTGCATGTTCCATATAAAGAATACATTATTTTCTTGAATTATCAATTAGAATCTATGAATTAATTTTTAAATGTGACTTACAAGTTACTACTTACCATCTCAGGTGAAGACAGACCATATTTCTCCCACCAAGGCACAGGTGACAACTGACTAGGCCGAAGCATGGTGGTGCCCTTCTCGAAACTACCCCCATAGTTCCGCAATAGTAGGAGCTGATCCTCAAGTGCCAAACGCATATCAACATCATCAACATATAATCTGCGTATGTATGAAGTCCATGCACTCTCAAGCTCATGATCCAACATCTGCCTCTCAGATTTCCGTAAGGGGTGCAGAATATGAGCCATGCCATGAATCGGTCGATGGAACCAATCCCATCGATCCTTCGATATAGATCTAATCTCATCAAGCCTATTTATTCAAGAATCAAGAATCAAGACTTAATTAAGCATGTCATTGGTAATAAAAATAAGAACAATAAAATTTGAATGTAACATTATCAAAATGCATATTCAATACCTGTCTCAAGAAATAGAAGTGCATCGAGCAAGGGACTCCCCAACGCGGTCCATTTACTCATAGACAAGGCCTACAATACTCCCCTCCATGTCAACGATGCATAGCATGGAATATAGAGGCTGCATCACCCCCACTAGAGCCTCTACCTCTCTCTAGAAGTTGTCACTCAAACAAGTTATGCAAACAGTCTCCTTCTTGGTTGTATGACCACTCCATGCCAACCACTCAGGAGAAACAATTGTTTGCATAAGTGAAACAATTGTTTGCATAAGTGCTTGCCTCACTCAAAGCAATCTCTCCATCACAATGCACATATAAGCAAATCTTGTCTTTGCAGGCCTAAGAAGCTGCAAATCACTGTATGATCTAAAAATAGCAAGCAACTTTGGCCTCTTCATGAACAAGGTGACCACTCTCTGACATGCGGAAAAAATCTCATGTATCCAAGGGAACTTCCCGACATCCTCAATCAGCAAGTCTATGCTATGAGCTTCACACAGAGTCCATACAATGGATGGGAACTCCTCCTCTAACTTCAGTCCCATGGAAACACAATTACTTCCGTCGTCCATTATGACTTGGAAAACACTCTCTACTCCAATGTCCAAAACTGCCTGTCTAATATGTCCAAAAATATACTCCCCTGTGATGGATAGGCCTGGAGTAGATGCATCAATGGCACGTAGGAACATAGTGCCTTTGTAACAATGAACGAGTATATTATATACATTTCTTTTCCTAATGTATGTCCATCCATCACACATCAAAGTGCAGCCATATTTCTTCCAAGTCTCTTGCATAGGCTCCAATTGCTTTTGCACAATCTCTTTTGTTCTTCTAAGCTCACTTCCTCTTAGCTCTTCATAAGAAGGCCCTTCCCACTCAACCCCAAGCCTACTCACCAACTTCATGGCCTCTTTCCATGCACGAGTGTGCACTACATTAAAACTTAGACCACATTTAATGAAGAGCTTCATAATACCTTGGGTGGCCTCCTTCTTCCCTTGCTTTTGCAAACTAGCCCGTATGGATGATGCATGTAGACTTCCACGACTTGTAGGAATGCTTTGACTCTCCCGTGGCCCCTTTTGTTGATGTTGAGATGCATGTGCTGCCTCCTCGGTCTCCAAGTCCTCAATGAGAGGGGATGAAGGAAACTCCCCTTGAGATGCTTGTGATGATTGCCCTTGAGGAACTGAGCTTTGTGCATTGCTAGGTGTAGGTGTTCTAACACCTCTTCTTGATTCTCGTGTTACAACCCATTCCAAAAGCTCTTCTTTCATATTCTCAAGTATTGGCTTGGAGCAAGGACCAACACCTACACCTCCAAATCGTGCTAAATGGGCTTTTATTCTATCTTCCCCCCCCTGTCCCTTTGTACCCATACAATTTACACGTCCATCTCTCACTACCTCCTCCCAAATTTCCCTTGGCTTGTGACATGTTGCCAACACTCTTGTTTGGCTCTAGACATGATGGCTAAGACTCTCTCTCTCTCTCTCTCTCTCTCTCTCTCTCTCTCTCTCTCTCTCTCTCTCTCTCTCTCTCTCTCTCTCTCTCTCTCTCTCTCTCTCTCTCTCTCTCTCTCTCTCTCTCTCTCTCTCTCTCTCTCTCTCTCTCTCTCTCTCTCTCTCTCTCTCTCTCTCTCTCTCTCTCTCCCCCCCCCTCTGTTTGTTTAGTGCTCTAGAGTGAAATGAAAAAGGGCCCTCACTGGCCGTTGGGAGGGCCCTATTTTTTTTAATTTGTACGCAACACGTTGCGAATGCATACGCAACGGGACCTTGCGTTGCGCAACGCGTTGCGTATGCAACACTGCGTGGCTTTGACGATGACTTTGTGTGTTTGTGGCACGGCTATGGGGATTTTGGGGCACATCATTTCCAAGTTACTTGTAGGCTAGGATTATTCGATAGGAAAGAAGATAACTTAGACAGCTTAGATGCAACAAATGAGGAATGTATCAACATAGGATAAGAAGAACAAGGAGAACATTGAAGAGGTCTGCTCGGAGGACTAATGTGCAAGTTGCAAGCATGCATTAGGCACCCATACACATGTGGCATTAGGTTGAGCCGTCAACAATTGCTTTGGTATCCAAACTTGCCATACCGATGGAGTACATGTTGGCAAGGCTTGTTTCACCTGAGTCGACTTCACGAACAATTGAGTTGTTCGGTGATCATGGATGCACACAGATTAAGTGCTACCTTTCTTTATCCATATCTACTTCTTTCATGCAAGAGATTGTCCTTTATTGACAATTGTGATTTTTGCCTTTTGATCATCGTGTTGGCCTTCTTCTAGATGGGCCTCACCTCTTCTGGTGTATTGTCCTTACCAACACTCTCAATAGAGGGAACCTTTGGAAAAGAAGAGGAGCTCCCATGACTCCATGGCATACATGTGATGAAATGAAAATTCACATACACATGATTCATGCACACATGCGTCGTGAGATGAGTCCAAAAAAAAAAAATCCCTACACAGAGGGACTATGAGATCTGATCATGAAACTCTTCTCATGAATGCATATTGAAAGGAGAGAGCTTTTCGAAGATTAAAGTCAACCACATGATCATGCAGCCAATCTTGGCCCAAGACTAAAGGTTTTGTTAAATCATCATCATGGAAAACTAGGAACTTAGTTATCATGCATGCATCCTAAAGTTGAAGTGGAACATTCGCTTCACCTAGGCCCTTGAGGAGTTTCAACTCTACCCAAGCTGACAAGGTAGACTTCCAATGATAAACTGGAATGTCCAACTCTTGATAGCATGAAATATTTATAGAACTAATTGCAACTAGTATATCCGTCTTGGAACACAACCTTATAGAGAGATCAATAAAAAGGGTCGTCTATTTTCTATACTCAGGCATTCATTCAATCGAACTTGACTCATGGCCATACAATATTTCGGGACATTGGGATTGGCATGCAATCTTTATTTTCGTAACTTCATTCAGCTAATATGCTATAGCACTTTGGCTTGAGCCTCCTCTCGAGTACATTGT
Organism: Ceratopteris richardii; assembly: GCA_020310875.1. Classification (NCBI taxonomy): domain Eukaryota; kingdom Viridiplantae; phylum Streptophyta; class Polypodiopsida; order Polypodiales; family Pteridaceae; genus Ceratopteris; species Ceratopteris richardii. The sequence goes on from CM035440.1 coordinate 138,975,083, forward strand.
TTTGATCATGCAGCCAATCTTGGCCCAAGACTAAAGGTTTTGTTAAATCATCATCATGGAAAACTAGGAACTTAGTTATCATGCATGCATCCTAAAGTTGAAGTGGAACATTCGCTTCACCTAGGCCCTTGAGGAGTTTCAACTCTACCCAAGCTGACAAGGTAGACTTCCAATGATAAACTGGAATGTCCAACTCTTGATAGCATGAAATATTTATAGAACTAATTGCAACTAGTATATCCGTCTTGGAACACAACCTTATAGAGAGATCAATAAAAAGGGTCGTCTATTTTCTATACTCAGGCATTCATTCAATCGAACTTGACTCATGGCCATACAATATTTCGGGACATTGGGATTGGCATGCAATCTTTATTTTCGTAACTTCATTCAGCTAATATGCTATAGCACTTTGGCTTGAGCCTCCTCTCGAGTACATTGTTCTTCTTCTTTCTGTTTTTTGGCTTTATTCAAGTGTGACAGAATTTCTTTCGTGACTCCTAATAGAGCTACTTGGTAAAACCTGTCCTTCGAGGGTGGGAGATGCAAAGCTCCACTAATGAAAATTGATGACCACGGGTTCATATCCGCACTTTTCCAACTTGTGGGTGTGTTGTTCTAATGCATATACAAGCATTAAATTTCCTACCTTCAAACCTTTCTACTTGATGTGTGCATCGAAATAAGCAATTTGTCTCCTCTTCGCAATGTACATATGTGTTGTTGCACGTAAGCTAGGTTCTCCTAATTTTTCTAAGTTCAACAATCGTGATGAGAGCTCATGTCCCTCCCACTGATATTCTCGTTCTAACTTGAGATGATATTCTCGTGCTAACTTGAAAGTGTGGACAAGGAAATCCAAAGGCATTGCAGCATTCTGTCCAAAAACCATATGAAAGAAGGTTGCATTAAGTATGGTCTTGTCGTCCATGTGATAGGTGCAAACACCATGATGAAATTGTGTCCCAATCAAAACTCTTGTTATCTACAAGCTTAGTTAGCACATTACACAAAATCTACAAGCTTAGTTAGCACACTTAGATGATATTCTCGTGCTAACTTGAAAGTGGGGACAAGGAAATCCAAAGGCATTGGAGCATTTTGTCCAAAAACCATATGAAAGAAGGTTGCATTAAGCACAGTCTTGTCAGCCATGTGATAGGTGCAAACACCATGATGAAATTGTGTCCCAATCAAAACGCTTGTTATCTACAAGCTTAGTTAGCACATTACACAAAATCTTGTTTGTGTTGTCATCTTGCCCATTTGCCCCGTTCACCTATGGGTGATAGGGGACCGACTTCTTATGTATAATCATGGACTTCTTAAGTAGATATTCAATGAATTTATTTAAGAAGTGAATTCCACATCATTGACCAGCTTTCTTTGGCAACCATCCCCTTTAGAAGAGTTCTCCAGCAGGCAAAACATTGGACAATTATAATAAATCTCATCAAAGGGTGAATGGAGTTCCACAAGCATTCCTACCTCTGCAATGTATATATTTCCCTTTTCTCTTGCCTATTCAATCCTTCCTTTTTTCTGATATTTCTAAAGTTGAGTTGAGCCTCCCGATTCCTTAAAAAATGTACAATAAAGAGCTCAAATGCATAGATTCCTTCTCTTTTTGAGTTATTCATTACATTGTAAACTACTTTTCAAAGATGGCCATCAAGTCATTAGAAAGAGGAATCAGTACTGCAGCCTCCCCATATTGTTATATGAACATAATGAGGTGCTTCAGTAAGACAAGAGATGAAGCAATACTAAATCCAAAATGAATTGACTGAATTACTGGCTTATGAGATGGTTTTGATTGCATAATACCACATGAATATAATCCTCTTTTCTTCTCTATGAAATAGCAAAACTGGCTTGAATATGTGCTCAGATACTCAATCCCTTTGAAAGTTTTTATGGTATAAGCACTCCCATCAAACTCTCTTTCGCATAGAAAGGAAGGAAAAAAACATTGTAACTTTAGCTCTATTGCGCTTACAGTCCAGAAATCAAAATGTATTCTCATGTGCGAAAATCTTCATGATCTCACTTAGCGTGATAATGTTGATGATCGTGCTCGGTGTATATGCTTATTTAAAACTTAAGATAACATAAAATTTAATTTTATTCCATACACACACAATTTTAAAACCACACTTCATCTGGGTCATATGGTAAGCAATCAATTTCTGAGCTGAAGACAACAAATACGATCTGAGAACCAATATCGTATGCACAAGCAAAAGTCATAAAGGAAAGTATACATGTGCGAGGAGAAGAAGCAATGGTGAAGATGGAGAGGCAGGACACTTCGTGTGGGGGGCAACCCAGATGAACCTCGCTTGTTACGACTTCATCATCTTCCATCGTGGGCGGAAACTCAAGAGTTCCTGTTAAACTACGTGGAAGTGTTCAAGCTGGCATCCCCTTAGGCTACGTGTGTGTGTTAGAGGTGACATGAAAATGACGAGAATAATCGCTCTTGCGTGACGAGTGACGACCCAGGCAGCAACTGGGCAAAATGAATGGAAATATTTACGAAATTTTATATGATGTTCATTCTAAGTTTCGACTGTTAGCGGGCCTTCCAGCTCTATGATTCTTAGTAGGTGCTATGTGTTCAACCCCTCCTTTGTGTGGGATTGGAGGGATCTCATGGGTTCCATTAATTTAAATTATCATGAAGAGTATATTATAAGATCAAATTTCTTATTAAAAAAAAGGGTAGAATTTCAAGTCCAAAGGCTCTAACTCGATTGGCTTAGTTATTGGCCTTTCTTTGGGGAGGAGTGGGTTCAAACCTTGGGGATCACATTGGTAACACATCACTCATCCACTTGTAGTGGTGAGAAGAAAATGAGCCCTCTTTGGGGATTAGTGGGCCTTTGAGAGTTCTCATTGTACTCTCATCGATGGCAAGGTTCTTCCTCGCTGTGACATATTTAAATCAATGTCCTTGTTTGGCCTTATAGTCATCAGTATCAAGTCTCTATAGAGAGTACATGTGCAGAAGCAAAATAAAAATCAGAGTGTACTCACGAAATGGAAGCGTGTGAGATATTGAAAGTGAGTAGAATCATTAAGCTTCTAACCAAGTACAAAGTTGGGGAGAGGCCCTCCTTATATGTTGGAGGAGGCTCTGCAAAACACATCATATGTGGGATAATTCCCCCTTAAGGAGAATGAATATAGTGGTAGAAGCAATTGGCAAGGAACCCAAATACAATGAGATACAACTAAAATAATATGAAAGGAGAGTGCCTTTTGGACACAAAATGGAGATCCACTCATGGGAATACAAATGGAAATGAGATAGAAGGACTCTTGTCATCAATACCCCCTCTGAACCTCCATTTTGGAGGGATTGAATGTTGTAGAGGCCCACCAAGCATTGGAGCAGAACTGGAGGTAGAACCTTCATGAACCTGTATGTCAAGTTAGAGTAACCTCTTGAGATACGAGCTTCTCATGGATGAAATGGTACTAGATCTCGGTGTGCTTTGTCCGAGCGTGAAACACTAAATTGTGATGGCCAAGGCTAACTACCTGTCGGTGCAAATGCATGTTCGAGTAATGTGCAAAATACCAATGTTAGATAATAAACATCAAAGAAAGATGGTCTCACATGCTACAAATCAGGATGTTTGATACTCGACCTCGGTGGATGATAGAGAAATTGTAGGCTTCTTTTTACTTGCCCAATATATAGGACTTGAGCCAAGCAAGAACATGTAACCACAAGTAGACCACCGAGAATCAAGATCATCAGCCCAATTTGAGTCTAAATGCCTGATGAGTTCTATGCCCCCTCTGTACCAAAAACCATGATGTCAAGTGAGGGCAAGGTATCAAAGTAGTCTTTGAGCAACATCTCAATGTGCCTGATGAGGCTAGTGTGCAAACTGGTTGAGTATACCAACTCCATAGGTAATATATGGTCTCGTGTCGGCAAGTTAAAGTAAGAAGCCAACAAGTTGTCAATAAACATGCACATCTACAAGTGATGATGAGTCCTCGGGTGTCTTGATGTTTGAATCATGTGGTGTAGAGATTGAGCAACATTGGTCCATGTTATATGTGAAAAAAAGATAAGAGCAGTATTTCTTTTATGAGAGGAATATACTTTCTTTTGTTTGCCACACTTCAATGCCTAAGAAATAGTGGAGTAAACCAAGATTTGTCATGGAATGCTCAAGGTGATGCTGCGTGATGATGCATTGTATGCACTCGTCATCTGAACCTATCAAGATCAAGTCATCTACATAGAGGATGGTGATTGCAACTAAGGACTTTTTATGGTATATGCATAAGTTAGCATCACTAGTGCTCCTTTGAATTTCTTTATCTTCCAAAAACTTGTGGACCTTTTCATACTAGACATTGGGAGTTTGCCTATGTCCAAATAGTGGTTTGTGAAGTGTGTATACATGATATTCCTTTCCTTTGACCTTGAAGCCTTCAAGATATTCGTGATGACTGGGTCTTGCAGACAAATGTATGCCTATTGACTGAATCTTGCAGATGCGCATACGTAGAGATAGTACAAAAACAAAATCTCACAAAAGCATACATAGAATAGAGAGAGACAAGAGATTGAACAAAAAATTGGGTACAGTCTCCCCCCACATACTCTGATGGATGAGTCTATCAGAGTACGTGTATTTATAGGTATTCTTTCATTACATCCTGAATAGAAGTTACATGAGAGTGGTGCTTTGAAAAGCATACATTTACAAAAATTTGCTTTATTTACAAAATCATCGATTTCTAAATGATCTACTATCTTTACAAATGTGTCACTTTCCTAAGCTATCTAGTATTTTTACAAAAAAAAAATCTAAAATAATATCTTTTAACTATCTTCAAATATATCTGAATAAGTCCACGCATGTTCAGACCCTCATGATTCTTCACATAGTAAATCAAAACACAATTGCATTAAAAACCTCAAGACATTAAAATCCATATAACATTCCATTATTCCATAAAGTATAACATGTCTCCCACTTGACAAGCAACTAACCTGAGTTTATAAGAATAAAATAGACATGGATGTGTTTGTCACATATTCCATCACTGAACAATCGTAAGCATGTTCCATGTAAAACCACATACATGGAAATGGAAAACTTGAATTTAATGTGATTGTGAATGATATGCAAAAATCAAGTGGTCATAATGTGGAGTTAATGATGCCTTATGAATCCGAGATTCTTCAAGTGAGTGATTTTTATATTGGACTACATATATATGATATTGCTTACCATTGCATGTAGTAGGAACATGATAATCAAATATTTTCTCTAGAACTAAGATTTTAGCATCCTCTTCAAGTAAAGGAGGATCATCAAAAATAGGAGTGAGTGGTAAAGTTCCTCTAAAGGACTTAAAATAAACTAATATGAAAAGAATTATCTATATTCCAATGAGAAGGTATGTCTAGCCTAAAAGCATTCTCATTATTTTTTTGAATAATATGCAAAGGTCCATAATAACGTGGTGCAAGTTTAACCTTAGGATGTTGTGAAATATTTTTCAAACATCTTTTAATTATTTGTAACCATACCAAGTCATTTTCATTAAATTATTTAGCTACTCGTTTCTTATTAACATTATGCATGTAACATTCTTGACTCTTTTTAATGTGCTCATGAACCTCACGGTGTAGAAATATGATCTTGTGCAAAAGAATCAGCCATAGGTATATTAGTTTGAGTGAGAGTCATGGGAGTGGGAAGTTTTTTTACGATAAACAATGTCATACGGTGCATGTGGAGTAGTGGTATGTATTAAGTTATTATATGCAAATTGTAGTAAAGGAAATTTATCATCCCAATTACTTGGATTATCTAAAGAATAGCAACGTAATAAATCTAAAATAGTAATATTCATAGCTTCACTTTGCCCATTACTTTCAGGATGAAATATAGAGCTAAAGTCTATTTTGGAACCTAAAATTTGAAATAATGCAACCCAAAAGTGATTACAAAAATGAACATCTCGATCTAATAAAATAACTTTTGGAAAACCATGATGTAGAAAAATACAGTTAATTAACAACTTACCATGATGAGGAAAAATACATTTAATAAATAACTTACCAAAATCTTATGTAGTATGGATAGGGTCCATGGCCTTATATCAAACCAAAACCTATTACTAAAACTGTGAAAAGAATTTCAGTAATATTTGGAATTAAAATAGACAAGGAAAGGTTTTGTTTTGGAAATATATAATAAAAATAAATAAATAAATAAAAGAGAGTGTTAGATAAATAAATAAATAAGGGGAAGAGAGTGTTAGAAGTTATGTTAAATATCAATTAAAAGGAATGAGGTATCAATATGTGAAAATAGGGTAGTGGATAAAGCATATCTCTTGTAAGTGAGAGGTTGTAGGTTGAAATCCCCTACATGCTAACTAGGGGAAATAAGTAAGCTAAGTAGAAAAATAAGTAAGCTCTTATTGCCACTCATTAGTTAGAGATGGTTCGCACGTAGCCAACGGCTTCCAACAGAACCAAAGTGAACAAAGAGAACCATGAGTGCCAGAGAAGCCAAGAGATGCCAAAGTTATGCCATAGTTCTATGCCTTAGTCGACGCCTTGGAGTAAGTCGTAGGAGTAATTGCATGGATAACCTAATTGATATATGAACTTGATAGACGAACTTGATAAACAAATTTGATAACCAAATCGGAACAAGAATAATGCACAATGTGACAATGAGCACAATGCACAGTGTGACAATGAGCACAATGAGTACGGTGGGCACAATGTCACAGTGTGACAATGAACATAGTGAACAGAAGCGTAGTAATAGATTCAAAAAAATAAAAAAAGACACCGGCAAACCAAAAAAACGTGAATTGACAAACGAAAACATGGACCGGACAAGAATTAACAAATCGGAATGGATGTCGAATCACGAACAGACGTCGAGAAGTACACCTCTATAGACTTATGCAGGCTCTGATACCGTTGATGATCGAATTTTGTAGATGCACATATGAAGAGATAGTATAGAAATGAAATCTCACAAAAGCATACACATAATAGAGAGAGACAAGAGATTGAACAAAATATTGCGTACGATCTCCCCCACATACTTTGATGGACGAGTCTAGCAGAGTATGTGTATTTACAGGTACTTTCTCATTAGTTCTGAATAGAAGATACATGAGGGTAGTGCTTCAAAAAGTGTGCATTTACAAAAAATTACTTTATTTACAAAATCATCGCTTTCTAAGCGATCTACTATTTTTACAAAAATATTGATTTTTAAGCGATCTACTATTTTTACAAAAAATATCTAAAATACTATCTTTTGACTATCTTAAAAAATGTTTGAATAATTCCATGCACGTACATGCCCTCATGATTCTTCACCTATGAAATCAAAACAAAATCACATTAAAAACCTCAAGACATTAAAATCCATTTAACATTCCATTATTCCATAAAGTATAACAATTCGACATAGGCATCTTCTTGAAGATCACCATTGAGGAAAGTACTTTTGACCTCGAGTTGGTAGATGGGCCACCTAAAGTGTGCACTTAATGCAAGAATAATGCTTTTAGTTATAAAGTTTGCAGTAGGTTCAAACTTTTCTTCATAATCAATGCCATGTTTTTGCTTGTAATATTTAGCTACAACTCTTGCTTTGTACTCATCCAAAGTACCATATGATTTGTGGTTAACTTTTTATATCCACTTAACTCTAATAACTTGATGATTGTAGGCTTTGGAACAAGTGTCCAAGTATGTTTTTTTCAATTGCATAGCTTCTTCCCACTTGTATGTGAAGGCTGTATTTTGGACAAAATGCAACATTCCTCCTTTCAAAAAGATGGCTAATTCGGGCTACGCAGAAATTGCAGCTTGTACATAGTGATGTCTATGGTCCTATGCAGACACCCTCTTTTGGGAATTACCTTTACTTCGTGACTTACATTGATGATTTTTCTAGGCATGCATGGGTATATCCACTCAAAGCAAAGTCCGAAGTGTTCATGTGCTTTAAACAGTTTTTGGTTTTGGTTGAAAATTTGTCAGCATGTAAAATGGGCACCCTCCGTTCTGATCGAGGGGGGGAATATATGTCTTCTGATTTTAATGCATTTCTAGCTCAACGTGGGATAAAAAACCAGTGTACAGTGCCGTATACACCTCAACAGAATGGAGTTGCTGAACGAAAGAACAGGTCACTCATGGAGATGGCGAGGTGCATGGTCAAGAGTCGGGCTTTACCATATAGTTTCTGGCTTGAGGCTGTCATGTGTGCAACATATGTACTGAACAGGTGTCCCACTAAAGCGCTGCAATCTATCACTCCATATGAGGCTTGGCATGACCGCAAGCCATCTGTTGCTCATCTACGTGTTTTTGGTTGTTTGGCATATGCATTAGTGCCTGAACAACATCGCTGAAAATTGGATGATAAGGCAGTAAAATGTATTTTTGTTGGGTACAGTTCTGAAAGTAAAGGCTATCGTCTGTATCATCCACAGAATAAACGGATTCTGGTTAGTCGTGATGTTGTCTTTGTGGAAGATGCTATTCAGCCATTGCTTTCATGTACTAAGGAGACATCTGTTAGCTCCAAAGACATGTATGATACGTTGATGCCTCTTTTTACAGGTGGACAGTCTAGTGCTGGTCCTAATGAGGCAACTTCTCAGCCTTTGCAGGTTTCATATGATGATGCAGATCATTCTATTTCTGATCCAGATTTACGCGTTTTTGATAAGAATGTTTTGCCTAGAGATTGCACACCTTCTCCAAGTTAAAACACTTCAAAAGCTTGAGTAGATTATGAGAAATGATTCAAACAATCTACCTATTTCTGAAACTGTCTCTCTGTATAGTCGACTTTGACACCTGCAACTTCTAAGACACGGTTCTCCAAAACTAGAACCCGTTTAAGCAAATGCTTTTAGCCATAGATGGCTTACCTTCCAACTTAAATTTTGACTCCTCATTTGTGTAAAACTTTACACTATGCACCTAGCACTGTCCATTTCTTTGACCATCGAATTTGCGCCTATTTCAGAAGACACTCAACACTTTCTCACATATAGATGTTCCTATTCAAAATTCTCTCAGCCTGATCACAATTGGAAGCTAAAAATTTGTACAGAAGTCGATTACCAATAGAATTAGACTTGTACAAAAGCATTTCACAAAAGATCTAACACAGAAGGAGAAAACTCAGAAATATCGGGCGCAACATTTTCTTTATTTATGAGAAAAACTACAACTGAGTGATAAGAGAGTCTTGATTCACTTCTAAGATGTCTAATGACTCTTACAACTCCTGATTACTCTATTCTCATGCTCTCTCATACTTGTCCCGACATTTTCCAAAGTATTTATAGACAAAAATTTACAAGTTTATGACTACTCAAAGATATAAGTGAACTATCTCTGAAATAATATACATATGTGCACACATCTTCCAAATTCTCAATGTGTCCTTCCTTCTTGCTTCATAACTTGTTCTCTTCTCCAATCCTTGACGTCATTTCCATGTCAAAACATCAATTGGTGATTGTCCTGCACCAACAGCTCCCCCTCAATCATCAATTGAGGTTTTCTCTATCTTCTTTATGCCTGCCATGTCTTTGAATTTCTGTAGCTTTGGTCCATCCAAGCTTTTGGTAAGCATATCAGCTATCTGATCTTTTGTTGAAGTATGTATGACTTCAATCTCTTTATCCATCACCTTCTCTCTCAGAAAGTGATACTGAATCTCAATGTGTTTAGTCCTTGCATGAAACACAGGATTAGCAGCTAAATACAATGAACTCATGTTATCTCCATAAATGATAGGTGTACTCTGTATGGTGTCAAAATACTTCATGAGAGTCTTAAGCCATATCACTTCCTTTGCAGCTTCAACCATACCTTTGTACTCAGCTTCTGTAGATGATAAAGCAACTGTGTGTTGCTTCTTTGAACACCAAGAAATTAACTTATCTCCCACATAACACAAGTATCCATATGTTGATCTTCTATCATCAGGATTACCTACCCAATCTGCATCACTATATATTTTGATGTTTGTATCTGATGTAAAACCATCATACAAACCCTCTTTGACTGTACCCTTAATGTACCTCAACACTCTTTGACCTGCAATCCAATGTTCTTTCCTAGGACAATGCATGAATTGAGACAAAATCCCAACTGCATATGATAGATCAGGCCTAGTTAATGTAGCATAGATAAGACTACCAACCAAACTCTGATATAGCTTCATATCCTTGAATTCTTCTCCACCATATCTACTAAATTTGTGATTTACCTCCATTGGAGTTGGTGCTGCCCTGCAATCATTCATTTTAAACTTGATTAACAAGTTTCTCAAATACCTTTCTTGAGTCACATACACTCCATGTTGAGTGTATGAAATCTCCATGCCCAAGAAATATGAAAAGTCTCCCAAGTCACTGATTTTGAACTCTTTCTCCATTTGATTCTTTAGGCTTTGAATGCCTTTCTCATCTGTACCTATAAGAATTATATCATCAACATATATGCACATATAAATGAACCCATCATCACTTGCTTTAACAAGCAAGCTACTATCTGCCTTAGATACTTGAAATCCAAGTTCTTTCAAGAACTTCACAAGTCTATAATTCCATGCCCTTGGGGCCTGCTTCAAACCATACAAGGCTCTCTTGAGCTTACATACATGATCTGGATACCTTCTATCTCTGAATCCTTGAGGTTGCTCCATAAAAACATCATCTGAAATGTAACCATTTAAAAAAGCATTCTTTACATCTAATTGACATAATTTCCAACCTTTACATGTAACAATGGCTATGAGTGTCCTGATGGTTGTCATCTTTGCCACAGGACTACTATAGGTCTCATCATAATCAATACCATATGTTTGAGCAAACCCTTTCACAACAAGTCTAGCTTTATACCTAGACACACTTCCATCTGCATATCTCTTTGTCTTGTAGACCCATTTGCATCCAATGATCTTCTGACTATTTGGTTTAGGAACCAAATCCCATGTCTGATTCTCCATTAATGCATCATATTCTTCCTGCATAGCTTTCTCCCAATTTTCCTTACCTTTTGCCTCTTCATATGTGGAGGGATCTTCATCTGCCTTTATCATGTAAGCATAATCTTTGGTACCCAAAAAAGAAGTATCATAGCTATACCTTGTAGGTTGCCACTTGTGTCTTGATGACCTTCTGAGTTCTCCACTCCTTGAGGTTTCTGGTTCTTCACACTCAGGATCAAATCTTGGCATTTCTTCAACTTCAACCTGCACTTCATTATTCTCCTCTTTCAAATATTTGAACCTTTGATTTACCTTTCTTTTGACTCAACTTCTTCATCACCTGTATTAATATTGATTGTACCTGCATACCAAGTACCTTGCTCATCAAATGTAACATCTTTTGATACAAGAAATTGTTTTGTGGATGGACTCCACAACTTATATCCCATCTGGTTATCATCATAACCAATGAATACATATTTTTCAGCTTTAGGTTCCAATTTGTGCCTTAATTGTGATGGAACATATGCATATGCCAAAGATCCAAATACTTTGCAATGATCCAAGGTAGGTCTCTTACCCCACCATGCTATGGTGTCATACCTTGCAAGGCTTTACATGGTAGCCTATTGACCAAATAAGTAGCTGTATTTACAGCCTCAACCCACAAATAATTTGGGCAATTTTTCTCCTTCATCATTGATCTTGCAAACTCAACAAGAGTTCTATTTCTTCTCTCTGCTACACCATTTTGTTGAGGAGAGTACCTGCAAGTGATTTCCCTTTTTATACCTGCATTCCACAAGTAATAACTGAACTCATTAGAAAAATACTCTCCCCCTCCATCTGACCTTAATCTCTTCAATTCTTTCTGCATACACATGATAATGTTTGAATGTACTGAATACCTCTTACTTATCTTTGATCACATAGATAGTGATCCATCTGGTAGCATCATCAACATAAATCACATAGTACCTTGAACCATTGATACTGAAATCCTTTGATGGTCCCCACACATCTGTGTGTACCAACTCAAGCTTCTCTGAATACATAAAACCATGCCTCACATCTGTATGTCATATGTTGACTTGCAACATTAGGCACTCCAAGCACTGAACCATTGTTAATCATATCTTTGATACCTCTTTCATTGAAGTGTCCAAGCCTCTTGTGCCAAAGATCTAACTCAGAGATCTTATGTCCTCCATAAGTGAACAAGGCATGACCAACATTACCTTGAATCTTCAATGTGAACAACCTTCCTTCTTTCTTCCCTGAAACAATTTGTTTATACCCATTGCTAGGGTCTTCCACAAACACTTCTTCATTAGTGAATCTAACTTCATAACCTTTTTCAACAATTTGTCCTACACTTATCAGATTCTTAGGAATTGTAGGAACATACAAGACCTTACTCAAAAGAGTACTTCCATCCTTGGCCTTCACTGATCCAATTGACTTCACATTATGCTTTGTATTGTCACCTGTTTGAACAACATGATTAGATACCTTATTTTCCAAATCAGTCATCAATGCTATGCTACCACTTAGGTGATTGCTACACCCTGAGTCAATGTAGAAGACTCTTTGGTCTTCACTTTGCCTTTCACAAGTTGCATTCATTATCAATGTTGAATCCTCCTTCTGATCTGAAGCATAATTGTAGTAGGTATTATTGTATTGTTGACTTTGGAATCCTCTACGTGCATTTCTTCCAAAGTAACCCCTACTACCTCTTCCTCTGAAGTTACCTCTTTGATTTCTGCCACCTCTTCCTCTTGAATTAAAGTTTTGATTATATCCACCATTACTCTGATTATTATGCCAACAATCATTAGCTAAGTGATTTGTCTTACCACAAATCCAACAAGCTTTGACTCCATCTTTATTATTCCTGCCTCTTCCTCTACCTTTGCCACCTCCTCTTCCTATTAGGAAGTTGGCTTGACTAGTTGTGCCTTCATCTTCATTTGCTTGTTGCTTTCCTTTGCTATTTTTCTTCTTGTCCTTTGAGTACATTGGATGACCTGTACTCTTATCACCTTCACCTTTGACATCCTGCTCAAAGGTTAACATATGTCCTAGCAACTGATTTAAGTCAGGAGTAAAATGACCAAGTGATAATTCAATAGACAAAATAAATGGCTTCCATTTGTCATCACCTCTCAACCCTGTGAGAATTTGCCTTACCAATTTATCCTCCTCAATGTCTTCATTAACAGCTCCTAATGCATCTGTAATGTCCTTCATTCTGGTTACATAATCTGAGATGGATTGAGAGGCCTTCTTCTTGAATGTAGTAAATTCTACCCACAAGGATGCCTTCCTAGACTTTGTGGTATTTTGGAAATGCTCCTCCAAAGCATTCCATATATCACTTGCACTTTCAAGACCTCTAATGTGAGGTAGCAAGTAATCATTGACTGCCATATAGATAATGCTCCTAGCTTGAGCATCTCTCTTCATCCAATTCTTCAAATATGATAATTCCTCCCTAGTTGGAACACTAGGATCTCTGAATTGATGCTTTTCTTCTTCACCTGTAATATAACCTATCAAGTCTTTGCTGATTAGATGAGCTTCCATCCTCATTGACCATGCTGGATAGTTCTCTCTATCCAATTTCTCTATCTGAAGAGAATCTCCCATCTTTTCTTCACCTGTGTATTGAATTCTTCAATCTTTATAAAGTATAAGGTTACCTTTACTTCAAATGACACTCCTTTTGTCTTCCTTGGTGTCGTATGACCTCCTTCTCAAGCTTTGCTCTCAAGCTTTTACCTTTTGAACCTTCAGATGTTGAATTTTGTATATCTGCAACAGTCAGAGTCTTCCTTGTTAGACCACCTCTATATCAAGAATAACTTTAAACTCCAACCAATTTTGGAAGACAAGCACCAAACTATCAAGAAATTATCTAACTGTGAAGAAAGTCATTTCTCAGAAAAGTCTGCTGCACCTTAATCACTCATTGACTAAACATTCGTGTAAAGTTTTTGATAAAACTTTGTAGAATGTTTTGCCTAGAGATTGCGCACCTTCTCCAAGTTAAAACACTTCAAAAGCTTGAGTAGATTATGAGAAATGATTCAAACAATCTACCTATGTCTGAAACTGTCTCTCTGTATAGTCGACTTTGACACCTGCAACTTCTAAGACATGGTTCTCCAAAACTAGAACTTGTTTAAACAAATGCTTTTAGCTATAGATGGCTTACCTTCCAAAATTAAATTTTGACTCCTCATTTGTGTAAAACTTTACACTATGCACTGAGCACTATCCATTTCTTTGACCATCGAATTTGTGCCTGTTTCAGAAGACACTCAACACTTTCTCACATATAGATGTTCCTATTCAAAATTCTCTCTGCCTGATCACAATTGGAAGCTAAAAATTTGTACAGAAGTCGATTACCAATAGAATTAGACTTGTACAAAAGCATTTCACAAAAGATCTAACACAGAAGGAGAAAACTCAGAAATATCGGGCGCAACATTTTCTTTATTTCTGAGAAAAACTACAACTGAGTGATGAGAGAGTCTTGATTCACTTCTAAGATGTCTAATGACTCTTACAACTCCTGATTACTCTATTCTCATGCTCTCTCATACTTGTCCCGACATTTTCCAAAGTATTTATAGATAAAAATTTACAAGTTTATGACTACTCAAAGATATAAGTGAACTATCTCTGAAATAATATACAGATGTGCACACATCTTCCAAATTCTGAATGTGTCCTTCCTTCTTGCTTCATAACTTGTTTTCTTTTCAAATCCTTGACTTCATTTCCATGTCAAAACATCAATTGGTGATTGTCCTGCACCAACAGCTCCCCCTCAATCATCAGTTGAGGTTTTCTCTATCTTGTTTATGCCTACCATGTCTTTGAATTTCTGTAGCTTTGGTCCATCCAAGCTTTTGGTAAGCATATCAGCTATCTGATCTTTTGTTGAAGTATGTATGACTTCAATCTCTTTATCCATCACCTTCTCTCTCAGAAAGTGATACTGAATCTCAATGTGTTTAGTCCTTGCATGAAACACAGGATTAGCAGCTAAATACAATGAACTCATGTTATCTCCATAAATGATAGGTGTACTCTGTATGGTGTCAAAACACTTCATGAGAGTCTTAAGCCATATCACTTCCTTTGCAGCTTCAACCATACCTTTGTACTGAGCTTGTGTAGATGATAAAGCAACTATGTGTTGCTTCTTTTAACACCAAGAAGTTAACTTATCTCCCACATAACACAAGTATCCAAATGTTGATCTTCTATCATCAGGATTACTTGCCCAATCTGCATCACTATATATTTTGATGTTTGTATCTGATGTAAAACCATAATACAAACCCTCTTTCAGTGTACCCTTTATGTACCTCAACACTCTTTGACCTGCAATCCAATGTTCTTTCCTAGGACAATCCATGAATTGAGACAAAATCCCAATTGCATATGATAGATCAGGCCTAGTTAATGTAGCATAGATAAGACTACCAACCAAACTCTGATATAGCTTCATATCCTTGAATTCTTCTCCACCATATCTACTCAATTTGTGATTTACCTCCATTGGAGTTGGTGGTACTTTGCAATCATTCATTTTAAACTTGATTAACAAGTTTCTCAAATACCTTTCTTGAGTCACATACACTCCATGTTGAGTGTATGAAATATCCATGCCCAAGAAATATGAAAAGTCTCCCAAGTCACTGATTTTGAACTCTTTCTCCATTTGCTTCTTTAGGCTTTAAATGCCTTTCTCATCTGTACCTGTAAGAATTATATCATCAACATATATGCACATATAAATGAACCCATCATCACTTGCTTTAACAAGCAAGCTACTATCTGCCTTAGATACTTGAAATCCAAGTTCTTTCAAGAACTTCACAAGTCTATAATTCCATGCCCTTGGGGCCTGCTTCAAACCATGCAAAGCTCTCTTGAGCTTACATACATGATCTGGATACCTTCTATCTCTGAATCCTTGAGGTTGCTCCATAAACACATCATGTGAAATGTAACCATTTAAAAAAGCATTCTTTACATCTAATTGACATAATTTCCAACCTTTACATGTAGCAATGACTATGAGTGTCCTGATGGTTGTCATCTTTGCCACAGGACTACTATAGGTCTCATCATAATCAATACCATATGTTTGAGCAAACCCTTTCACAACAAGTCTAGCTTTATACCTAGACACACTTCCATCTGCATATCTCTTTGTCTTGTAGACCCATTTGCATCCAATGATCTTCTGACTATTTGGTTTAGGAACCAAATCCCATGTCTGATTCTCCATTAATGCATCATATTCTTCCTGCATAGCTTTCTCCCAATTTTCCTTACCTTTTGCCTCTTCATATGCGGAGGATCTTCATCTGCCTTTATCATGTAAGCATAATCTTTGGTAGCCAAAAAAGAAGTATCATAGCTATACCTTGTAGGTTGCCACTTGTGTCTTGATGACCTTCTGAGTTCTCCACTCCTTGAGGTTTCTAGTTCTTCACAGTCAGGATCAAATCTTGGCATTTCTTCAACTTCAACCTGCACTTCATTATTCTCCTCTTCTTGATTTCCCTTTCTTTTGACTCACAACTTCTTCATCACCTGTATTAATATTGATTGTAACTGCATATCAAGTATCGTGGGTCTTTATTTACAGAATATATATAAAAAATAGTTCTTCTTATTTGTTTCTAGACACATCAGAAATATCCATGCCCTCACGAACCATCAATTGGTATATCAAAACACAAAACACATTAATAACTCAATAAACTAGACTGCAAAATTCGACATTCCATAAGTGATAATACATTTCTATCGCAAAGATGAGCATTATATCAACCCCTCAAACAAAGAGGCATGCAAAGCATCAGAAGCAGACTTGTGAACCTAGAAGACCAACAAGGCCATGGAGAAAATTGGTCTTGAGAATGGAGTAGGTATGGGTGTGAAAGGGTGAATAATCCATTTCTCCATCAAAATCAAAGAGATCAGCCAAGAAGTAGCAAATGAAGCCAAGGAGATGATTAGTAGAACAATGAAGACATCCACCACCAAGAGTACTCCAAGTTTGGGTACCAAAGTGACCAATGAAGGCTGATCATAATAACGTCTTGAGAGATCACCTCTCCTCACATAAGCTCTTAGGCTCTAGGCATTCACAATTTTTCCCAACCCCTAAAAATATAAATAGAAAGTTGTTGTATTTGGGTCACCATGTAATATTCTTCCTAGAACAACTTGGAAATGGGTACCTAAAAAGTCCCATGCCCAAGTTAAGTGATCATCAATTACCATGTATAAACCCAAACTCTTATCTTGTAATCCCATAAGGGAAGTTTGGAAACTCAAACCATGTAACATATTATCCAAGAAAACCTTATAACATATTTTTTCACTATTAGAAGCATACTTAGTTCATGCATTGACTAGAGTATGCATCTAGACATTGTACTAACTCACATTTTGATATCATGACACACCCCTTACACAACACTTACACAATACACAAGGATATAGGGAGACATCTTGTTATTGTAAAGGGAAAAAGGTCTCACTAAGTTCCTTAGACAATGCTAATATGTTCTTCTTATTACAATAGATCTACAAAGAGCTCTACACTTAGCAATATGCATGGTCAAAGCGAGGACCAGTTCTCAACGTATGGACATCAATAACCTACCCATCAAAGAACTATAGAGAGACCTCCTATGTTCAATAACTTTTGGAATCTCATCCCAATTTAGGACTGAGAATCTAGACAGATAGAGTAGTTCCATGCACACACACACACACACACACACACACACATTAGTTCAATGAGTTAGTTGGACGATTAGGAAATGATGCAAACCTAGACAAAGACACCCATAAATATCTTGTAGAATCCATGCTACAATCAACAACGCCTGAGGAAAGTATTAATTATTCTCCAAAGAATTTGAGGAACTCCTGAATACACCAATATTACAAGCTAATTGGCAATATGCACGCTTGCTAGAATATTCTAGTGCTCAGTTTCCCAAACCTAACCTCATGAGATGCTACTATCTAATCCAAAGGCTACAACTTGGAACAAGTAAAGATCTTCCCAGAACTTTCGTAGTCCCATCTTTGTTACGGAAAAAGGATTTAAAAAGATTCAAGTTGTCCCTAAGTTTAGTCCGTGACTCTCTTAACATGCAAGGAATGCACAACCCCTTGGACAAGGAGATATTGATACTAGAGGCCATAAAAACAGGAGCATATTGAAGCTCACTAAAATGGCAAATATTACTCCAAACTTGTTGGTGCCACTTCGGATATGCTTGCAACACTTCACATTTTGTAGGCATTATAGACTCATGCAGTCACACAAAAAACATGGTTTAACCTATACTTGGCTGAGACAGTAGGGTTCACCATAAAGGTTCGTTCCACAATGGATCATTGACCAACTCTACGGTGTAGATGCAAGATGGCCATGCAAGCATGCACTCGACGAATGTTGCACAATCACTCATGTCATTTATAGATGCTCGGCTTATGATGTAACTATCAAGCGAGCTCTTATGATAGCACACCTATAGCTCTTCAAGAGCAACAAGGCTTTATCTCCGCAATCTAAGAGGATGAGAGCCACAATACCCTATATCCAATCCAGAGGTGTGGTCATGACACTTAATATTTCACGAGATTGGGAACAAACTATTCTTCCATCCACGATCCACCTTCCCAAGCCAAGCACCAAAGAAGCATCCAAAACACAACAATTGACCCCACCCGTTCCAATCCATTTTGAGTTCCTGGTGACTGAAAGATTAGAAGATTTAGGCACTTTGGAATTTTAATAGATCCTTTAAGAAGTCCCATTGATAGATGTAGACATTGGATCAGAAATAGGCTATGAGTTAGAATGACAGACTAGAAGGCATGAAGAACAATAGCACACAACAGAAGAACATCATGTCCATTGGCAAGGAGAGCAACATACAACTAGAACACATGAAGAAGAGAGTAAAGGGAAGAAGAAGAAGAAGAAGAAGAAGAAGAAGAAGAAGAAGAAGAAGAAGAAGAAGAAGAAGAAGAAGAAGAAGAAGAAGAAGAAGAAGAAGAAGAAGAAGAAGAAGAAGAAGAAGAAGAAGAAGAAGAAGAAGAAGAAGAAGAAGAAGAAGAAGAAGAAGAAGAAGAAGAAGAAGAAGAAGAAGAAGAAGAAGAAGAGCTTGCCTACACCTCAACTCTCAAATGATTATGGAATACCATGAAGAATGTTCAAGCTCACCGATGTCTATCCAAGCAAAGAAGTCAAGTGATCATGTAGCAACTATTAGAGGTAGACGATGCACATCAAGAGTTCATAGAGTCTTTGTGGGCATTGTCCCAGATTTTTGGATGTAATTTAGACAATATGATCACATAATGAAACCAACTATGTAGTATGATGAAAGATGCATCTAGACAATGCAAAGCCTTGGTGAGAACATACACATATCCGTAATCGATACTACAAGATCTCATAACACCACTATCACCATTGGCCTGACTACCATGTCTACCCTAGTAAGCATTGTAGAAACCATTAGTCAAACCACCATGGAAAATTGTGCATACTCCTCTAGTGTCACCCCTCCCTATTCCATCACCTCTAACAACCCCTGAACCTCCTCCAATAACCACTACAAAAGTATAGGAATCCATTCCCATCACCACCACCAATGTACAAATAGCCACTGAGCCCGTAACCACCTTGACAATTGACGCTAGTTTTGTATTTCCTAGTCTTATGTCAAATACCAAACTTTTCGCATCACACAATAACCTCTTGTATACTACTACCACATCTAAACCATCAAGCTTCCGGTCCAAGCCAGTAATTGTTCGCCCTACCATCATCACTTCCTTTGTGACACAACCCACTGTTGCACCATTCCCACACACAATGCTGCTTTATACATGCAATGGGGTCCATCCTATTTACCACTAGATCATTTCTCACATTCACAATTTTTATTGAGCACTACACCCACCATTCTTGTATTCATGGTGGACACCACTCACGAGCACGTCTGATCCCATGGACACATTACCACCACTCACTGTAGCTCCACCACCCCCACAATTCCACCATCCCCTATGCACCCTTCATCGAGTCACTTTGACCCACTGTCATGTTTTCCATGGCATCCACTTCTCCCATCCCCATTGCCATACCCCTTGCATCATACCCACTTTCAATTTCATCCACCATGCATACCTCCATCATCTGCTCCCCTTTGGCCACAATGGTCAATTGTGCCAATCAACTATGAATGGAGTATTATCTATTGGCATAGAGGAATATAGAACTTCAAGAATAATTGACTCATCTCTAGGAGCAAATTACTAATTTAATGGCCACCAATGCCCTACTACAAGACCAAAATGCCTCACTACAATTGTCTTACAATCAACTGGAGGGAAAAAATACAAGGCATCAATGTGCATTCAGTAAAAGAAATGGAAGATCACCTACATACACAAATGAAATGCAACACAAAGCTCACACACAATATGGCACTCGTACCATGAAATCCGGCTACTTGGAAGGCGGAAACCCAATGACTACAACAATAGAATTAGGAAAACTTGAAGGTTGCAATAGATAACACACGGGGTGTACCCATAAGGCCCTACAAGTTTCAAACAGTCCCTGTAGAGAACATCAAAATCATCCCAGAAGATTACACTAACCTATTGGATGCACATGATCAATTGACATAAGATCTCATTCATTTAAAGCAACAAACACCAATGGAACTGCCTGCAAAACCACTACATTCCTTGAGCCCATTGCAACTACATCAACAATATTTGCACTTGTAGAGTTACAAAATCAGATATTGGAGCTCCAAGCATGACTTCTACAATATGAACGAACTCCATCCCCATCAGAGGCACTTGCTGAAGATGAAACAATGCAAATATTGATGGAACATAGAAGAAGAGTATGAGACTCAACCGATAATGGGAGGCCAGCACACAAAAGAGGGGTAGGACATGTTCGAGGTGAAAAGACCAACATGGCTCAAGCAAGTCAAGGAAATTGGCATAACCCACAATGAATGAGTGGAAATACAGATCTTAGCTATGGAAAATATGAAAGAAGCAATCTTGAAGTTTGATTAATTTCAAAATTTGGCACCTAGATGACTTATCACTACCTTTGAGCTCCAATAGCAACCATATTTTGTTATTCTTGCCGACTACAATGTAGAGCTGAAGTGCATTATTGGCAAAGAATTTTCCTTTTCCACACAATTGAACATGAGGATTTTCCAAAGAGAGCTCGATGTTGTACCATCTTTCAGCCCATCACTAAGGACTATGAAACGATATTGATAAAAATGTGGATTTTAAAGAAAGTATGCACAAATACAAGCAAGAAAGGTATGTATAATTAATAAAACAAGATTAATTGAACCTCAAATAAAATTATACATGGAAGAAGTTGATCCATTGAGATACCAAAATAAAGATTTAATGGCATCCTTGCTTCTTCAACTGATGGAGACTACAACAAGTGAGTGTGAAGAGCTACAAACATTGAGGAAAAAGTTAAAAGATTATCAAGCTTAGCTCACTATAGAAAAATCACACATAATGCAATTAGAAGAAAAATATTTGGCAAATACAAGGGAGCTAAAAAAGAACTAGAGCAAACCAATCAAATTGTATGCAGAGTAGTGTAGACAAGATGTGGATCACTAGATAGTGAAAGAGAAAGATCAGATAATATTGCAATTCAGAGAGAAAATTAAGCATACAAAAGCACAAAATGAGAAGCAAGTAGAGAACATGGGACTACCAATATTTCCTAATCCTCAAATGGCTATTAGAGAGATTGAGGTACATCATCTTTCCCCCTCCCCCCCCCCCCCCAATCGTTCATTCACTGCTAAGGGTAGTGCAACAAGAAGAACCTAATGAGCTACTTATGCAATGTGCAGTGGAGCTATACCAAAAGGAATGAGCACTCGTGGTTGCTCACATGACCCACAAATTCAAAGAATTAGTGGTGAGAATTAAGAAAGACACTAAAATAACAAGTAAAGATCTAGACAGAATTATGAAGCCTTTCAATATAATTTTCAGGATTATGAAAGAAAAAAAGCGATAATATATCCAAAGAGTGACCAAGCAAGATCTAGATGCAAATTTTAATTTCACAGCAACTAATTTCAATTACACAAGAAAAATTTAACAAAGTTGATCCTGCATGGAGAAAGAAATCTTCTGAGAAAAATGCAACACTAGGTGTACACTAGCAAGACACCCCCTATTTATTATAAGTTAATCCAACTTTTTTCCCTATGCCATGAAGAAGAAAATGGCCAAAATTTTGGGAGGGACAACACAAGGGAAATATAAATACAAGGTGGCTCAATTTTCCACTATTATTGTTCCCACCTCACGATTATCTACCCATAGAAGATTACTATTGGAGTTTGAGGTCTGGGAAAGCATGCAAACAACACAAGGAAGAAGAAGAAGCTTGAAGCACAACACACAATACTGAATATATTACCAAGTGAATGTACAAAGATAAGTGACCCATTAGGATTATAGGCACATATACAAGCTGGGGGGAAAAACCTCCTAAAGAGGGAAAAAGTGCCCCAATGGTCCTACTGTGTTCACACACATCATTATCAAAACATATCAACAAATCCTCCCCCTGGAGTGATGCGGTGAACAAGGAGCTCACATTCATGTATAAGGAGGTGCCAAGCTATATGGAATAAATCCACAAAAGGAAGTAAGGCCAAAGCTTTGTGAAAAGCTTCAAAATTCTTCTTACATAGAGCCTTTATGAAAAGGTCTACAATGTTCTCCTGTGTGGGTGCATGTGCAAAACTGATCTCTCTAGTAGAGAAGCTCTCCCTGACATAATGATAGTGCACCTCAACTTGCTTAGTGCGAGCATGGAACACATGGTTCCTCGCAACTACCAATGTGCTCTGAGTGTTAGTGAAGATGGTGGTGGCAAAAGAATCAACACCCAAATTAGCCATAAGGCATATGAGCCACACACACTCACTAGTTACTGTGAAAGTTGCTCTATACTCAGCCTCACAACTAGAAGTGGCCACAACAGACTGCTTCTTGCTTAGCTAAGATATGCATGAGCTACCAAGCATGAAGCAAAAACCACTAGTGGACACATGAGTGTCATAGCAACCAGCCAAGAGGCAGAAAAAGCATGTAAACCTAGTGGTAGTGATTTCCCCTTGGGATAACACAATCCAAGTAGTTGGGTACCACTCAAGTACCAAAATATGTGCTTAACCGCCTACGAATGCGACACCTATGCAATGCATAAACTTGCTCTTCTGTGAGACAACAAACTGAATATCGAGTCGAGTTATGCATAAGTAAATCAAGCATTCAACAATGTGCTGCTAGAGAACACATCCAATGCATCTCCAAGATCATGAAGACTCAATCATAAACTTGTCTCCATTGGAGTGGCAATAGGTTTGCAATCGTCAAGGCCAAAACACTACAATAATGTGCTAATATATTTTGTTTGATACATAGCTATTTGTCCATCAACTTGCGTAAACTGAATGCCCAAATAATGATGCAAATTCCCCAAATCTAACATCTCAAAAGAGGCATGCAAATCAGCCTTAAAATCAATAGTACCTTTCTCATTAGGACAAGTGAGCAGCATGTCATCAACATACACAACAATGATCATAAGTACATCATCAACACTCTTAACATATAAGGTGATCTCGATTGGAGTCTTCTCAAAACTATGTGCAATCAAGTAGGCATGTATCTTTTCATACCAAGCATGTGGTGCTTGCTTTAAACCATATAATGCCTTCTTCAACCTGCACACTTTGTTTTTAGGCCCTTTTTGCACAAAACCATAGGGCTGAAATAGATACACTTCATGTATGTCACCATTCATAAATCTTTTTTCAATGTAAAATTGATGTACATTCCAACCATGTTGAGTTGCAACTACATAGATGCTACAAACAATAGTCATTCCGCATGTGGGAGCAAAGGTCTCATCAAAATCAATGCCTCTTTCTTGAGCATAACCTTTTGCAACAAGCCTATACCTATCAACTATTCCATCAAGCTTACACTTCAACTTATATACCCACTTAGTGCCAATGGCCTTCTTGCTAGTTCTTCATAATAGCATCATATTTTGATTACATAGCAACCATCCAATTTTCTGAATTTTATGCTTCATCAAACAAAGCAAGCTCATTCTCATCACAAAGACTAGATGCAACCATAACACAACAATCTGAAGCAAAAGAAGCACTATGAGAGCCTGAACGAGTATGATATGATAGAGGCACATCTAATCTTCTATCTCACAAAGTTTCCACCAGCCGTTTGGGCATAGTCTTTGCCTCATTTTTATTAGTTCTCTCATCAATAAGTGCATCATGTAAATCTACAAAAAAAATGGAATGATTTGCATCATCACATGAAACCTATTTGGCTGAGAAATTGCCTCATTTGGACCAGCACTAGACTGTCCACCTATAGAAAGAGGCAAAAAAGTGTCACACATCTTTGGAGCTAATTGATGTCTCCTTAGTACATGAAAGTAATGGCTAAATTGCATGTTCCACAAAAACATCACGACTAAACAAAATGCATTTAGTTTGTGGATGATGTAGATGATAGCCTTTGCTTTCAAAACTAAACAAATACATTTCATTGCTTTTTATCATCCAGTTTCCTGCATTGTTGTTTAGGCACTAATGCATATGCCATACAACCAAAGACATGTAGATGAGCAACATATGACTTGGAACCATGCCAAGCCTCATATAGAGTGATAGAATACAATGATTTAGTGGGATACATGTCAAGTACATATGTTGTACACATAACAACCTCAATCTAGAAACTATGTGGTAAAGCTTCACTCCTAACCATACACCTCCCCATCTCCATGAGTAACCTATTATTCCTTTCAGCAACTCCATTCCGTTGAGGTGTATATGGAACTATATGCGAATGTTTTATCCCATGTTGAACCAAAAATGCATTAAGGTCAGAAGACATATATTCCCCCCTCGATCAAAATGGAGGGTGCCCATTTTACATGCTAACATATTTTTTGCCAAAATCAGAAACTATTTGAAGCACATAAACACTTCGAACTTTGATTTAAATGGATACACCCATGCATGCCTAGAAAAATAATCAATAAAAGTCCTGAAGTAAAGGTATTTCCCAAAAGTTGGTGTCTGCATATATACAACAACTTTTGAGTAGCTTGAACCAAGTTTCGAGGCCTCATATGTCTCAATTAGGGCTTAGAGTTTGGATTTTTGTATACATCACATTGGAATATTTGGGCTCCCAATTTGTTTCTAACAAATGTGCTTCATATTGATAATCCTCATTATGCTTTGGTGATTTAGTGTAGTAAGTTGATGGGATATCTATATGTGTTGAATCAAAACTTTGAACATTAGGATCACTATCTAAAATCATGGGGGAATTTGGCACTAATGCCCTATTATTATCTTCTTCTACCACATATTTGATTGAGATTACATTGGTAAGGAGTGATGGTTGTTATCCTAGCACTAATTGAGCTCTCAAAGGTACGTGATAATGTGGTTGGTAGGGTTTTTGTGGTCTATCATATGATTAATAATATTGTTTTTGCTACCTACGTGGCTACTGGAATGACTGTTGGTAGTTTTGCCTAGCTACCTGTTTGTTGTATGGACAATCCTACACACTGTGTTTTGTGTATTTTCTCTCAATTGTGAAGTATTGAGCATTTAAGTTGCCTTGGTTTTGAGTTTGCATCGAGTGAACATTGGCCATGTGGTCTCCTTGGCAAGTGTAGCAACACTTCACTGAGACCACTCTAGGAGCTTCTCTACTTTGGACTCCTAACATTCGAGCTACTTGATTTGCTAATTTGTCTATTGATATTGTGGGTTTGGATGTGATACTCGTGGAAAAGTTTGAATCTTTGTAGAGCTTAGAGAGTTCCAACTCGTCACCCAAATTATCCTCAAGGTCAATACACATCTTTCAACATTGCTCTATGGTTTGAGGTTCCTTCAGATAGACATATAATCTTAACTTTCCACTCCATAACCCATCTAGAAACAAGGAAACATGTTTAGCTTGAGTAGGTAACTATGGAATTGGAAATCTCTCAATGTAGTTTCTAAAACTAGATTGTGCTAATCTGAAGGTTTCTTGTGGGTTCTGTTTAAAGCTATGGATCAACAATGAAGTATTGTGTCTAATGCTGCTCTTGGAGAATTTTGTGATGAAAGTGTCAAATAGTTGTGTAATATTTTTGAATTTCTCTTGATGCAATGGTTGAATCCATATTAGGGTTGTATTTTTCAAGGTAAGCCCAAAATCTTGGTATTGAATCAATGGACCCTCAACCTGTTCTGCTCTCAATGCTTGTTTAAATTCAACTACTTAATCGTAAAGATCTCCCTACCATCAAAATAATTCTTCCTAGCTATCACCAATTGGGTCGGTCTCAAGATTCTTGGGTACTCTCTAGGTCGAGGTAAGTGAAAATCATCCATGCCTGTTTGTTTTCTATGCCCTTTTGCTCGTTCTTGTTCAATTCCATCTATTTCTAGCCTTGAACTTTCTCTTACTATAGTGTGCACAAAGCTCACTTCAAGTCATTCCTTGGATTTATCTTTTTGTGCTCCCAAAACATGAGAAGATGTAGCTCCATGCACACTATGGGAATTAACAGGCTTGTGTGAGGGGAAAATTCATTCACCCTTCCAAGTGTATACATGTCTACTATGTTCTGTAACTACATACATCCTTTCAAAGTATAAGTAGATTACCCTTCCTAGAACATTAGCATCCTTGAACTCGTATATGATCACTCCATCTACTTCACTAGGCTTGTCAAGTTTAAACTTCCAAAATGCTTCATCAATTTCCTTGTTAACAAAGAGTTCTATACTCTTGCTATCTTTGGGAATGCACTTGGGCATTATGATCCTAGACATGATTGACTTGCCTCTAAGAGTTCTAGGCTCTCTCTCTTTTTTTTTGAGTTCTAGGTCTCCTATTTCAAACTCTGGTATGATTGATCCAAACTCATCTATCCTATCAAGTAAGCTGCCTACCACATACATGGTTCCTTTCTTATCTATATGGGATCCTTCTTTGAATTTGACAATAGGGTGATTAGTTCCAAAGGGATACTCTAGATTCCTAAGTTGGATTAGTGATTGTCTCAAACCATCCTCATAGATGCACCTAAGTGGTTGGCTCATATATATACCAGCTGAGTTTTATAGGGAACCTATGGGGTCTCTAAGTATGCAAACATTGAACTACCTATGTGTCTCTCCATGTTAAAGAACATTTTTAAATCACTTGTGTCTGAGCTCAATATGTACGGATAATCACTCAAATGTTGAGCCCAAGATCTAGCATTATGATTGAGACTAGCTTCAAACGATTTGATGCTTTTTCTATCTGCTTTTCCTATGTGTCTACCTGACCTAAGGTTCATATGATCCACTTACTTACCCTGTCAGAGTACAAACACATTGTTTATGTATTTGTTTCTTGTTCTTTTTAGTTTCGTTTGGTGTAAAATATTATTTTTATAATCATGTCATCATGATTGTTTTTCATTTGTCATTACTTTGTTTTTGATCGCTTGATTATGTTCTTTCCCTTAAGGGATTTCCACAAATTTGCTCTACCTAGCTCTTGAACTTGAGAGAATTTGGGTCTCCTGAACTTAATTGTTCATATCGTTTCCCTAATTAATCAATACACATATACATACTTAGCATAAGTTGGAATTGACTGAGGGGGTCAAGTAGTCTTCCAAACTCAACTACTATGCTTTTGGAATGGCTTTGATGTTTAGAACACTCTCCCAAGCTTTGTTATGCAATTGTACCTTGCTTTGCTACATAATTAGCTCCAAAACCCTGAAAAAATCCCAAAAATTAGGCTCAAATTGATAGAAATTTAATTATAGACAAAAATTTCCAAAAATACTCTCTATCTCTATAGAGGATGTCTATCACAATGGATGAGCCAGTCATGGATTCCTGTTTGTCGTGGTAGATAGTGTATATCATGATAGAGGATATCCGTTGTCTATTTTCTATTGTGGATTTTTGGTTATTATCTATTGTAAAGTCATTTGTCATGGTAGATGGCTATCTATTGTGAAAAATGTTCAATCTATCACAATAGATGGTTCTATCATGATAGATGGTCTCTATCGTTTGTCCTAGGGCCTCTCTATTGTGATAGGCGGTCTATCATGATAGATGGTGTCCATTGTCTATCATACTTTTTGATTTGTCATAATAGATGTGTCTATTGTGATAGATGGTGTCTATCATAGGGGTATGTCTTTTGTTATAGAAGATCACAATAGACATTCTCTATCATGGGATCTCTCTCTATCACAATAGACTGTGTCTATCATGATAGACAACTGTCTATTGTAGTTTTTGCCTGTCACAATAGACAATGTCTATCTCGGTAGATTAAAAAAACAAGAATTTTGCAAACGCAAGTAGTGTTTTGGGATGCTCGTAGTGATTTGCATATGATGCAAACAAGAAATACCAAAATTTTTTGTCTATCGCGATAGATAAAGGCAGTCATCTCAAGTCACATGTAGAGTTTTGTCATACCTCACAATGTTACTAGAGCTATTGCTAAAGTTATCACTCTCTCACTCTGTCTCACAAATGAAATGAGGGAATGGAAGTGAAGGTGGGGATAGAACCAAAAAATGAAAGTTTTTGGCGATGAAGAAGATGGAAGGAGGTGGAGAGTGCAGATGGTTATGGAGATGAAAAAAGTAAAGAAAATATAGAAGTTACCTACTTACCTATGATTCCAACGTTAAGAATCTACATCTTACTATCACACACTCATCCTTGAGTCATGCTCCTTGGCACTGGTGCCAAATTTGATGTCACTCTAGCATAGTGGGAATGCTGTCGAGGTGAAGATCCACCTCGTAAATGTCAATCTATGGAGACATGAGGACGGTATGATGACTGTGAGTGATTGGAATGAACAAGTGCATTAGTGAGAAGCACAATGACATGCACACACATGTGCACACAAGGTAGAACAATGGAATCTTTCATTTAAGATCTCCTCATACAAATTTTCATAAAAAACCTAACCTCAAAAGTGAGTTCTCATGGCTTCTTTTATAGTGCTTCACAAGATTTGGCCTAGTTTAGACCTAGTTAAAAATTTGGTTCCTTAATTTGAGGGTTCAAATGAGCTCCAAAAAATATGACAATTGAAATGTAATCTCTTCTAGTACTCTTCAAGCACGAGGACTCCTTGGCTTGCATAAATGGAGTTGAAATTACCAAAAACATGTATTTACAATGATGTGTAGTGATAAAGATCATTGTTTGATGGGAATAAAGTTTGAAAATTTGATGAGGCCTATTCCTTGTGAGATCTTCATTGAATTCCTTGTCTTTTTAGTTCCCTTTATGACCCTTTCCTTTCTCTATGGCCTTCTTTTCTTAGAATCCCTTGCCTACTGGAGCCATCTTGTGCACCCTTGCCATTAATGCCATGACTTCTACTAACTCTTTCTTTGATCTTTCCAAGTGACTCTAGGAGTGTACGAGTTGCTTTGATAACTGTTCACTAAGAATCTTGAATTGATTCTTCTCTATATGAATATGTGCATGTTCTTTATCATCTTCTACAAGTTTTTGTTGTGTATCCATGGCACTTTGGATCATACGTTTTACCACCACCTTTAATTGTGTTACATCCACGTTGAGCCAAGTTGTAGGGAAGATAGGCGGTTCTTGTGTAGCCCCTTTCTTGCCCTCAAAAGTGTGGACAATATTATTGAAAGGTTGTCTTATATGAAGTTGTAGCTTTTTCTGTTCTTCTCTTGGTGTATTGACTTCTTTATTACCGTTTCCTATGCCACAAGTGTTATCAATTGTTTCTTCAGCCATCATCCTAATTAGCATTATTGGTTCTTCAAGATGTTTTTCATGCCCTTCCTCCTCATTAGTGTGCCTAGTGTCAACAAACAATGGTTGTTCCATTTGAGTACTTGTTGTTGCATTAAATCAAATAGTAAAATCCATACATGGCCATCGTGTTTGTTGTACATCCTCTTCTTAATATTCATCTTGCTCTTGTGATGTGACTATGGGTTCTTGATCATTCACTATTTGATTCAATTCTTCTATTTTCCATCATCATTTTCCTCATTCAATAAGGTCATCCATTGATCCTAAGTATGAACTAGAGTCCTCTAAATGCAACTTTGCATATCTAGATAACCTTGAAATCCATCTTTTTGTTGGCCTCTTCCCTATAATTAATACCTATAATGCATATTCACTATGGAGCTTCAATAATCTATCAAATATTATCATGAAGGCATGCGATGTGGAAAAGTGAATAGTAACTAATGGAAATGGAATAATCGGATTCCAATCTTCATCTAATGTTTGATGATTAGGTTTTTCTAGCATTGGACACCTTAACAAAGGTCTATTCCATTCCGCAAAAGTAGGTGCATCTATGTATTCATCTAAATCATATAGTCTCTTTTGTTTTCCCTTTCTTGGTTTATAACCTCGTGTGCAAAATGGACATGGAGAAAGAGCATATGCACATTGTTTGCAACCTAACATGCATTTGATAGTCTTTAAATCCCCACCCAAGTGCCACTCTATCTCAAAATCTCCTAAGATTGCTATGTTGAGTTTTGCACCATGAATTTGAGAAGTAATTACCTTAATGATCCATGGGGTCCTACTGAAACTCCATGAAAGAACATCACTGGATTCTTTAGGTGCTTCAATAGCACCTTACCACCATATATCTTTCTTAGATTGGACACGACAAGAACAATTAGAGCTAGAGTTATTACTTTCATCACATATGGCATTCGTCATAGCTTCATTCATGAGTGTCAAACTTAATCTCTCCATTTTTCCTCCCATTATGATCTAGAATTCATCTAGATTCAGTTTAAACCTCAATTTGATATTACAATCTGCGTAAATTACCAATAAAAATTATAACATCAAAATACAATGCATATCAATGTAGCAATAATGGACATACCTTGTGTGGTAGATATATAAAATGAAACCATTACCTATTGGAGCCTCTCTAAGTTGATGAATATGTTGTTGTACTTTGTGTAAGCGAATCCTTGTCTAGATGAGCTTTTCAACTCTTTTTTGGATGTAGCTGAATGATAAATGGACATAGGCATAATATCCTCTTTATGTAAGTAGTTTCCAAGATTACTAACTATTTCCTCATCCGATGTCGACTTTTTAAGAGATACCTTGTAAGGGCATGGAAAAATATTGTGCAAAATACTGTCATATGATATGTATATGGAGGTCTTGAGTCTTTAGAAGGATGTGACATGGCATCCTCTAGGGTAACTCCTCATTTTGGTAGATGCAAGGAAGTAGAAGGCTCTTGTAGAATGAATTTTTTGAAGAACAGAGTAAAGGGGCGCCAAGACGTCCAAAATCTGGAGTTGGGCGCCAAGACGTCCAAAATCTGGAGTTGGGCGCCAAGACATCCAAAATCTGGAGTTGGGCACCAAGATGTCCAAAAACTGGAGTTGGGCACCAAGATGTCCAGAGGTAGAGTTGGGTGACTGCATGATCAAGGCATGCCAGACAAGCAGACCTGACAAGGCGGCCAAGTGGGGCCCATCCACTCATCATTACACGACAAAGTCTGGTATTGGAAGCCATGCTGACAAATGAAACCGCCTAGTGCATTAACTTCCCATTATGCCTGTGTAACCGACTCTCCTATTGTAACCGGTTCCTCACCTCTCTTCTATAAAAAGGGGAAACCTCAAGAGAGAAGGATATAGCATATAGTGCACACCACAAGAGACTATAGCTGAGAGTGAGCGCAATCTTAGAGCTTGTAGAGACCTTCTTATGTTGTTTGCTTATGCTACTTATGTGAGAATACTTGGAGGTTGAATTTAGTTGTTCCATTGTTTTGGTATGATTAGCTAAGGGCTTGTATTCTGATTGTTTTACATTTGGCTTTCTAGTTAGTGTTGTTTTGTGCTCTATTATGCTCCATGCTTGCTGTTGCTGTGACTCTTACTCCTAAGTGTAGTTTGTAGGGATGATACGGAGGTTTGGTGATAAGTGTCTATTATGGTAATGTGCTTAATATGCCCATGTGCTTACATGTGCGCCAGGAGTAGTGCATTTTGCATTCCCTACACCCACAGACTTCACTTCACCACCTACAGGTGAAAATTTGGCACGCCTGGTGGGACAAGGCTTCTAGAGGTTTCCTTTTCCTTGAGAAATCACTTAGAATTTAGTACCCTTTTCCTTGAGAAATCACTTAGGATTTGAGTGCCCAGGGCCACCTCTCCTACTCCTCCTCCTCCTCTCTTGGGCGACTCCTCCTCCTCTTTTGGCTTCCTAGGCGACTCCCCTCCTGCTCCTCTCTTGGTGTCTTGGGCGAGTCCTCCTCCTCTTTTGGCTTCCAGGTGACTCCTCCTCCTCCTCCTCTCTTGGCATCTTGGGCGACTCCTCTTCCTCCTCCTCCTTCTTGGCTTCTTGGGCGACTCCTCCTCCTCCTCCTCTCTTGGCTTCTTGGGCGACTCCTCCTTCTCCTCCCCCTCTTTTGGCTTCTTGGGCGAGTCCTCCTCCTCTCTTGGCGTCTTGGGCAACTCCTCCTCCTCCTCCTCCTCCTCCTCCTCCTCCTCCTCCTTCTTGGCTTCTTGGGAGACTCCTCCTCCTCCTCTCTCGGCTTCTTGGGCGACTCCTCCTCCTCCCCCTCTCTTGGCTTCTTGGGCAACTCCTCCTCCTCTTTTGTCTTCTTGGGCGACTCCTCCTCCACTTGAGCAACCTCTTCTTGGGCGAAGACTCCTCCTTCTTCTTGGGCGACCTCTTCATTGGGGCCTCCTCCTCCTCCTCCTCCCCCTCTCTTTATCTTCTTGGGGAACTCCTCCTCCTCCTCTTTTGTCTTATTGGGTGACTCCTCCTCCTTCTCCACTTGAGAAACCTCTTCTTGGGCAAAGACTCCTCCTTCTTCTTGGGCGACCTCTTCATCGGGGCAACTTCCTCCATCAAGGTGAGCCACTTCCTCCCATCTATTCACTCTCTCATTATTTCCTCTCTTGGAAATAGTTCCCAAGATGGTCCATGACCCACACTAGAGCTAGCAAAGAGAAGCAGCTAAGCCCTAAGAAGACACCAATCAAAAGTTACCACAGAAGAAGGCCAAAACCTTACCTAACACCCATAAGAAGTCTATCTGCCTCAAGCCTAGCTTCTAGAATACAAGGGTTAGACGACAAGGCTAAAACTCAAAAGACTTTACCTCAAGACACTCCTCTTAATAAGGCTTTGGCAGAGGAACTTCCCGCTCTTCTGTCAAGGATAATTATTAGATTTTCTTCATTTCATGGCGGTGCTAATGAAGATCCTGAAGATCATGTACACAGATTTCTTTCAATTTGTAAGAGCAGGGGCTTACAGCAACAACAAGATGCCTTCCTTGCCCTCTTTCCATCAACCCTTGAAGGATTGGCCGACAAATGGTTTAGCCAGTATGCGGAGAACCATTTCCAAACATGGGAAGCATTGAGGATGGAATTCACAGATGCATTTGGGCTAGGTAACTCCACAAAAAGAATGTTAGATGAACTTGAGAATCTAATTTTGCATATGGGAGAATCATTTTCAGAACTTATGATGCAAGCAAGGTCACTCGTGGAAGATTGCCGGAACCACTAGGGGATTTCCTTGTTAAGAAGTGGGTGGAGAAAGCCTTGCCGAAATCCACACAGCATAAGCTGAGAGAGCTTTTGAGACCAGATGCCACTTTAAGAGAATTCGAAGCAGATGCAACAATGATTGAGGCTGCACGGGTTCATTTTGGAACACATCCAGGTAAGACTTTCCCCCAGGTTTGAAGATGTGACAGCCTTGAGGAAGGAACTAGAGACCTTAAAGCTTCAAAGAAATCGAGAAGGGGACAAAGGTACCTTAGAAGGTCTCACTCAGATACGACAAGAGCTTGAAGAACTCAAAACATTAAGGGAGGTAAGAACTGGACTATGGTGTTCTCTCTGTAGTACTCAAGGACACACAACACAAGAGTGTCCAAGGAGGCTAACATGCCAGTTTTGTGGAAAGGGTGGCCATGAGGCCAAGGATTGCTATTTTTTAAAGGGTCTTGGGAAGCAGGCTATGATGCTAGGACAACCACCAGCACCAGCAACTCAATGGGTAGGGGTGGCTCAGTCCTCCTTGTTAGGGCAACCACCCTTACCATCCACTACAACATCTTCTATAACAAATTTTTACACCAATCAAGGAAATCAACGACAAGAAGGTAGGCCTTGTCAGAACCGACCACCTAGGCCTATAATGTGTTACAAATGTAGGGAGTATGGACACTTCCAAAGTAAATGTTCACTTCCTGAGGATGCCCCACCATGCAAAAACTATCCTGAAACACGCGATCATTACACGAAGGACTGCCCAAAGTCAATGCCGTCCACAAGCACACCAGGTAACTCTTGCCCCCTACATATGATCATAGTAACTAATGATGAGGGAAATGTAGACTCTCCAAGTGCCCGACTAGTCCAGCTTGAGGAACTTCTTAGAGTAATGACTAGGGCACAAAAGGAGAAGGCAGCTTTGAAGGATGCTGTCAAGGAAGCAACAGATCTAGCCTGTTCTACAAAGGACAAGGGAAAAAAGACCATGGAGCATGAACCTTCTCAGGAAGCTAAACACAACCAAGACAAGGAGAAAATCTCACTAGGAAGAGTAGGAAGAAATGAAGATACTCTTGAGCAAGTTATTGACAAAGCTTATGCAGTATCTAAGGAGGACCTAAGGCACTTTTAGAATGGAGCTACTTCAAGGAACAATCAAGAAGGCTTTCTCGCTGCAGTTCAAGTCTTGCTAAACACCTACCAACATGTATCTTTATATAGCTTGTTAGCTATGAGTCCTAGATTCAGAGGAGAAGTAATGGCTGCCATAAATGGGTTAGACCCTAGCACCATATTGAGTGGTTGGCAAGGCTTCACTTCTCTAATTTCTCAACAAATACCTACACCCTCAACTTATAGCTCAGAACCATCTAGGATGGCACCTCTTACTGATCACAAGAGCCCTAGATTAACTGTAAATATCAAGGGAACTCCCTTGGTAGGAGTGATAGTTGATGGGGGATCTAGTATTGCCTGAGTACACCATGACATTGCTAAATTTGAAACCAACTAAGGCTGCTCATTTTACAGTATCATTGGCAGACCAAAGCAAGGTAAGCCCACTAGGCATAATGGAAAAGGTTGAAGTCGTCATCCATAAGCTAAACTTTGTGTTGGATTTTGTGGTAATAACACTCCCAAAGGTGAAGGGAGGATTTCCTCTTTTGATAGGAAGGCCATGGCTATGCCACAGTAAAGCGGTACATGACTGGGGTAGTGACACCTTATGGGTGGCGTGACCAGACAAGGTGATGAGACAGCTTCATATGGAACGAGGAATGGATGAAACCCAAGGTACTTCTCAAGTTGTTCTCCATCCAGAGAAAACTACAGAGGAAGGCAAAGAAGATAACAATGGAGAAGACGAACAGCAGACTAAACAAGAAGGAGCAAGCATTTGGGCCCACCTCCTCCACCATGGGTTTTGGAAAATGTGGAAATATAAATACAAGAAGGGACACCTTCACCTCCATGGGCATCTACACCTCCTAGTTCAAGTTGGGCGCACTCACCTCCCAGAGGCAGAGATAGGGCAACTCCACCTCCTAATCCCAATCCTAGTCCTAATTGGATGCCTCCTCCACCTCCAAGCAATTGGGCGACTCCACCTCCTAGTCCAAGCTGGGCACCTCTGCCTCCAAGTAGCTGGGTCACTCCAGAGGCTTGGGCTTTATACTCTGCTCAAGGGCCTCCACATTGGGCACCTGAATGGGCAGCTTATCCTCCATCTTGGGCTACCCGTACAATTGGTTGGGTGGCCTAATGGGCATCCGAGAAGCCTCACACAGAGCCAACTAAAACAAAATCACCTGACCTTAAGGAAGAAGTTGATATAGGAGAGGAATTATCTAATGAAGATCTAGGCGACATCATGGATTGGATTGAGGAGACTAATAATGTCTCATGATTTACAATAGCAATCAAGGAGAAAGAAGAAGAAGAACCTATTGTGAAGTCTGTGGTATTAGGAGAACCAACAAAAGATTTCCGAAGAGGTAAAGTTTTGAAAGGGGTTGAAGGAAGCCAAACAGAAGAAGAACTAGTAGAAAGCATTTTCCCATTGGTGGAAGTCCCAGTAGGATGGACATAGGAAAAGACCCAGGAAATCACCATCAATGATAGACAAGCATTCACCAAGGAAATGTTGTTCAAGAAGGAGGAAGATGCAATTTCGAAGCCAGTTGAAGAAGTCAACTTAGGGGAAGAAGAAAATCCACAAAATCTTCTATTGGCAAGTTGGTTGTGGGACCACCCTCTTCTTCTCACGGAGATAATAACATTCATGAATAATTTTAAAGATGTATTTGCATGGAGTTACAAGGATTTGACAAGAATACTGAAAGAGCTGGGAATTCACACTATTCCTCTAGTGGCAGAAGCTTGGCCAGTTAGAGGGAAAATGTATAGGCTAAATCCCAAATATGCAGAAGCAGTCAAGAAGGAAATCCAAAAAATGGAGGAAGCAGGTATCATAGTTCCTGTGGAACATTCAGAATGGTTGTCCTCTATGGTCATCGCACCTAAGAAGCAACCTAATAAAATCAGGGCTTGTGTGGATTTTCGAGCATTAAATAAGGTAACCATCCCTGATGGCTTTCCCACTCCCTTTTTTGAACAAGTGATTGAAGATGTGGTAGGACATGTGCTATACAGTTTCATGGATGGTTTCAGTGGATACAATCAACTAGAAATCCATCATGAAGATCAGCCAAAAATAGCTTTTGTAACTCCTTGGGGAACCTATATCTACACCAAAATGGCTTTCGGCCTTAGAAATGCACCAGCAACTTTCAATAGGATATTATATCTTATCTTCAACAAGTTGCTCCTAAAATTCTTAAGAATTTTCATGGATGACTTTTCAGCCTTCTCTGGAGTAGGCTGCACCACTGCAGTAGAAAATGTTCCAAAACATTTGAAGCAATTAGAACAAGTATTCCAGCATTGTAGAGAGACATGTTTGAAACTTAACCCTAACAAATGTCATTTTCTGGTAACCCAAGGTACCTTGTTAGGACATGTGGTCTCTGCTAAAGGGATGACTCCAGATCCACATAAGGTAATGTCAATTCTTAAGCTTCCAAGACCTATAAATGCTAAAGAGGTCTAGAGCTTCTTGGGGCACACAGGATATCACTACAAGTTCATATGCATGTATGCAGAGGCAGCACGACCACTTTCACGACTTACCAGTAAAAGTTTTCCCTTTCAATGCTTTGAAGAAGAAGAATCTGCATTCACTTATCTAAAACAAAGGTTGGCATCTGCACCTATACTCATCTCACCAGATTGGTCTAAGACATTTCATGTGCATGTAGACGCAAGCTTGTATGTAGTAGGGGCTATACTGACTCAACCAAGCAAAGCACACAAAGTAGATCAGCCGATTCATTACACAAGTAGGCTCCTCTCAAAAGCCGAGAAGAATTATAGCACTACAGAAAGGGAAGCATTGGCTATTGTATTTGCCCTCAAGAAATTCAGGCACTATTTATTAGGCACTAAATTCACAGTGATTACTGATCATCAAGCTTTAAAATATTTGTTGAATAAGCCACAAGTTGCAGGAAGAGTATGGAGATGGTTGCTTCTCTTCCAAGAATTGGATTTTGAAATTGTACAGAGAAGTGGTAGGCAACATGTCATTGCAGAACACCTCTCTCACATCAGACACTCAAATCAAGAAACAAAGGGAGTAGAGGATGATTTCCCAGACAGCCAAATCTACAAGGTAAATGTAGCACCTATATGGTATGATGATTTGACTCTGCTCCTAGGAAAGGGTCAATGCCGTACTGGGTCAACTCCATTGGAAAGGTGTAGACTCCTCTTGAAAAGTAAGAATTTCATAATGGAAAAAGACACCCTCTATAAGGTTGGCCCTGATGGGATGTACAGGAAGTGTCTTCAACCACATAAACTTAAAATGTTCTTCAATTAGCACATGAGGGTAAGTCTAGTGGTCATTTTCCTAGACATATCACTACACTGAGGATACTCCAAAGTGGCCTATGGTGGCCATATCTCTTGAGAGATGCCACTAAATTTGCCAAGGCATGTGATGTTTGTCAATGATGTGCACCCAAACCAACATGACAAAGGAACCAACCGCTTAATATCTCTGTAGCTTGGCAACCCTTTGAGCATTGGGGAATAGACTTTGTTGGCCCAATTTTTCTAGTAGCACAAGATTGAGGTGCAAAGTATCTTCTAGTAGCAATGGATTATGCCACTAAGTGGGCTGAAGTAATAGCCAGTAAGGAATGTACTGCTGAAACGGTAGCCACCTTCTTGTATAATTACATCTTTTGCAGATATGGATGTCCAATAGAGGTCACAACAGACCAACGATCCCATTTCTTTAACAAGGTACTGACTTTGATTTTTGAAAAGTATCAAATATTCCATAAGAAGTCTTGTGCATACTACCCACAGGCAAATGGTCAGGCAGAAAGCACAAATAAGGTTCTCATGCTCTTAGTGAGAAAAACATGCTTACAGTTTCCTAATACATGGGGCCAAGCATATCTTGGAACATTGTGGGCTTACAGAACTTCATTCAAAGCCACAACAGGACACACTCCATTTGAGCTAGTCTATGGAATACAAGCAATTGCTCCTTTTGAGTTCTTGCATGGCTCCAACCACATGGGAACCAATCAAATTCCTGGGCTTACTAGCGCACTCTCAGCCAACATTGTGAGGCTACAACTTCTTGAAGAATAAAGAAAGATAGGCAATGATACTCTAGTGGCAGTACAAGAAAGAAGAAAATAGGATCATGATGCAAAACTCTGGAAATCAAAGATCAAGGAAGGAAGCTTAGTTTTGTTGTACCACCCGCGACTCTTTGAGAAGAAAGCGAGGAAGAAGTTGATGCCGAGATGGAACGGACCTTTTAGGATCATACACACTTCCAAAAGGTGTAGTACAAATCTCCACATTGACGGGCACAGTACTGCCCTTAATCAACGAATCTAAGCTAAAACCCTATGTGGAATGATAGGGAAGCAGGAACTTTCCCTTGTATATAATGTATATACCTCTTATGTTATTTCCTAATAGCTTATGTCCTTTCCTTATTTAGCTATTGGATTTAATCTCAACTATCTTCTTCAGGTATACATCTATCTACTTCCCTTTCCAAGCACTCCCACACT
This sequence comes from Ceratopteris richardii, assembly GCA_020310875.1. Lineage (NCBI taxonomy): Eukaryota > Viridiplantae > Streptophyta > Polypodiopsida > Polypodiales > Pteridaceae > Ceratopteris > Ceratopteris richardii. The sequence continues at coordinate 139,014,571 of CM035440.1, forward strand.
ACTACCACCACTACAATTTTTCTCTTGCTACTCATAAGCATTATGCTACTAATATCTTCTATCTCCTATCACATAAGGATTCTCCTCCCTTATCCTTCCGATGCCACCTCTCTAGGAAAAGGCTGGCTGTGACATAATCCTAGTAGGAGATGGTTGAACCACGCTCTAAGAGAGAGGATTAGCAAGTAATCCTCAATCATGGCTTTTGGGGCAAGTGGTTAGCCCCTCGCACTCCTAACCGGGAGGTTGTGAGTTCGATTCCCGACATTGGTATCAGAGCCTAGTTGAGAAATTGGGCTTGGAGACGGCGGCGCGATGCGGTGCGTCTCAGGGTACATTTGTCAGGGTACACTTGCCACGGTACATCCTGCCAGTCCCATAGCTGGCCAGGGTACATCCTGCCAGGGTACATCCAGACAGGGTACATCCATGGGCACTTGGAAGCACTTATATGGTGAGTGTGAAACTAATCTTGGATGAAGGTACATGGGCATTTGGGCACCCACGGAGGGTGGGATAGGTCCAAAATAGGTCCATGGGCTGGAGTCTGAGGTTGGTGGAAGCACTCATGCATGGAAAGTGGGTCCAAGAGATTCAGGAAGGTCCACAAGTGAGCATTGAGGGCAATGCTCAATCTAAGGGGGGAGGAATGTGACATAATCCTAGTTGGAGATGGTTGAACCACACTCTAAGAGAGAGGATTAGCAAGTAATCCTCAATCATGGCTTTTGGGGCAAGTGGTTAGCCCATTGCACTCCTAACCGGGAGGTTGTGAGTTTGATTCCCGACATTGGTATCAGAGCCTAGTTGAGAAATTGGGCTTGGAGACGGCGGCGCGATGCGGCGCATCTCAGGGTACATTTGTCAGGGTACACTTGCCAGGGTACATCCTGCCAGTCCCATAGCTGGCCAGGGTACATCCTGCCAGGGTACATCCAGACAGGGTACATCTGTGGGCACTTGGAAGCACTTATATGGTGAATGTGAAACTAATCTTGGATGAAGGTACATGGGCATTTGGGCACCCACGGAGGGTGGGATAGGTCCAAAATAGGTCCATGGGCTGGAGTCTGAGGTTGGTGGAAGCACTCATGCATGGAAAGTGGGTCCAAGAGATTTAGGAAGGTCCACAAGTGAGCATTGAGGGCAATGCTCAATCTAAGGGGGGAGGAATGTGACATAATCCTAGTAGGAGATGGTTGAACCATGCTCTAAGAGAGAGGATTAGCAAGTAATCCTCAACCATGGCTTTTGGGGCAAGTGGTTAGCCCATCATACTCCTAACGGGGAGGTTGTGAGTTCGATTCCCGACACTGGCAAAAGATCATCTCATACCACTTCCAGGGCAATCTCTCCTCCACTTTCATCATGGAAATTCTTTGGGCGACCCTACCTCCTCCTCCCTCTCAAGCTAGCCAACCAACATGGGCGACCTCTCCTCCACTTTCATCATGGAAATTCTTTGGGCGACCCTACCTCCTCCTCCCTCTCAAGCTAGGTAACCAACATGGGCGACCTCTCCTCCACCTTCATCATGACAATTCTTTGATGGCAATTCTTTGGGCGACCCTACCTCCTCCTCCCTCTCAAGCTAGCATGGGAAATTGGGTGACCTCTCCTCCACTTCCACTTTGGGCATTCTTTGGACGACCTTCCCTCCTCCTCCCTCTAATGTGACTTGGGCCACCTCCCCTCCTCTCCCCTCCAAATGACTAAGGCCACCTCCCCTCCTCCTTCCTCTAATGTGACTTGGGGCCACCTCCCCTTGTCTCCCCTCCAAGTGACTAAAGCCACCTCTCCTCCTCCTCCCTCTAATGTGACTTGGGCCACCTCCCCTCCTCTCCCCTCCAAATGACTAAGGCCACCTCCCCTCCTCCTCCCTCTAATTTGACTAGGGCCCCCTCCCCTCCTCCTCCCTCTAATTTGACCAGGGCCACCTCCCCTCCTCCTCCCTCTAATTTGACTAGGGCCACCTCCCCTCCTCCTCCCTCTAATTTGAGTAGGGCCCCCTCCCCTCCTCGCTCTAATATAAAGTGGGCCACCTCCCCTCCTCCTTGCTCTAATATAAAGTGGGCCACCTCCCCTCCTTCTCCCTCTAATATAAATTGGGCCACCTCCCCTCCTCCTCCCTCTAAGTGTCCACTAAGCCCACCTCCCCTCCTCCTCCCTCTAAGTGTCCACTAAGCCCACCTCCCCTCCTCCTCCCTCAATGTAACTTGGGCCATCTCCCCTCCTCTTCCCTCTTGTGTTGACTTGGGCCATGTCCTCTCCTTCTTCCTCTAGCCTATCTCACCCTCCCCTCCACCTCCCTCCTCCTTCCCCTCACCTCCGTCACATGTCTCATGGGCAACATCAAATCCAAGGCGACCCTACCTCTGGATGCAACAAGGCAACCCTACCTCTTTATCATACTCATGGGTGACCTCACCTCCCTATTGTGCACCAAAGGCAACTTGACCTCCTTGATATACTAGGGGCGACCTCACCTCCCTATTGTGCACTAAAGGCAACTTCACCTCCTTGATATACTAGGGGCGACCACACTTCCCTTTATGCTCCCTGAATGTCTTCAACTCCTCCCTATGCAGATGATCAACCTTACCTAGTCCATCCTATGCTACAGGGCGACATATCCTCCCTTTTTATCACCCAATATGATAACTACTGCCTCCTTGCTCACAATAACGACATAACTCCTCTTCCACTCTCTTCTTCTCTTCAAAAGCCTACCTCTTCCCTCTTAGGCTAGGGCAACCTCTCATCACGTTAAGAATAGTCCTTCTCCATTAGGAGGAACCACTATCCCCTCCTCCCCTCATTACCTTCGGCAACACTCCTACAATTTTATGATAGAGCAACCTATAATTATCAATTACATGGCCCACTTCCCTCCCTAGCACTAATATCAAAAGCGACACCACTCCACCTTACCAAAACATAAGCAACCTCTCCACCTCCAATAAAGGGCGACCACCCCTCTTGCCAGATCCCTCCAGCATAAGTCTCCAAACGCGATCCCCCCTCCATCTTTATTTTTATAGGAAACCTCCCTTGGCGACTTCCCCTCTGACAACCTCCCCTGGCGACCTCCACTCCTATTAATTACATCGGGCGACCTCCCCTCCTATTAAAGGCGACCTCCCCTCCGATTAACTACATATGGCGACCTTAACTATCATACAACCATACGATCACTTGAAGATCATCGGGAAAATCCCTTCCCCACGAATAAAGTGCAACCTTGCCTTCTCCATCAGGCCTCTCTTCAACTTATCTATAACCACCTAACCTTCCCTTTCTGATAGGCGACCTCATACCCGGACGTCATAATTCGAAATCGCTTGTCAAATTGAAGACCAATCGTTCAATCTGGGTTCTAAAATTAGATGACGGCGTGCCATAATTAGATCAAATCCAATTGTTCTCTCTGTCCATATCACCAGTTCTACTCCTTTATAATATGCATGCAACCCAAACATGCATCACCAAGCATCACTGTGAGTACTTCCTCCAGCAACTTCAGCCTCCGCTCCTACATTAGGCAACCACTATCTGAATCACACGAAACTCTATCCATGATGTGCTAATTGCAAACCCAACGAGCAATCCAAGAACCTCATCAATCCAATGGTGCCATTGTTATCCATAAGAGGACTCCAACAAACCTCCCTGCCAAATATTCTACTGAGCGTTGGAACCAGAACCAAAGGCCTCTTCGACTAGCTCCAATTGTGAGGTGTGCTGACATCACCTTAGGACATCACTTTGTGCTACGCCTGCTGACATGAACCTTGTGCTACACATGCTCACATGAATAAAAAAAATTGAACCAAAAGCTCTCGGATCCAGACTCCAACTGTGCATTGAACCTCTCGGATCTAGACCCCAATTGTACTCTTCGATCCAGGTCTCCACATCACTGCTTATCAACATCTCCAGTGGCTTGTCCAGCTCTAAAAAGCTGAGCGAGGTGGCTCTTCGATCCACGATTCTCCAGGCCTGCTACTGTGTTATCCAGATCTGCTATCCAGGTTTGCTCAAATTATTACCTCACATTCAATATCTCTTCATTAAATACCACTCGGGGAACTATAGTTATCATGGCATCGTCTTTAGTAGAAATAGAAGATATAATTTTAGAATTCAAAACAGACACAGAAAGTGCATCTGGCCAATCCAGTTCCCATGGGGACTCTAGCGATTCACTGTACGTTGTTTCTGAGGAGAATCCTTCTGAATCAGAGTCACTAGAAGAGGAAAATCAGCAGGATGAGGGCACATCTAGGGCAAACACTCAAGCAAGTACTCATGTCAAGGACACTGTAGCACCATCAGCAAATGTGGCCAATGTGGCCACCACAACAGAAATCATCATCTCCATTCCAGGGGAAATTTCTCTAAATTTGGATTTAAGCATTTTCTGTAAGCTTCAAAACTCATTCACTTTAGAGGAATTGAACAATATGGGGTTAATCACAATAGCAAAAGCCAAGCTCCCCTCCTGCAGTGACCCTCAGAATTGTGGTATGGAGATCTTAACACTCTTCAAGTCATTTCCATCACTTTCTGGAGGAAGGATCACTAAGGAGAAGTTAGCAATTATGTTGGGTAGCCAAGGGATTCCAGAAAACAAAGAAGGCAAGTAGTTATGCCGAATTACCAGTTCTCGATATATTACAGGCATGTGCAACTAGTTTTTCGAAAGTGGCTACTCTTATTTAAAGTGTTCTTCCTCCTCAAAGATAATTTGCACTTCCCGGACATCATAATATATGAACCCCTTCTCTGCTTCATTAATGCCAAACCCTATCCATATCATAAAACTCTTCTGCAGACACTAGCTGAACGAAAGAAACACAATGGGCAGCAAGTAGGCAAGAAGGCTCTTACCTTCAAAGTGGTAGGAGGTCACATTATGCTCTACATTGCCAGGTATTTTTCAGCCCTACATTGGAGAGATGTTTCGGGTATGACATCCTCTAAACAACCTAGTGCAGGGCATCCTCGAAAGAAATGAACAGTGAAGATACAAAGGGATTCCAAGGTGCTCTTTGATACTCTTCCAATTGACTAGCAATGATATGCTCGAACATTAAAAAAGGTATGCACATCAGCAAATACCCCATTTCCGCCTATCAAACTCGTGCCTACTTCCTCTAAGAAAGCTTCTCCCGCCGTTCCATCTCCCCCACCTTCACAAACCCCAAACACTTTAGACGCACCCACTGCATCCATTGCCACACCTCATCCCACTCCTAGTCCCGCTCCCACCATACCCACTCACATCACCATTGATCCACCGATAGACCCTATTCATCTCCAATTTCAATCATTACCCACACCACCACCTTCCCCTCCACAACCTGCACCACCCCACACCCCATCGCCACAGGCACCATCACATCCCCCTTTGCCACTTCCACCAGCACCGACATCTATCCCCCCAAATGATACACCTATCCCACCTACGCAATCTCAAAACACTATTCAACAACCGCCGTTTGAAATACTACCCTTTCCACCACCATTCCGGTTCTCTCCTTCCCGACATAATCCAGCTACAGATTTACCTCCGAACCCATTTCTTGATTCATCTAGTTCAGAGCAACAACAACTATCCACAAATGAAAGGTACAAAAAACATATATGGCCCTTAGTTCCCGATCACTTACAGAATATGTGCCAGATGGATGTTGCCAAGAATAGATTTTCCGAAATTACTAACAAACTTTTGGAAGACATGCAGGCTTGTGTCGATTTAGAGAATCGGCTACGCACTCATGCTAACATATTAAACGAAGAATATCTCAGAGTGAGACTTGTCAACAAGGAAATGTACATGCAAATAGTAGAATTGTCTGGACACTTCATAGATGCAAACAGGCTTGAAAAGAAAGTCCACAACTTAGAAGCATTTCTGCAGGATGAAGAAGAGAAGACCACAAAGTTGAAGGCTGAAAATAAGGACATTAAAACAGCTAACAAGAAACTATTGGCTGAAAATGCATTGCTAAGGAAGCAAAGGGATGCCCACAAATCCAAATTTAGTGCCTTAAAATATTTGCTCACATCTTCGGACACGGAGGACGTCCCCCCACTAGCAAGAGGAGATAAAGACCAGGAAGATACTCCAAATGAAGAACAGGAGGACACTCTAATTGAGAATCGAAGGCCTGGGAAGCAGCCTGCATGTGACTAGCATCATTGTCATTTGGACAGAAATCACATATTTTTTTTGTTGTAGAGTGTCCTAGTACTTCATTTTATTCCTACACAGTGTCATAGTATTTTATATTGTACCATTTTTATTGGACTTCATGGGAGAATTTTATCTGGCAGTTCATGATGTATTCACTCCACTTACTTTCTTGATATTTCACATTTCATCACGTAATCACTCCATTTATTCTCTTGTAATTCCTCAGTTATTGATTTTTCCTTTCTCTCCGAGACAGAAAGACACTAGTGGCGGGCAACTTGTAGAATGAATTTTTTGAAGAACAGAGTAAAGGGGCGCCAAGACGTCCAAAATCTGGAGTTGGGTACCAAGACGTCCAAAATCTAGAGTTGGGCTCCAAGACATCCAAAATCTGGAGTAGTTGGGCATCAAGACGTCCAGAGGTAGAGTTGGGCGGCTGCATGACCAAGGCATGTTCGACAAGCAGACCTGACAAGGCGGCCAAGTGGGGCCTAGCCACTTATCATTACACAACAAAGTCTGGTACTGGGGGCCATGCTGACAAATGAAACCGCCTAGTGCATTAACTTCCCATTACTCCCGTGTAATAGACTCTCCTATTGTAATCGGTTCCTCACCTCTCTCCTATAAAAAGGGGAAACCTCAAGAGAGAAGGATATAGCATATAGTGCACACTACAGGAGACTATAGCTGAGAGTGAGTGCAGTCTTAGAGCTCGTAGAGACCTTCTTATGTTGTTTGCTTATGCTACTTATGTGAGAATACTTGGAGGTTGAATTCTGTTGTTCCATTGTTTTGGTATGATTAGCTGTGATATGATTAGCTAATGGCTTGTATTCCGATTGTGTTACATTTGGCTTTCTAATTAGTGTTGTTTTGTGCTCTATTCTGCTCCATGCTTGCTGCTGCTGTGACTCTTACTCCTAAGTGTAGTTTGTAGGGATGATACGCATTCCCTGCACCCACACACTTCACTTCACCACCTACAGCTCTCACGAATCTATCTAAAGGAAGGATAGCTCGGGCGTGGTCGGGAGGTATGAATAGCACGAATCTCTGTGTGGTGCAATTGCCTCGCAAATAACAGCTATGGCATGGAGCAAAACATTACACTGGTATGAGAGCTTTAGGGGAGGATGGCCATGAAAAGGTGCTTAGAGAAATTGATCTCGGGTGGTTGCCATGAGGGGCGCCCACCATATCCAACCTATCACTTCCTTGGATGGTGAAGAGTAAGTGCACACAATCTCTTTTGATGACAATGGAGACGGTTGAAGCCTCTATTCAACATCTATCAACAATCGGTACATGGATAGAGAAGCACCCATGATGAAAATGCTATGATGTTTTACCTCCTCCATACTCTTAGAGGAATCTTGTGTTCGAGAGATTTATGCAAGACATAGAGGAAGAGAGTGAAGCGAGGATGCTCTCTCTCCCTCCTGATCATGCATGTGCATGAGTGCTCCTAAGGGAAGAGTGAGAGAGATGAGTCAAGTAAGGATACAAAGAAGTTCTTCCATCAGTGTTTGGGCAAAATTCCAACACCTAAATTTAATAAGCTCCCATTTTGGAGGAGGGAAATAGAGGTGCATTAGGTATGGAAGTATGGGAAAAAGTACACTTATTGTGAGAGTATGTCCTATGGATTTAACTATAGAATTATTAGACTCATGAAAAGGATAATTTAGGGAGGAATTTTATTTCCTTAAAAACCCCCTTTCCACACTTTTTGGAAAATAAATCAAGTGCTAAATTTAACCAACTCCACTTTTAGGAGCAAGATAAGATATAATTTAAGAGGCTTCACATGGATTAGTGAATACATACATGAAGTGTGGTATATATGTTACCATATAAAATTAGAAAATCCAAGAAAAACCATATTATGATTGGATTAAAAGCTTGCTAAAATCTCCCATCTAACTTGTTTCAAGAAAGTTAAAATCTTGGTTTAGGCCTCTTTTGGCGAGCAAATTAGCATGCAAGAAGGGAGGATTTGGAAAGATGAAAATATGTCAAAACATCTTCATGTATCACTCTCTAATTTTATGGAGAGAAATATAGGATTTTCTTGATGGAAGAATGCCTTTGGGCACAAAGATCATATCTTCACACTTTTTTTCCAGCCCCTCCATGAGTCCACTAGTTTGACATGTCACATTAGGAGAGGCCATATCTTGGGCTAGGAAACTCCAAAGTGGATGTGATATGGCTCCTTTCAAAGAGCACAATCTATTTGAGTTTATGACAAGAAATTTTGGAAATCATGTATTAATTCAGGTATGTGTAGGTCTGCAAAGTCTGAATAGTTTTTGGTAACTATGTTTCGAGAGCCATATCTTACAAACTGGGAAGGTGATTCAGGTAACTTCACTTTCAACCATTTTCACATTATGTATATTGTGTTTTATGATACTTTGCCGATTCTAAAAAGGTTTTTTATAGGTATAAAGATAGATTACACATGCATTTTTTGGCATATTTACATTATTTCTAGTAATCGTTTGACTCTGCTTGAGGTTTCGGGAAGTGATCCAATGCTCTTGGACACTAATTTTATGTTAGGACCTACCAAGGAAAGTTTAGAAGTCTCAAAGTTTGTCAAAAAACGTATTGGATGCATGTAATTCCAATATCAAACCATTCATAGATGTATGGTTTATATTTCAGGAATTTTACTTTATGTTTTGGCATGTTGTATATGTACATGCATGGATTGGAATGCATACATCAAAGTTGGTCATTGTTTTAATTCTAAAAGTATGGATCAACTTGATAGGTGTACACTTTTGATGAAGAAAGATAATTGCAAGAAGTACAAGCTTATGCAACAAAGAGGTTGTTGCTAGCAGTTTATGTTTTTGTAGGCTATGGAGTTTATGTATGAGTATATGGCGTGCATGCCATGGGCTTGCAAAGCCTTATGTTATATTGGATGACCTGTGTGCCATTGGCCCGCAAGGCCTTATGCTTGATTCTATGGTTAAAATTTTTTGGGACTCCATTTCCTTGGGAAAAGGCTGTTGAAATTTTTCCCACCTCATGGCATTGTATATGCACTTACCTTTAGGTAAGAATTGTATGGCATTGTAGCATGCCTTCTATGAAAACATCAATAAAGTGTAAACATACTTATATGCATGTATGTGATGGACTTAAAGCATCATAGATAAGGTGACTTCATTAGTAATAGGATCCCTATACATAATACTTATAGATTTATACCATAGGATTGCTAAGGGGAAGGAGCTGTACCTTCACCATTAGGAATGTGCACAAGCAATCATATAGTTTTAAGAAGTTGCATAGATGTAGGAGAGATACTTTTATGATAATCTCCAATGTACTTAAGATCTACTTATCTTCTAAAGAGTACCATAGGATGATTAGGAGACTATGGGATATCATGACAAATACCCAAAGAGTGACTAGTTTCACTCATGCACATCACTTGACTAAGTAGTGAAGCATTTTTGCTACACTACTAAGGAAACCAATTATATGAGATCATAGGGATGAGTTTCATGAGAAAGCATCAATGAGTAGCATAGATCCCTCAGTCAAGAATAGTTGGGGCACCCAATGCATATATGTATGTTGGGATCTAGAGAGAGGTACTTAGACCTAGTCTTCGTACCTAGAATGAAGTTAGTTTGGAATAAAAAAAGGTATATCCATTGTCATATGTTGAATAGAACCAAACTAAACTAGTTCTTGGATATGGGATTCATTTGAGTCCACCTATATAAGTTGAGGACATGGGATTCATTATAGTCCACCTTCATATTCCATTGCATATTTATGGAATATACATTTGGTTTAGTGCAAGTATAACACCATGAGTTGGAAGAAAGTTCCACTAGTATGGGACAGTGGAAAATATAGAGAGTACATGCATGAAAGCAAAATGAAAAGAAGAGTGTACTCACAAAAGAAAGAGTGTGAGAGACTCAAAGTGCGTAGACCAAGAAATGGGTAAACTCACATGGATTAGAAATGAGCTTGCCAAGAGCATGGAGTAGGCTCCTCAAGCTTCTAACCAAGTACAAATGGGGGGAGAGACCCTCCTTCTATAGATTTGGGAGGGACTCTCCAAAGTACATCTCATGTGGGATAATTCCCCTCAAAGAAGAATGAATACAAAGGTAGAATAAAATGGTAAGGTACCCAAATACAAAAGAGATAAAATATAAATGGAAATAAACTAGAAATGGAGTGCCTCCAGAATACAAAATGGAAATGCACTCATGCAGATACAAATGTAGATGATGTAGGAGCAATCATGTCATCAACACCCCCTCTACAACTCCATTTTGGAGCAACTAAATGCTATAGAGGTCCACCAAGTGCTAGTGCAAAACTAGAGGTAGAGCCTTCATGAACATGTCTATCACATTCTCCTCAAAGGTACATTGCTCTAAAGTAATATCCTAAGACACGAGCTTCTCACAGATGAAATGGTACTGGATCTTGATGTGCTTCATCTGAGCATGGAACACTGGATTCTTGGCGATGGCCAAGGCTGACTAGTTGTCCATTAGGATGCATGTTGGAGTAACCTACAAAACACCAATGTCAAATAATAAACAATGAAGCTAGATGGCATCACATGCTACGAAGCTAGATGCTCGACACTCAGCCTCGATGGATGATAGAGCAATTATAGGCTGCTTCTTACTTGCCCAAGAGATAGGTCCTAAGCCAAGCAAGAATATGTTCCTGAAAGTGGACCGTCGAGAATCAAGTTCACCAGGCCAATCTGAATCTAAGTATCTAGTGAGCTCGATGCCCCCTCCATACCAAAGACCATGATGTCGAGTGAGGGTAAGATATCAAAGTAGTCTCGGAGTAGCATCCCAATGAGTCTAACGAGACTGATGTGCAAACTAACTTAGTATACCAACTACATAGGAAATATCTGGTCTAGTGTTGGAAAGGTAGAGTAACGAGCAACAAGTTGTTGATAAGTATGCACATCCACAAGTGATGATGAATCCTCTAGTGTGAGCTTGATGTTTGGATCAAGTGGTGTAGATACTGAGCAACACTGGTCCATGTTATATCTAGAAAGAAGATCAGAGTAGTACTTCTTGAAGACAGACGGAGATAAAGGACATAGTTCGGCTATGTATATAAAGAATAAGAAGAAAGGTGATAAAGGTAAAGAAAAAGATGAAGAAGAGATGTCTACTCAAGCAAATTTTGCAAGAGGAAGAGGTAACGTAAGAAGTAAAAGGAGAGGTAATCATACTAACAACAAGAAGACTTGTTGGATCTGTGGATTAAGAAATCATTTGGCTCATGATTGCTGGCATAATTCTCAAGGATCAAGTCAGAATCAGAACAATAACAGTAGAGGCAGAAGCGGAAGATATCAAAGAGGAAGACAAAGCCAAAGAGGCGGATATGGTAGAGGTGGAGCAAGAAGTTGGGGACAGAATCAGTCTCACAACACTACCTACTACAACTATGCAAATGATACGCAGAATGACAGTCATACAACATTGATGATGAACTCGATAAGTGTGTCAGAGAATGAAGAACTCAAGGTATTCTATATTGACTCTGGTTGTTCAAATCATTTGTCAAGAAATATAGAACTGTTATCAGAATTGGAAGGAGGTATTTCAAATCATACAGTACAAACAGGTGATAACACAAAACATAGTGTAAGGTCAATTGGAAAAGTAAAGTGTAAGAATGGAGCTGACCTACTAACAAATGTTTTGTATGTTCCAACAATCCCGAAGAATCTGCTCAGCGTGGGTCAGATAGTAGAAAAATGTTTTCAAGTCAGGTTTACAAATGAAGGAGTATTTGTTGAAGATCCAGAGAATGGATAGAATCAAATTGTCCATGGTAAAAAGGAAGGTAGACTTTTTACTCTTAAAGTACAAGGGAATGTTGGTCAAGCTTTAATCACACATGGTGATGAAGTATTTACAGAGTTAGACATTTGGCATAAGAGGTTAGGACACTTTAATGAAAAAGGAATCAAAATGATGGTGGAAAAACAATTCGTAAGAGGATTACCGAATATGAAGAATCAACATATGATCCACAAGTGCGAAGCCTGTCAGATGGGAAAAGCCCACAGGTTACCATTTCAGAAGAAAGGGTACAAACACGATGATGTGTTAGAACTCATACATACAAATGTATGGGGACCAACAAAAGAAGGATCTATCAGCGGCTCAAGGTATTACGTTCTTTTTATTGATGATGCAACAAGATGGATAACTCTTTATGTTTTGAAAGAGAAGTCAGAAGTATTTGAAGCTTTTAGGCATTTTCATGCATATGCTAAAAGACTTACAGGACAGAAACTCAAAAGACTAAGTTCTGATGGAGGAGGAGAATATTTTTCTCGAAGTTCAATGATTATCTGTGGAATGCAGGTATTAAAAGAGAAATAACTTGCAGGTATACACCACAACAAAATGGAGTAGCAGAAAGAAGAAACCAAACTCTAGTTGAGTTTGCAAGAGCAATGTTAAAGGAGAAGAATTGTCCAAATTATCTTTGGGCTGACGCTCTAAATACAGCTACATATCTGGTAAATAGATTACCATGTATAGCTTTGAATGGGATGACCCCTTATGAAGCTTGGTGGGGCAAAAAACCAACACTTGATCATTGTAAAGTGTTTGGATCAGTGGCTTATGCTTATGTACCATCACAACTTAGACATAAGCTTGAACCAAAAGCTGAAAAATACGTGTTCATCGGATATGATGAAAAACAGATGGGTTATAGGTTATGGAGTCCTCTAACCAAATAGTTTATTGTTTCCAGAGATGTGACATTTGATGAAGGAAAAAGTTGGTATACAGACATAGAGTATAATGAAGAAACAATTGAAGGAGGAAAGAAAAAGGAAAATCACATATGCAGGTGAATGAAGATGAAGATCATATGCAGGCAAGTACGTCCAGGATCGGATCAGGTATGAGAAACGAAGATGGACCAAGATTTGATGAAGATGTGTATTCAGATACACATGAAGAATATGAGCTAAGAAGGTCAAACAGAGTAAGGAAACAACCAACAAGGTATTCCTATGACACTTCTTATTTGACTCAGAAAACCTATGCTTACTTAGTAAAGGAAGATGAAGAACCTCAGAATTACAGTGAAGCAAAAGGTAAGAAACAATGGGAAGAAGCAATGAAGGAGGAGTTCAATGCGCTGGAAGAGAACAAGACTTGGGAACTTGTTCTAAAACCAAATGGTACGAAAGTGATTGGAAATAAATGGGTTTACAAAGTTAAAAAGCTTGCAGATGGAAGAATAGCCAGATAAAAGGCTAGACTGGTGGTCAAAGGCTATGCTCAGACACATGGCATAGATTATGATGAGACATTTAGTCCGGTGGCAAAGATGTCAACCATAAGGACATTGATTGCTATAGCAGCATCAAAAGGATGGAAACTAAGTCAGCTGGATATAAAGAATGCATTTTTAAATGGATATATATCAGATGAAGTCTACATGGAACAACCTAAAGGGTTTATAAGTTCTAGTTACCCAAATCATGTTTGCAGATTAAGAAGAGCTCTCTATGGATTGAAGCAAGCTCCAAGAGCTTGGAATTACAGACTCGTGAAGTATCTCAATGACCTTGGATACCAAAGCTCAAAGGCTGATGCAAGTCTACTCATTAAGAGAACAGATGAAGGTATGATCTACATTTGTATTTATGTAGATGACATAATAATCACAGGTACCTCAGATGAAGGAATCAAGGAGGTAAAGAGATTGCTTGAAAAAGAGTTCAAGATCAGTGATCTAGGAAAGTTATCATACTTTCTTGGAATGGAAGTTACATATACAGATCATGGTGTATATGTTTCGCAAGAAAGGTATCTCCTAAACTTATTGAAGAAGTTTAACATGGAGAATTACAGAGAAGCTTCAACACTGCTTGAAGTAAATCATAAACTCAGCAAATATGGTGGTGCAGAGTTTAAAGATATGAGAAAGTATCAATCGTTAGTGGGAACCTTAATTTATGCTACACTAACAAGACCTGATCTCAGTTATGCAGTAGGAGTTCTCTCACAGTTCATGCATTGTCCGAAGGATCAACATTGGGTTGCAAGACAAAGAGTTGTTAGATATGTCAAAAGAACTATAAAAGAAGGATTATATTATCCTTTTACGTCAGATATAAAGCTGAGAGCATACAGTGACTCAGACTAGGCTGGAAGTCAAGATGACAGAAGGTCAACACATGGGTATATGATATACCTGGGAGATAAGCTTATAAGCTGGTGTTCGAAGAAGCAACATACAGTGGCTTTATCATCAACAGAAGCAGAATATAAAGGACTTGTGGAAGCAATTAAAGAAGTGATATGGATGCAGGCCTTGTTCAAAAGTATGGGTATTGATCAAGGTATACCTATCATACATGGAGACAATATGAGCTCGTTGTATCTTGCAGCAAATCCAGTAATTCATGCAAGAACAAAACACGTAGAGATTCAATATCATTTTCTGAGGGAAAAGGTAATTGAAAAAGAGATTGAAATAGTATACACTCCTACAAAAGATCAGATTGCAGATATTCTGACAAAGAGCTTGGATGGAGTAAAGACAAGTAGATTCAAAGAAATGGCAGGAATAAAAGAAAAGAAGAATATATGAAAGATCAGAGGATGCAAAATAGTGATTGAGGGGGAGCTGTTGGAGATTCACTCACTAATTAGACATAAAAACCTGAAGATGTGTGAAGGATGAAGAAAGACAAAGAGAAGCAGAAACAAAGCATTCAGAAAAATCAAAGCCTTAGTGAAGGGACAAATTCACGACTGTAATATAGTTCACAGAAACTTCCAGAACAACGAAGCTCGGATAAAAAATGTATATATATGAGGTAGAAGATCATAATATTAAGAGCGAAGAAGAGAGCTCAGATAAAAAAAGCTTAGAAGTGCATGTGTAGTAGACGCAAGAGTGCGTATGTAAAGATGAATAATAGAACCTGAAATGTCGGGTATTCATCTGAGAGAGATGGTAGGGAGAAACTACTCAGCATAAGAGAGTTTTCCATGGTTATGAGCAAAGAGAGGCCAAGCCATTTTGTACACATCTTCTCCAATAAAAAACACATGTTCATGTGGAATTTTGAGCGCATTTTTTTGTATGTGAAGAAATCTTAGTGATTTCATGTTACTGTGAAAGTTAGTTAACAGTTACAGTTTTCTCAATAAATGTTTTCCGGTACATCTACAAGTTATATCTCACAACATAGGGACAAGTACGCACAGTAATGTGTCTGAAAGTAAAGACATCCAGAACTGGTGAAGTTTTTTCTTAAACTTCAGATAGTGTTCATTCACTGAAGGAAGCTCAGGTATTAATTCCTTACTTCATCAACAATCATTTGAAGGAACTACAAACAAAATTGCAGTTGGTTCTGGTAATATTCTGATAACATTACGATGACATTTTGGTGACAGTCCAGTAGAGTTTCGGTGAAATTTTGGTGAAATTACGGTGAGTTCAAAACACAGTTTTGATATATTTGAGTGACAGAAAGTTTATCTAACAGTAAGCAAACAAAGAATTGTAAAGGTCAAAGTAAACCATATCAAAATTGAAGCCGGAAGAAAAGCAAAGTTTCTGTAAAGTGAATTTTTGAATTTCACTTAACACAGTTGTGAAGTTTTGAATTTCAGAAAACTTGCTAAGCTACTGATGATTATAGAGGTGTTCTAATATCACTCTAGCTTAGTTCTCATTGTGACGTGGCAAAATTCCGCAGCTTAGTTTGTCAAGCTTTTGTCGCATCAACATCAACATGAGTTGGGGTAAGGGTGGGGAGCTTGGATTAGCCCTACACTTGCACCAAAAATGAATTAGAAACCTTGGGCAGGGGGGAGGGGCTTAGAATAGCCCTACACTAGATAATGTGAGAGAGGCACCTTGGAGAGGGGGGGGGGCTTAGAATAGCCCTAGACTTACAAAAATTGAGATGAGTCAACACAAGGGGAGGGCTTAGAGTAGCACATTGCACACAAATAAAGTCACACTTGGGGGCTTAGAGTAGCCTCCCAAGTCACACACACACAATACTTTTTTTTATAATGGTTATTGTACAAAGATGGTGCCAATACTTTTACAAAATCGATACTTTGAGGATTGGAAGTTCCAATTGATATGCCCAAGGTTGGAGGTGGATATCCTTAGAAATATATGAAGGATTCTCTTAATTAAGTGTGTAGAGGGCCAAAAATAATGAATCCTTGAATAGATGTGGGATTCAAAAGATTTAAATTTGTATCCACAAGAGATATGCCCAAAAGAAATTGTGACTCATATATTATGGGGAAAATATCAATGCCAATGAAAAAAGTTATAGGCGACCCCACGATAATTCCAAACGACCCCGCTATAAGTATATCATTGGGGAGTTGGATGGGTAGAGTTAAAGTAAGATGCTCAAAAATAAGCATGAATTCAATTTTGTGTATCAATGGGACCATCTGCATCTTCAATATTCCTTATTTATGGAGAGAATGCATCCACTTGTACTTTATACTAGATGGATTCAATTCAATGCATGTGTGAAAACATCATAGGTGATGTCATTGGAGATCCCCACAATAAACAACTTTCTATTGACACGTGGATATAGTGCTAAATAGATACCATGCAAAAGGTCTCACTTTCTCTGGCAGTGGAAAAGAAAGAGGATTTGGATGCTTTCTCTTTTGCTTTTTTCTATAGAGATGAATCGGGCACCATCAGTTTATATGTGCATACGACTATGTGCTCTACAACCATGCCTTATGTGCATTCATGTGACTAGAGAACACTTCTCTTTCTCTCTCTCTCTCTCAGTATGAGAG
Organism: Ceratopteris richardii; assembly: GCA_020310875.1. NCBI lineage: Eukaryota > Viridiplantae > Streptophyta > Polypodiopsida > Polypodiales > Pteridaceae > Ceratopteris > Ceratopteris richardii. Next base: position 139,031,629 of record CM035440.1, read on the forward strand.
CAAATTGGTTCAAATCATAGAGTGTATCTGACATGAGCTAACAAACAAACACACGTAGTGCAGAAGGAGAAGATGGTCCAGTGCGATGCTCATAGGTGATGCTCTTCTAGAGGATATGGTTCGAGGATGAGCATAGTGTTTCTGATGCCCTTCTGCTACCCTTCTGACCATAATGTGCACTCTGTGCTCCTCTTGCTTTTCCCAAATCTCTAGAAATTTTTATGCTTGTCAATTGCCTGCTTGATGGGCTCGTAGGATTGCCTCAGATTGTTGGAATCCCTTCTCTGTCAGAGGATGGATGACTCAGTTATTGATTCTACTATTGCATTAAACTTGCGAAGCTGACTACCTCGAATTAAGATAAGAGGAACTTGCTATCTCTCTTGTTTTTGAGTGCTATGGCCCCACGTATTGCTTCAACTTTCCCACAGGTATATCACAGATGGGTCTGCCAAGAACACCATATGCATTGTTACTTTATGAGCCTTCTATTCAATGCTAGTATAAAAGAGGTCCTACTATCCCATGAAAAAGGTGAAGCATTCCATCACCATAGCTACTTTACATCTCTCTCTTCTATCTGAGGAAATTTGACGCAAAGTAGATAGCTTCGTGTGGCTGCTATGAGTTATTATGAGGTCTATTTGTGAAGTGCTCACTTCTATCTCTCTCTCAATGTCTAAAACACACGATAATCTGCACTAGATGATAATCTACACCTCTCCCTCTCTGTCATGGAAAGACGGTGGAAGCATTTTCGATCGTGGCTATATTTGCTGCTCTGGCTTTGATCACGAGAAATGTCCAAGTGGAGCAGATTGAAGAGCTTGTTATGGAGTCACATTGATAGAGAGGCAATTTGGAGCTTAAGCATACCTCATCACAGGCAATCGATTGTTAGTGAGACGTGTATTTTGAGGCCACCAAAAGGATGAGGAGAAGGAGACACTGCTTGGGCAACAACTATATTGGCAGCATATGAAGAATATATTGTAAAGCATTCACTCAAGGCACTTAAAGAAAATACCCATGGATGTACATGAATTAGTGATGAGAATCAAATCAATGAGTATTTATAAACACTAAAATAACAAATATTCGTCACACTTTGAGTTAAAAAATAGTGGTTCTAATCACTTCACATATTGAGTTGCATCACGTAATACAATTGAATCTCTTATGAGAACCATAAAGCACATCAACAAATACGTCAAGAATAAGGGTGGGAGGGTGGGAAAGATGGGTGAAAGAGAAGGGTGGGAGGGTGGGAAAATGGGCAGAATATAACCCAATGTGAGCACAAAGTGATGGCAAAAGGAGCTCTCCCAATGAGTGGAGAGCCACACCACCAAGATCTACTAACATTGCCACCAAAAAAATCACCAAATGCACCACCAAAACCTCCACCTAGCACTTTGGTACCATGTAGAGAGTACATGCACGGAAACAAAATGAAACGAAGCGTGTACTCACAAAAGAAAGAGTGTGAGAGACTCAAAGTGAGTAGACCAAGAATTGGGTAAACTCACATGGATTAGAAATGACCTTGCCAAGAGCATGGAGTAGGCTCATCAAGCTTCTAACCAAGTACAAATCGGGGAGAGGTCCTCCTTATATAGATTTTGGAGGAGCTCTCCAAAGTACATCTCATGTGGGATAATTCCCCTCAAAGGAGAATGAATAAAATGGTAGAAGCAAATGGCAAAGTACCCAAATAAAAAAGAGATACAATATAAAATGGAAATAAACTAGAAATGGAGTGCCTCTTGGATACAAAATGGAGATGCACTCATGCAGATACAAATGTAGATGATGTAGAAGCAATCATATCATCAACAGAAATGACTCCCCTTTGATCACTCTTCTTCTATGTCATGGAGAAAAACACTCATCATTCATGGTTGCATATCTTACTAGATTAGAGGAGAGCTCTTAGTAGATATCTTCTTAGGATTCAGAATTATCCTTCATAGTTTAGGGAAGATCTATGCTTCTAGTAGAGTATGTTATGGATTATTTTATCACCATTGATATCACATAATCACTTTGTGGTTTTTAGGAAGGATAATTCAATTAGTGTGAATGGATCATATAGATCATGCAGAGAGGATAGTTAGCAGATATAGTTTCTTTAATATGGATACATATCTGTGTATTATGATATCATGTCACATCACTGCTAACCATTTTGGCAGAGGGATTGACTCTTGAGGGGAATTTATTTTCTCCACTCTTCATCACATACACCTTCATAGGAATGTATGTAATGAGGGATTATGTGTTAGCTTATCGAAGCAAGGAGCAAATAAATTCATAAATTTCTCTTTTAAGGAAATGAGAAAGTGGGAATTAGTTTAGAGATCAAGGAGAGATCTCACTTTAGCTCACATGTCTCACTTTAGCTCTTGTTCTTTAAAAGAGAAAAATGAAAGGAAAATATGATTTCTTCATAGGAGAAGAATAGAGTATGTTTTCCCTTACAGAAGGAGGTGTTTAGAAAACATCTCCTAGTCTACATTTAAAACGATTTTCATTTACTCTACTTTTCAATCTAATTTTCCTTTGCATGGCAATTTGATTATCCACTATTTTGAAAGGAAAAAAGATGGAGAACTTATGTGCATGTTTACAGTTATGGATGAGTAGAGCAATTCGATTCCACAAAATCTCTTTAAAAGGAAAAGGGAAAGTGGAATAGATTCTAGTACTAGAGCTCTTTTCCTTAGATGAGATCAGAGAGAGATTTTCACTTTCTGCGGATTAGATTGTCTAGATAGGAGTGGCACTCTTCTATCAAAGACAAGAGGTAGATCAATTAACCATATTGGTTAGATTGAGTCTCACATGGAGACTCCTAAGAGAAGTAGTTATGTTTATTTCCAATGATGGCCGTTGACTAGATGAGATGATCTAGTTATTGACATTAGTGAGATTGTTTGTAGATTGATGGTACCTCTCTTTAGGGTTTCTAGGAGATAGGGATATATCTAACCTATTGGGTTACCAAAATCTTAGTTGATGTTACATCATGAACATGATGTGTAAACATTAGTTAGGAGGATGGATACTCAGGGATTATCTGAATCTCAAAAGGAGTGCATTTTGCATTCATATGGCAAACTATAGGGAAGAGAAATATTATAGTTTACACCAGTGCCAATAGATTCTCTTCCAATAGAACTAAGTCCTAAGGAAATGTATGACAAACCAAAGACTACTTGGTTAGTGGAATGTAGGGATTGCATTTTACTACCAAGAAATTCTTATATGTGAGCTAGGATGATGGATTTGCATAATTCACAAGGTAATTTACAGTAAACTATTACTTTTGAGTACACTCAAGGTTAGGAAGATGTAGAGTGGTATGAGGTAAAATCTACCATTTAGTCCTAGATGGGTTTGGATTCACTTTTTATGGGCTTTGTTTCATATTTTATAGGATTCTATGGTTTCTTATCTCCAGTATGGCATGGTCCAGCCTATATCTTGGCACCTTACACTTGCTTTTCATAGTATTAATCCATAGAAAATGCATCATATGGATTTAGGTCATTTTGATGATGATTATATATCATGGGAGTGATAGTCTAGAAATTGAGTGTATATGGGAGATAGTAGACACCATTAAGATGGTTTCATACCTTTGAGATGATCTCATATGAGACTTCTTAAGGGGAGGGATATGGGGAAACAACATAGAGAGATGACCATGTACATAGTGGAGTTCTAGCACTTTCTTCTACCATGATGGGCATTTCATGCACATTTTCAAGGGAAAAAATGCTTTTAAGGGGAAGGAAATGTCACATGATATGTATATGGAGTCCTTGAGTCTTGAAAAGGATGCCACATGGAATCGTTTGGGGTAAACCCTCATTTCAGTAGAAGCAAGGAGGTAGAAGACTCTCACAAATCTATCTCAAGGAAGGATGGCTCATGCATGATCGGGAGGTTTGAACAACACGAATCTCTGTGTGTGGTGCAATTGCCTCATGAACAATAGCTATGGCATGCAGCAAAATGTAAGGATGGCTTGGGCATGGTTGAGAGGTTTGAACAACATGAATCTCAATGTGTGGTGCAATCACCTCACAAACAACAGCTATGGCATGGAGTAAAACATTACAAATAGCTTTTCTTTGTAATGCATGCTTCAAAAGATTGTACAATGCACTATATCCTCTCGTACTAATTCATGCTTCATCACATACTATGTGCATGTCTTTAGGACTGTTAATATCTTGTGATTTTCCTATAAAATCTTTAATTACTAGCATCTTGATAAGGTTTCCTATGAGTGACTCCAAAATACTAACCACATGCTTGCTGGTCAAACAATAATTTAGTTACTTGAATTGATCCTCTGTTGTTGATGAAGCACTAATATATTCAATGAATGACCTACATAATATAAAAATAAATATGAGAGTCTCAAAACAAAAAACAAATGCAAGACAAACCTCATTGCAAAAACTGACTGTTTGCATGCTCCATCACCAATTGAAAGAGAGTCAAAGGATGCTAATGATCGTTTCCTATATGGCATTCCAAGTGGAGTCTCTCTCAATTGTCGGACACTGATTTTTAATTTCTCAATTATGCTCTCCCTTTATTCCATATGCTTTTCAAGCTCTACAAGTTGTTCTTTTAAAGATATGATTGTTCTTTCTAAAGTGGCCACCCTTGTATGATTGAGTTGATATTGTTGGATCCAATACTTAGTAGTAGCAGTTGAATGTGTAGATAATCATTGGGAATAACCTAAGACTTCTACTTTACCAGCACTGATGAAGTGAACTAAAGTTGAGAGGTTATGGAATGTTGGATAGTAAGAAGACATTGGATTAGGAGGATATAGTGAACCATGCATCCAAAGATCAATACTCTTTTCTCCAGCTACATGACGTTCATTTTGAGAGTTCACACCATTGTTGCACTTTGCGTTTGGAGCAAACTCTCTAGGCATATGGACATGGATAATTGATGATGCAAGGGGATGAGGACGTCCCAATCTAAGGTGTCAACACCATCTTTGCCAATAAGTATAAGATTATGAGAAATGGAGCATAAATTGGTTGGGAGGGACTCTAAAGCATGATTTTCACAAGGAAATTTTGTTTTCTTGGATGTGGATGGTCAAAGTGTGTTTTTCTATTGAATATGGCTTAGATGTTTGCAAAAGCACGCGAATAGCACAAGGAAGAAGATGAAGCTTGGAGCACAACACACAATAATGAATGTATTACTAGAGAATGTACAAAGATAAGTAGCACGTTAGGGCAATAAGCGTATATACAAGTCGGGGGAAAAACCCTTCTAAAGAGGGAAAAAATTTCCCTGGTAGTCCTAGAGTGTTCACACACATCACTACCTAAATATATCAACAAATCCCCCCTGGGAGTGATGTGGTGAACAAGGAGCTGGCACTCATGTATAAGGAAGTGCCAAGCTATGTGGAAATCACTCCACAAAAGGAAGTAAGCCCAAAGCTTTACGGAAAGCTTCAAACTTCTCCCTAGGATCTTCTCCTACGTGGGCACATATGCCAAGCTGATCTTCCTAGTAGAGAACCTCTCCATGACATAATGATAATGCTACTAGTGAGCAGCATGTCATCAACATACACCAGAATGATCAGAAGTACATCATTAGAACGCTTGACATATAAGGTGCTTTTAGTTGGATTGTTCTCAAAACCATGTGCAATCAGATAGCCATGTATATTTTCATACCAAGCACCTGGTGCTTTCTTTAAACCATATAATGCCTTCTTTAATCTGCACACCTAGTTTTCATGCCCTTTTTGCACAAAGCCACGGGGCTGAAAAACATACACTTCTTCATGCAAGTCACCATTCAGAAATGTTGTTTTAATGTTCAACTGATGTACATTCCAACCATGATGAGTTGCAAGTGCACGGATGCTACGAACACTAGTCATTCGACAAGTAGGAGCAAAGGAATCATCAAAATCAATGCCTCTTTCCTATGCATAACCCTTTGTAACAAGCCTAGCCTTATACCTCTCAATTGTACCATCAAGTTTAAGCTTCAGCTTGTATACCCACTTAGTGCCAATGGCCTTCTTGCTAGGAGGCAAGTCACATAAAGACCAAGTACCATTCTACATTATAGCATCATATTGAGATTGCATAGCAGCCATCCAATTTTCTAAATTTTGTGCTTCATCAAACAAAACGGGCTCAGTCTCATCATAGAGACTAGATGTAGCCATAACATAGCAATCTGATGCAAAAGAGGCACTATGAGAGCCTGATTGAGTACGATATGATAGAGGTGCATCTAATTTGCTGTCACGGCAAAGTCTGCACTATCCATTTTAGCATAGTTTTTGCCTGCTCAATATCAGCCCTCTCATCAACAAGTGCATCATGTAAATCTACATCAGAAAAGGACTGATCTACATCATCACATGAAACCTGCAAAGGCTGAGACATTGCCTCATTAGGACCAGTGCTAGACTGTCCACCAGGAAAAAGAGGCAGCAAAGTATCATACATGTCTTTGGAGCTAACAGATGTCTCCTTAGTACATGAAAGCAATGGCTAAATAGCATCTTCCAAAAAAACAACATCAGAGCTAACTAGAATGCGTTCAGTCTGTGGATGATACAGATGATAGCCTTTACTTTCAAAACTGTACCCAACAAAAATACATTTTAGTGGTTTATCATCCAATTTTCTGTGATGTTGTTCAGGCACTAATGCATATGCCAAACAACCAAAAAGAGGTAGATGAGCAACATATGGCTTGCAATTATGCCAAGCCTCATATGGAGTGATAGATTGTAGCACTTTAGTGGGACACCTGTTAAGTACATATGCTACACACATGATAGCCTCAAGACAGAAACTATGTGGTAAAGCTTGACTCTTGACCATACACCTTGCCATCTCCATGAGTGACCTCTTCTTTCGTTCAGCAACTCCATTCTATTGAGGTGTATATGGCACTGTACATTGGTGTTTTATCCCACATTCAGCCAAAAATGCATTAAAATCAGAAGACATATATTCCCCCCCTTGATCAGAACAGAGGGTGCCCATTTTACATGCTGACAGATTTTCAGCCAAAAACAAAAGTTGTTTGAAGCAGATGAACACTTCGGACTTTGCCTTCAATGGATATACCCATGGATGCTTGAAAAAACATTGATGAAAGTCACAAAGTAAAGATAATTTCCGAAAGAAGGTGTCTGCATAGGACCACAGACATCACTATGTACAAGCTACAATTTCTGAGTAGCCCGAACTGAACCATCTTTTGGAAAGGAGGAATGTTGCATTTTGCCCAAAATACAGCCTTCACACACATGTTTTCCAGGTGCCTCAAGTTTGGGCAAATAGGATACCATTTCAGATTTCTATAGGCATAGTAAACTAGCAAAATTCAGATGACCAAAGCGTGCATGCCAAAGCTTTGCATTTGACATAGCCTAAGAATCATGTACTGCACATGTCAAATCATTTACAGATCTTTCATAGTCTATGAGCTTATACAGCCCACAACATAAAATGCCAGAAGCAATAATAACATCACCATTTGGCAAATCATGAATTGTACATCTGTCATCAACAAATTTCACAACCAAGCCAATCTTGGCTAATGCAGAAATTGATAATAGATTCTTCTTCATCCCTGACACAAATAAAGCATATGACAAAGTGAAAGAACTACCATCAACAATAGTCAAAATGATCTTACCAACTCCCATGACACGATAAGAGGAGTTGTTGACGCATGTGATAGTATTCCTGTAGGGGCAGGATCGAGTGAAGAGAAGAAACTACGCTACGAGGTAATATGTTTGGTCGCCCCACCATCAAAGTACCAAACATCTGAGTCTACTGCAGACATGCACTGCTCATGAGAAGATGGGTCAAAACTACAAATAGTAGTAAACGTCCATTCTTCTTCCTACACAAGATTAGATCACTCTATTTTTGGTGTAGAGGCCTCTGCAACAACCATTCCAGCCTCTTTCTTCTTTGCCTCTTTAGTAGCCTGTTTTGGATAGTTCTTTATAATATGATCATTTCCTTTATAGTACTTGCAAAACAATTTTTGCTTTTCTGATTTCTTTTCATCTTTGTCTTCCCTCTTTGATTTTGCAGAATTAGCAGATTTTTGCTTACTAATTGAAGAGCTCCATTTTCCTTTGCCCTTCTGACTAGCCAAGAAAGCTTGATCTGCAACACACATAATGGACCTATTCTGCCTGGATTGATCTTCCTGCAATAGAACAGAGACTAACTCATCAAATAACAAGGCATTTGTATTGCCTTTCATCATCAACCGAAGAGTAGAAGCAAAAAACCGATATGAATCAGGGATACCATTCGAAACCGTCCACACGAGTAAGCTGTCTGATATAACCTCATCAACAAAAATCAACGGTTCCTTCAAGTCTTTGTGATCTTTGTTAGAAAACTGTCCATAGAATCACCTTCATTCATGTCCTCACTCTCCAATTGTTTTCGGAGGTAAGCAACACGAGCCTCATTCCTAGCTTGGTACAATGTGGTAAGTGTATTCCAAGCATCCTTAGCTATTTTGCAAGAGCAAATGTGAGGAATAATGGCACATTTGACATACAAAGCTATTAATGCATGTGTCTGAGCATCTTTGCTATCCCAACAAATTTGCTTTGCAGTAGGTGCAGCAAAAATCGTAGCAGGAATAGGAATATGTAGAATATCATCATCTTCGACACCTTCTGCATCAGCTTCAGTACTTGCATTTTTAATAGTTGCAGGTGTGATAGGATGTTTTTTAACACCCTACACAATGTTCCATAGTCCTTTTGCAACCAATACATGTCGCATCATATAAGCCCATAACGGGTAGTTGGTACCATCCAACTTATCCTCAATAGCCAACATACAGAATACATCACTGCTTTCAACCATGGTCGGTGACTAAAATACCTTGATGAGAAAAGTGACTGTATCTCAAAAAGTTGAACAGAACTACCCAAACAAATTTTGCTAGACCTATAGCAGACTTTGAGACACTTATACTAGCAAATCCAAATTGGTATATACCTTTGGCACAAAAAGATGAAATAGCCTGCACAAGCACTGTGATAGTGCATTCGAGGGCTGAAACGAGCTCAGATCGCGATTTTAGCACCACATAACAAAGATGTTTTGATCTCAAAAACACATCGAGTATACTCACCAAAATTCATGCGATTCTGAGACTGCAATTGGAGGAGTGTCGACGACGCCCTAGATGAAGGGACGACTTACTCTGATACCAATTGTTAGAGTTAGACGTCTGCGAAAGCACGCAAACAACAAAAGGAAGAAGAAGAAGCTTGGAGCACAACACACAATACTGAATGTATTACTAGAGAATGTACAAAGATAAGTAGCCCGTTAGGGCAATAAGCGTATATACAAGTCGAGGGAAAAAAACATCCTAAAGAAGGAAAAAAGTGCCCCGACAGTCCTAGAGTGTTCACACACATCACTACCTAAATATATCAACATCAATATATTTCCTTTGACACAAAGCTATTTCATCATCAAATTACATAAACTAAATGCCAGAATAATGATGCAAATGCCCCAAGTTAGACATCTCAAATGAGGCATACAAATCAGCCTTAAAATCAACAATATGCTTTTCATGAGGACCAGTGACCAACATGTCATCAACATACACAACAATGATCAGAAGCACATCATTAGCACGCTTAACATATAAGGTGCTTTTAGATGGACTGTTCTAAAAGCCATGTGCAATCAGATAGGCATGTATCTTTTCATACCAAGCACGTGGTGCTTGCTTTAAACCATATAATACCTTCTTTAACCTGCACACTTGGTTTTCATGCCCTTTTTGCACAAAGCCCGGAGGCTAAAAAACATACACTTCTTCATGCAAGTCACCATTCAAAAATGTAGTTTTGATGTCCAAGTGATGTACATTCTAACCATGATGAGCTACAAGCACATAGATGTTATGAATAGTAGTCATTCGGCGTGTAGGTGCAAAATTCTCATCAAAATCAATGCCTCTTTCTTGCACATAACCCTTTGCAACAAGCCTAGCGTTATACCTCTCAATTATTCCATCAGGCTTACACTTTAGCTTGTATACCCACTTAGTGCCAATGGCCTAGCATGCAAATTATGTGCATCTAATCATTGTTGTCTATGTTGATGAATGTTGCTCATTGTTCCTAATAAGAAGCATATTGTAGATTTTAAGGCTGATTTGCATGCCTTATTTGAGATGTCAAACTTGGAACATTTGCATCATTATTTGGGAATTCAGCATATGCAAGTTGACGGTGGAATAACTTTGTGAGCAAACAAAATATATTGAAAAATTATTATAGTGTTTTGGACTTGAAAATTGGAAACCTATTGCCACTCCTATGGAAACATGTATGCGGTTGAGTCTTCATGATGCTGGAGATGCATGTGATGTTGTTCTCTATCAACAAGTTGTAGGATGCTTGATTTACTTATGCATAACTCGGCTTGATATTCAATTTTCTGTCTCTCACGTGAGAAGGCTTATGCATTGCCCACATGTCAAGCATTGGCAGGTAGTTTAGTGCATCTTTTGCCACTTGAGTGGTACCCTACTACTTGGATTTTTTATCCCAAGGAGGGATGACTACCGCCAGATTTACATGCTTTTTCGGACTTTGAGTGGGCTGGTTGCTATGAAACTCGTGTCCACTAGTGGTTTTTCCTTCATGCTTGGTATCGCAGGCATAGCTTGGTTGATTAAGAAGCAATGTGGCCACTTCTAGTTGTGAGGCTAAGTATAGGGCAACTTTATTAATGACTTTTGAGTGTGTGTGGCTCAGATGTCCTTTGGCAGACTTGGGTGTTAGTCAATCTTTTGCAACCAACGTCTTCACTGACAATCAGAGTGCATTGGCAGTTGCAAGGAAACCTCTGTTCCATGCTTGCACAAAGAACCTTGAGGTGCATTATCATTATTTCAGGGAGAGGTTCTCTGCTGGAGAGATCAGTTTGGCATATGTGCCCACATAGGATAACATTGCATATCTTTTCACAAAGGCTTTACCTCAGGAGAAGTTTGAAGCTTTGCACAAAGCTTTGGGCTTACTTCCTTTTGTGGATTGATCTCTTTCCACATAGCTTGGCACTTCCTTATACATGAGTTCCAGCTCCTTGTTCACCACACTACTCCTAGGGGAGATTTTCTGATATATCAACACACCTAGGACCATCGAGCTCTTTTTCTAGGCTTCCTACTCTCTTTTCCCATTTTTGACTAATCTTCTACTTACATTGTTCCACTTCAAGTTTCTTTTCTTCCTCAGATAGTAGTAGATTGAGAGATTGAGGAGATGAAGATTTCTCATCCTTATTTGACTTCTCACCCTCTTGCTCCTTAGCTCAAGCTTGTGTACTTGCTTGATGAGGCGCTTATCCTTTCTGACTCACTAACACTTTCAATTATTTTTATCATTTTTAGTGGTGTGTGCACAATGTTTTGAGGGTTTTGACAACAATCTTTAATTAAGTGATATTTTCCATAATCCTCACAAAAATACTTCAATAATCCACGTATAGTTTCTAGAACGCTTAGATAAATCCTTCAAGAAGTGGTCACAACCACATTTGTACCATGGACCTTAAGGAACAAGTGCATTTTTTTTTTTTGCATTTTTGTCTCTAGATGTCTCCTTTCTCTATGTAATAGATGCCTACACTAGAGTGATCATTCCAGTTTGTGTTTTCACTAGTTCCTACAGGATATTAGGTTTCTACATGATACCATTTACCCTCACTCTGAGTATCTTCTAGATATTCATTCCTATACTCTAGGTATATCTCTAAATATCTAGGGTTAGTATCTATCATTGTTGGATCTACTAGGAGGATGATCCTTTTAGTATTCTTCTTAGCATACTTGACTTCCATAACCTTTGGATATGGAGGAAGCTATTGATCTAGAATATGCCCCATAGGATCTTGATTCCCTTGATTGTACCTAGGTTGCCCATAGTATGGTTTTTGATAGTACTTTTGTTGATCTCTAGGAGGATTTCCATATGGATTGCTAGGTGGATACATATGCCTTGGTTGACAATGTTGCCTTTGCTACTATTTTTGTTGAGGGAGTTTATTATAATCTAGTTATGGATATCTCAACACTCTATTGTAGATGTAAGTGGGATTATCATCATTACAATTCTGGAATCTCCTAAGGGGTTGTGTTCTTTGACCATATGGCGTATTCCTATCTTCTTTTGCTTGTTCCATTTGAAGCTTCTTTATTACCATGCCAACATTTTTTGTAATTGAATATTTTATTGAACTAGAGGAAGTTAAAGCTTTGGAGCTAGCATCAAAGGGTGAAATCTTTAGTTTGGCCACTATATTGTATTATAACTTCACACATTCTTTGATACACTCATTGAAGCTATTGAGCCTATGGATGTATACTAGTGATTGTAATTGTTCATTCATTAGTTACTCTAGGAATATAGCAATTATATTCTTTTCTCATGGACTCTTAGAATGTAGGCATCCTTCTACATATTATTTAAAGCATATAGCATCAACTCTCATAGATTCATGGCTATCTTGTTTCAAACTATTCATCAAAAGCATTGATTTAACACAAACACTAATTTTCCAACAAGAGAGAACTCATACTTTACTCCGGCAAAAAGTTCTTTACAAATGAGTTCATGTTCTTTTGATAGGAGTTTCCTCAAGGAAATTCCTTTTTTATTTAAAAATTTCTAGAAAAATAAAAGAACCTACTCCAATTTAGCTCCTTGCAAGTGGAGCATTAAGGGAAGACTCTTCCATTTTTATAAGAAACTATTATGAAACTATGTTCTTGAAAAAATTAGTAGCATCGTTTGCCAAAAAAAATTGAAGGGTATGTTCTAGAATTAGAAGTTGTTAACATTGGTATTGCAGTGTAAGTAGGATACAAAACTCTTTGTCTACAAAAAAGCTTTGGAAGTCTTGAAGAATTTTATGTGATTGTCGCATTGTGTAACAAGTAGGACTATGAACTAATCTAGATTCATTATCAATAGGGAACATACACATAATTAAGAGGAATTGCTCATCAAAGTAACTCATAAAACCATGCTTTTGTGAACCTTCAAGATGTTTGGGATGCTAGGGAGGTTTTTCAAGAACTAGGCAGGAAATAAATAGGTCCCATACAAATCTATCCCTCTTTTATTCCTTGTTTTGATTGTCTTGGAATCTAGAAGAGTCGAAAAATTGCACAAGGTTGGCCATACAAGGCCTTGGGACCTTGTCCCAAGGAACAGTAGTCATACTTACTTCTTATGAGAATTTAAGGTCATTATCTTTAAGGTCCCAACATTTTGTACTAATATTTGAGGTGATAGCTATAAGTTAGTTGAAATATTTCTATCAAAGGACTAGCTCGGACCTTTTCATAGTGACGAACAAAAAAGTTTTGACTCTCCATAAATTACAATCTAGGACCTTGTTCAGGTAGAAGAATTTGGGAAAAGAGTACAACTAACACAAAGGTAATAAACCAATAATCATGGGTTAATTGGAGTCTTGTCCAAAAAACCTTTAGACCCTTGGATTTTGTGTTAAAAGGGACTCTCACCTCATGGGAAATAACATTGAATCCGTTAAAGGTAAAATTACACAAATTTGAGGTCAAATTACAAACAATGTGAGTCTCAAAACCCAAATATCTTAGGAATACTCTCTACATCTTTCAAGGCTTTAGTAAGATGGGATTAGAGAAGTGGTTTCATTGAAGGCCTTAAAGTTCATTAGAGAATTTGAGAGCATCTTGTGAATATTCTTCTTATAGACAAGAAAACTTAGAAGGTTTCAAATTCAAGAAACATCAGGACATTTATCTCAAACCATTGAGAACTCTTTGTGTTGAGAAGATCAATGGTAAGGAAAAGCAATGAGTGGGGAAGGTAAAATTGATTGATTTTAAGCAGAATTCAATTGTCCAAGAGTGGTTACTTGTTTTGGCCCTCATTATTTTATTGGAGCTCTAAAAATTGTCCTTTTGTAGCTAGGCATTCAAGGAGAGTAATCGATTGTGAGAAGGGTAACTTAAGAAGGACAAACTGGTAATACTGGACTAGATTCCAATTCATGGAAATAATGTTTGTGCACGTGTGCATGTGAAGAGCATATGTAATAAGTTGCATCATTGCATGAGATCATTCATTACATGAACACACGTGCACTTTGGAGTATTTATGCTACTTCCATCATGAAATATCATAGTAAAATCTAGATCTCGTAGTCAAGAACCTATTGTGGAAATCAACATTGTTTCTTCCAAAACCAATGTTGCTTTGTCAAATCTTCATCCTAGAAATTTGTGTGAAGCCTTTTTCTATTCTAAGAGAGGAGATGTCAATATCTATATATATGAAAATCCAAGATTTTCACGACAAGATGATGTTTATGTCTAAAGCTAAAGAAGAATATGACATCCCATTGACTTTTGAAAGAGCAAATGCACATGATGCCCTACTCTTCAAAGATCCTTGGGAATGCAAGTGGTGAAATTCAAGGATGATATTAAGTTTTTCTTAGTTGAGAATTTAGTAGTAAAAATGGAAGGGGATGCTTATATGGATAAGTGAGGTCTTTTACAAATTTTCCATTAGAGTCTAGATAAAATTGATGCATACATAGTAGAGCTATCCAAAGCACAATCCAAGGACTCATAAGAGGGAAATAGTAAACCCAAAGATAGAAATCATGAGCCTCAACAAGAAGAGGAGCCAAAATAGATATATGTTACAATTACTCTTGTGTTTAAAAAACTTCAACAAGAAGGGGAATATTTCTACGGATCACTAAATTTCCTAGTGCCTCAATCTATGAAGACTCCTTGAAGAGGATATTTTGGATCATAGGTCTTGAAAATTAAAAGCGATATTGATATGAAGGATAGATAGCATTTGTGAATCGGTTACCAAAATGTGTAGTTTCTCTCTTAGAACCTCCACAAAAACCATGAGAGAAACTCAAAAAAAATCAAGAGACTCTAGATTTAATATGAAGCTAACTACCATGCTATGCCTCATAGGGTTATTATGTAAAGGTAACACAAAGGAAGAATAACCATACTCAAGAACCTCTAGTTGTTATTAAAAGACTAGATTTGGGTCGAATACATCACAACTAAGGTTAATAATTGCTGAAGAGAATCTGATCAAGGTCATGGGGATACCCATTATCATGTGGTAGAGTTCAAAAAAATACTTTGAAAAAAGTAGGTAGATGGCTTCTCTACCCAATATGAAGCCTTTGGATTCACGCTCAAGGGATCTTCTCTGACATGGTTTGAACCATTTAAAATTTAAGACTTTGGTATTGTAGATTTATTACTCAAAGAATTTATCAATGAATTCACAAAAGGAGGAGTCATGCATGAAAAATCTATTTTTATCCATATTTCTGAAAAATTTGGATTGGAAAATCTAGATTAGTGGCCAGAAGTTTTAAGCAAGATATATCAAGCTGCTCAACTTGTAAATTGAGAATCAAGGAAAAGATGGTTTACTTTTCATGGATGGATTAACCAGTATTGAGCTACGAATGTTAATCTATCTCACATAACAAAATTTTTTGGATGAGTGCATCTAAGGATGCATAGATCTAAAAGATAACTCAGCTAAAAATTCAAAGATATTAAAAGACTATGTAAAGGCAAATAGTACAATTAGTGTGCAATCAAATAACTCATTTGATGTAGCAGATAATTTGGCTAAATGATTGAACTTCAATAGATTCATGTTGGAGATCCAAGTCTAAGGAAGCACACAAACAATAAAAACAACACAAGGAAGAACAACACAACCCATATTATCAAGTGAATGTAAAAAGATAAGTGACCCATTAGGGTTGTAATCATATATACAAGATAGGGGAAAAAACCTCCGAAAGAGGGAAAGAAGTTCTCCAATAGACTCGTTCACACACATCACCACCAAGAAATATTAACGAATCCCTCCATGGGAGTGATGCAGTGAACCCAAGGAGCTAGCACTCATGTATAAGGAAATGCCAACCCGTGTGGAAAGAAATCAATCCACAAAAGAAAGTAAGAGCAAAGCTTTGCAGAAATCTTCAATCATCACCCTAGGTAGAGCCTTTGTGAAAAGTTTTACAACATTATATTGTGTGGGCAGATAAGCCAAGTTTGCCTCTATAGTAGAGCACCTCTTACTGAAATAATGATAGGGAACCTCAATATGCTCTGTGTCAGCATGGAACATAGGATTCCTTGCAAGTTCTAATGTGCTCTAATTGTCGGTGAAGATGGTGGTAGCAGAAGATTGACCAACATCCAAATCAACCAAAAGGCATATGTGCCACACACACTCAACAATCATTATGAAAGCTTCCATGTACTCAACCTCACAATTAGAAGTGGCCATAGTGTTGGTGCAATTTAGCCCAAGCCTACATTCTTGATGTATTAGCATATCAATTGGAAAGCTTCATATGTACTACCTCTTGTAACTTTGAGTATAATTACTCTTAGTAAAAGTGATGTAGACCCACAAGGAGTTAGGAAGCATCTACCTTGTATCCATTTGGTAGCTGAAGTCAAGAGAGAATCAATCCTATACTTTAGGATAACTTTTAGGTGGAGATTTGAATTCAAATTCAAATGCTTGGCTCCAACCAAAAGCTATAAAACATGAAGATGAAGATCTCGTGTGGATCTTGAGGTTCTGAGATCATTTCTTTGTACCTTCATTGTGAAGAGGAGCTCATGCCATAGCTCACTCACCCTACATCCATTGAGCAATGTCTTATTGCTAATGACTACAATTTTATATGATTTAGTCAATACATGTTCATTACTTCCTACTCTCATATATCTCTATCACACTCTATCAGAACAATGATCTTGTATGAACTCGTTCTCACTGTGTAGAGCATCATTTTGCATGATTCAAAGCATTTAATATTCAACATACTCTCTAGTTTGATCCTACAAAGTTTCATTGAAGTTGGTTCTCGCAATCATTAGATATATGTCAAGTAATGCTCACTGGTCCATGACTCTTTAAACCCGTAAAACTTGGGAGGGTTGCCTTACTTGCTAAAGATAATTCTTTGCATATAGTTTATCATTTTAGATGATTCCAATTAAGAATGGTAGATTATTAAGCTAATTTAAGTTCCTGAGAAGGAATTTTTTGAATTGCTACTATACTCAGAGAATTGAGTAAAATACTGAGTAGGTGTCTCAACCAAAATAGCAAGTTTTGTGCATTGATTCATATGCCGACCTATCTGTTTTGATCCTATCATTTGTGCATCATATTCCAAGAAACATATATGATCATTTATGCTTACTAGCTAGCTAAAGAGGCCCATAACACTCTACAACCATCAATTATATCAGGTGTGAAGCAGGATCTGGCTACACCATCTCATCTCTCGTGATTATCCACCATCTCCTCCAATAGTGGTATGAGAGCAAGTTCAATCAAGATGGGAGATGGTTTTCCATCCTTCATTGATGAATTGGACAAGAACAACTACTCAGCATGGTCCCTAAGGATGCAAGCATACCTTCAAGGGAGAAATCCATATGGATACATCTGAGGAGATGAAGGCATGCCAATCTTCAGAAGCAAGAATCGACCAACAAGGGAAGAGCAAGAGAAGCTAACCACATGGTGTGCGAAGGATTCTCTTGTAAGGTCATACTTACTAAAATCAATCTTTGATTTCTTGTTACCTCATGTAAGAAACTGTAAAACCTCCCAACAGACTTGGGAAGTGCTTTCATCATACTTCTCCTCCAACACAAGAGCAAGGAAGAATCAGTTGTGAATGGAATTCACAACTCTCAAGAACCAATCAAAGCAAGGAGTAGTCGACTATGTAACCAAAATGAAGGATGTTGCAGAACAACTTGCAAGCATTGGAGAGGAGATAGAGCAAGAGCACATAGTGAGGTAGATCATTTATGGGATTAAAGATGATGACAAGTGGGAATCCTTCACCACTGCAATGGATCTCTACATGGATATGTAGATACCTGATCTCAACACCTTGATGGGACAACTCTTCACCCATGAAGCAAAGCTCAATACAAATGGTGATAGCTCAAGAGGTAACCAATCTTCTACCCTTTATACAGATAAGAATAAAGCTAAGGATACAGGCAAAAGTAAGAAACAAAATGAAGAAGCTAGTACCTCTCAAGCCAATTATGCAAGAAGAGGAAAAGGTGCTAGAGGTAGGGGTAGAGGAGGTAAGCAAGGTAGGGGGAGACCCTACAACAACTCACCATGCAACATATGTGGTCTCAACAACCACACTACTGAAGAATGCTACAAAAATACAAGGAACCAAAGGGGAAGAGGCTTCCATAGAGGAGGCTATGGACAAACAAGAGGCAGGTATAGCAATTGTGGAGGCAACTACAACCACAAATACAATCAAGGCTACAACAACAACAACTATCAAGGAGGCTTTAAAGGAAGAAGGGACTTCAATAACTACACTGAAGATCAAGAGGATTCTCGAAGGAAAGTCAAATTACCATATGACTTGGAAAATGATTTTCCAACCCTAACTCAAGAAGACCAATACCAAGCAGAGGACATCAACTGAGAAGATGAGGAGCATGTTGACTTCAAAGCTTGGAAGTCAAGAGGCAGGTGCAAACACAAGCAATTAGAGGATCTACCCGAGTCTTCCAATCAATCTTTAAGAAGATCACAAAGAGAAAGTAAGAAGCCCATAAGGTATAGATATGATACATCCTTAGTCACAAAGCACTTTGTGTACATCACTAAAGATTGAATGGCAGAGGAGTGTTCTTCATTTGAAGAGGCTAAGAAGAAGAAAGAGTGGATAGATGCCATGCAAGAAGAAGTGGAAGCATTGTAAGAGAATCATACTTGGGACCTAGTTCCCAAGAATCCAGATATGAAGTTACTTGGTTTAAGGTGGATATATAAAGTTAAAAAGAACTGTGATAGTTCTATAAACAGGTACAAGGCAAGCCTAGTGGCAAAGGGATTTGCCCAAACACATGGAGTAGATTATGAAGAGACATTTTCACCTGTGGCAAAGATGCCAACAAACAGGGTATTGGTAAGTCTTGTTGCATCCAAAAATTGGAATTTATATCAGTTAGATGTCAAGAATGCTTTTTTGAATGGTTGGATATCAGAAGAAGTATATATGGAACATTCACCAAGTTTTGAAGATGAAGAAAAAGAAGCATATGTATGCAAACTTAGAAAAGAACTCCATGGTCTCAAGCAAGCTCCTAGAGCTTGGAACCATAGACTTGTTACCTATTTGCAGGATCAAGGCTTTATAGTAAGCAAGGCAAACTCTTCTTTGTTTGTGAAGAAGAATAAATCAAAGATCCTCTACTTTTGTGTCTATGTAGATGATATCATTATTATCGGTAATGATTTTGAAGGTATCAAGTAGGTCAAGGTTGATGAAGGAATTCAAAATCAGTGATCTGAGGTTGTTGACTTATTTATTGGCTTAGAACTTGTGTATACAGATTCAGATATATTCATCACACAAAGGAAATACATAAATTATGTGTTGGTCAAATTTAAAATGGAGAACACTCAAGATGCAGGTATTCATATGGAGATCAATCATAAGCTAAGTTCACATGAGGTTGAACCACTTGATGATATTACAAGGTATCAACAACTTGTGGGTAGTCTTAATTATGCTACTTTGACAAGAGTGGATATTGCATATGATGTGAGTATTTTCAGCCAATTCATGCATGTACCAAGGAAGCCACACATGGAAGCTGCAAAGAGGGTGCTTAAGTATTTAAAGGGTACAATGAATGAGGGGTTCTTCTATCCCTTCACTTCTAACATAGATATAAAGTTATATTCCGATGTTGATTGGGCTGGCTCCAAGGATGATAGGAGGAGCACTTCAAGGTACCTATCTTTTGCAGGTTCAAAGTTCATAGCATGGTCATCCAAGAAGCAACCAAGTATGGATTTATCTTCCACAAAAGCAGAGTATAGAGGTTTGGCTAATGCAACTCAGTAAGCTATGTGGCTTAAGAGATACATTCCTACACTCCAACTATTTTTGGAGATAATACCAGCTCACTTCATTTGGCAGCTAATCCTGTGTACCATGCCAGGACTAATCACATTGAAGTGCATTATCATTATGTTATAGAGAAATCGCTAAGCAAGGACATTCAGTTAGCATATGTATCAACTCATTTGCAATGTGTAGATTTACTTACTAAAGCATTGGATGGAACAAAGTTGAACAAGTTCAAATTAATGATTGGACTGCAAGAGACCAAGGAGCAATCAAGATCAAGCATGTTAGGCTTGAGGGTAAGCTCTTGGTAAAATTAAGCCCAAGCCTACATACTTGATGTATACACATTAGCTTGATGTATTAACATATCAATTGGGAAAGCTTCATATGTACTACCTCTTGTAACTTTGAGTGTAATTACTCTTAGTAAAAGTGATGTAGACCTAGGAGGAGTTTGGAAGCATCTATCTCGTATCCGTTTGGTAGTTGAATTCAAGAGAGAATCAATCCTACACTTTAGGATAACTTTTAGGTGGAGATTTGAATTCAAATTCAAATGCCTAGCTCCAAGTAAAAGCTATAGAACATGAGGATGAAGATCCCACATTGATCTCGAGGTTCTGAGATCATTTCTTTGTACCCTCATTGTGAAGAGGAGCTCATACCATAGCTTACTCAGCCTACATCCATTGAGCAATGTCTTATTGCCAATGACTCTGTAATCTTATATGATTTAGTCAATACATGTTCATTACTTCCTACTCTCATATGTCTGGCACACTCTATCAGAACAGTGATCTTGTATGAACTGGTTCTCAATGTATAGTGCATCATTTTGCATGACTCAAAGCATGAAATATTCAGTATACTTTCTACTTTGATCCTACAAAGTTTCATTGAAGTTGGTTCTTGCAATCGTTAGATATCTGTCAAGTAATGCTCACTAGTCTGTGAATGTGTAAACCCGTAAAACATGGGAGGGTTGCCTTACTTGATAAAGATAATTCTCTACATATAGTTTATGATTTTAGATGATTCCAATCATGAATGGTAGCTTATTAAGCTAATTTAAGTTCCCCAAAAGGAATTTTTCTAACTGCTGCTATACTTAGAGAATTGAGTAAAATACTACGCAGATGTCTCAACCAAAAGAGCAAGTTTCGTGCATTGATTCATATGCCTACCTATCTGTTTTGATCCTATCATTTGTGCATCATCTTCCAAACAATATATATGATCATTTATGCTTATTAGCTAGCTAAGGAGGCCCACAACACTCTCCAACCATCAACTATAGCAGGTATGAAGCAAGATCTGGCTACACCATCTTATCTCTTGTGATTATCCACCATCTCCTCCAACACATAGTAGTCTGCTTCTTGTTGAATCAAGATAAGCATGACCTAGCAAGCATTAAGCAAAAACCATTGGTGGATACATGAGTATCATAGCTAGAGGGCTGAAAAACATATACTTCTTCATGTAAAAACCATTTAGGAGTGCAATTTGAATGTTGTGATATATATTTCAACCATGATGAGCTCAAAGTGCACAAGTGCTACTAACAATGGTTATTTCACATGTGGGAACAAAGTTTTCATCAAAATCAATGACTTGATCTTGAGAATAACCTTTAATATGTGACACTAAACCCATTTAATGCCAATAGCATTTTTCCCTTCAAACAAATCACATGAAGACCAAGTACCATTCTTCATAATAGCATTGTATTTGGTAGCCATCCAATCCTCTCGATTCTTTGCTTCATCAAAAGAAATAGGCTCATTCTCATCACAAAGACTAGAGACAACCATTGCATAAAAATTTGATGCAAAGGAAGCATTATGAGAGCCTCAATGACAAAGATGCATCTAATTTGCTATCCCTCAAATTTGCACCAACCATTCAGGCATAGCTTTTGCCTCTTCTATGTCATCCATCTCATCAACAAGTGAATCATGTAGATCTACATCAGAAATGGAATGAACTGCATCATCATTTCAAACATGTAGATGCTGAGAAATTACCGCATTCCTGAGGACTTGACTATCCACCTGTAATAAGAGGTAGCAAAGTGGCATACAAATCCTTCGAGCTAATTAACGTCTCCTTGAAAGTATGGGCTGAAATGCATCTTTCACACAAAGAACATCATGGCTAACTTGAATGCATTTAGTTTCTTTACGATATAGACAATACCCTTTTCTTTCAATGCTATACCCAACAAAAATACATTTCATTGCTTTATCATCTAATTTTTTGCATTTTTGTTCAGGTAGCAATGAATCTACCAAGCAACCAAAGACACACAAATGATTAATAGATGGCTTATGAACATGCCAAGCCTCATATGGTGAGGTAGACTACAATGCTTTGGTGGGATACCTATTAAGTACATATGCTACACACGTAACAACCTCAAATTAAAAGATATGTGGTAAAGCTTGGCTTTTGACCATACACCTCGCCATTTCCTAGAGAGACATGTACTTGCTTTCAATAACTCAATTTTTTTGAGGTGTATACAACATTGTACACTGATGTTTTATCCCACACTCAACCATAAATGTATTAAACTGAGAAGGTATATATTCCCCCCTTGATCAGAATGGAGAATGCCCATTTTACATGTAGAAAAATTTCAGCCATAACTAGGAATGATTTGAAGAACATAAACACTTCAAAATTTATTTTATAGTCATTTATGAGCTGAAGGTGTTTGGATAGGACCACAGGAGTCACTATGAACAAGCTACAAGTTATGTGAAACTCTAACTAAACCATCTTAAGGGAAGGAGGAATGCTACATTTTTCCCAAAATACAACCTTCATAGAAATATTTAGAAGATGCATCAAGTTTGGGAAGAGAGTACACCATTTCAAATTTCTAGAGGCAAAGCAAACTAGAAAAATTCACATGAACAAAGCATGCATGGAAAATCTTTGTATCTAAGATAGCTTGAGACTTGTGAACTATAAGTGGTGAATCATTCATAAAGTTTTCATATTCTATGAGACTATACAACCCACAACATAAAATACCAAAAGAAAAAATAAAATCACCATTTGAGAGATCATGAATTGTACATCTATCATTAATAAATTTGATAACCAAGCCAATGTTGGCTAATCCTGAAAGAAATAATAGGTTCTTCTTGATCCCTGGCACAAATAAGGCATGTGACAATGTGAAAGACACTCCATCAGTAGTAGTTAGAATGATCTTTCCAAATCCCATTACAAGATAAAAGGAGTTGTTAGCATATGTGATAGTATTCCATGTAGCAACAAACTCAAGTGAAGTAAAGAAACTATGATGCGAGGTAATATGTTTGGTTCTATCAAAATACCAAACATTTGAGTCTACTACAAACATACAGTACTCATGAGAAGATGGGCCATAACTGCAAACAGTAGTAAATGCCCATTGTTCATTTGCACAAGATTATCAATCTATGTTGGCCTCTACAACAACCATTCTAGCCTCTTTCTTCTTTGCCTTATTTGCAATAAGTTTAGGATAACTCTTCATGACATGATCATTTGCCTTACAATACTGGGAAAACCTATTTCTACTGTTCGATTTTTTTTTGTCATCTTTGTCTTCCTTCTTTGGCTGCAAAACATTAGCAAATTTCAGCTTACTAGTAGACGGGCTCCATTTACCCTTTCCCTTCTAACTAAGAAATCTTGATCTACTACATGCATAATTACCTGTTCTTCTTGGATTGATCTTCTTGCAACAAAATAGAGACTAATTCCTCAAATGTTAATATATTTGAATTTACTTTTATCATCAATCAAAGAGTAGAAGAAAAACTCTGATATGAATTTGGAAGACCGTTAAGAATATTTTGCACAATTGAACTATCTACAAAGATTTCATCAACAAAAATGAACTGCTTTTTCAAATTTTTAATTTTAGTAAAAAAAGATATGCATAAAATTTCCTTCATTTATATGCTCACTTTACAACTGTTTTTAGAGAAGCAGCACAACCTCATTTCTTGCCTGCTATAATGTTATAAGAGTATCCAAGAGAAAACGTGAGAGATAATGGCACCTTGAAAGACAAAGCTATGAATGCATGTGCATGTGCATCTTTGACATCCCAATGAATTTTCTCTATAGTATGTATGTGTAGCAAGATAGGAAATTGAAGATTCTCATCTTCAACACCATCTACATCACCTTTAATCATCATATTTGTAGGTATCATAGGGCATTTTTCAACACCCTGCACAAATTCCATAACCCTTTTGCTAACAATACATGATGCATCATGTATGCCCAGAATGCATTATTAGTACCATCCAACGTATCCTCAACAAGAAATATACATAATACATTAGTGCTTTCCACAATTGCCAATGACTAAATATCATGGTCCGAAATATTGATTGTATCTAAAAAAATTCATCAAAGCACCCTATCGAGCTCTGCTAAACCTATAGCAAACTTTCACATGCTTGTAATCGTGAAGCAAAGCCTATATATATGTTTGACACAAAAGGATGAAATTACATGCACAATCACTATGATAGCACATTCAAAAGATAAAACAAGCTCAAACCAAAATTTTGATGCCATAGAGCGAGGGCATTTGAACTCTTAGTGGCCCCAAGTATGCTCACCAATATTTGTGAAATTTTGAGATTGTGAGTGGAGGGGTATGGAAGATGCGCTAGAGGATGCAACAACCTAATCTTCTACCAATTGTTGGAAATCAAGGTCTAGAGAAGCACACAAATAAAAGGAAGAAGAAGAAGCTTGGAGAATAACACAACACAAAATGCATTACCAAATTACTGTACAAATATAAGTGAGTTTTTAGGGTTATATGCATATATTCAAGCCAAGGGAAAAAACCTCCGAAAGAGGGAGAAAAGTTTCAAATGGTCCTAAAAATATTAACACACATCACTATTGAAATATATCAACAATCCACAAGATGATGCATCATGTGTGGAGGAGATCATGCACCTAGGTTATGTCCTATGTAGTACCAAGGATTTAACAAAACAAATAAAAAAGAAAACCTCCAATACAATGAAATAGAATAGAAAATGACAAACTAGTCTATTGTGGAATATCATCTCAATAGATAACAAATAAGACCAAACCAAAAAGAAAACATTAACAAGGTAATATCAAGCAAGAGATTAACAATATGGTACTCAATTGCAATATTTTTCTTCAAGATCTAGGCACAACATATATGGGCAAAACACAAAACAATCCATGCTTGGTAAACAACTTCCATATCCCAATCATACCACTCCTGTAAAATATGTTTTTGAAGAAACCAAGGAAAGGGCTCTAGTACCTATGACTCTAGCCATAGATAAAATGAGAATTGATCCTAATAATGACTATGAGTATGAGGCATATATTCAAGAATCAAATGATTTTTCCTTAGGTCAAGGCCATCCACTTCAAGCTTGGAAGTAAGGTCAAACCCAAATTGGGACAAATGATTTAGAGCCGATAGGATTGTGATATACTAACCTAGCTCTACAAGATCATTCTAAACTTAAGAATACAAGACCACCTTAGAGAAATCCATTACCAATTGGTCCTTGTTATTGGTGTTAGGGGGACCATCTAATCCCGGAATGTCCTCATGCACAAGTGAGAACATGTCACAAAAACCAATCTATGGACTCTTTGAAGGATGTACTATTTACTATTTGTTGAAGGATTTTCCTAAAAATCCAAACACAATAAAGGTAACACCCTTGAATGTGGTAACTAAAAATTTTTCAAGAAGTGATTCAGATCATTCAATAATCTTTCAAGCTATAACTAGAGTTCAAGCTAAGACCCGGCAAGATGCCCAACAAAACCTAACACATGGTGAGGAGACAAGAGTATACAGAAAAAAAACAAAAAAAAAAAATCATCTTCTAGTTCCATTCATGGCTCAGCAAGTGAAATAGACAAAAACTCACCTACAAAGAAAGATGTGCCAAACAAGAAAAATCTTGGAAAAATAAAGTTAATGAATTAGAAACTTCACTCACTTGACTAGATCTCAATTACATGGCAAGGATCTTGAACCAAAAGTGAGATCGTATGAGAGAGATAAAAAAAATGACCTTCACACAAAAAGAAAAATGGTGGGCTTAGTATTGGCAGCACCAATGCTTGATTACCTATGAATGATGTTGCATGCATATCAATCTAGGTTAGTCAAAGGATCTTCTTTTGGTCATCATGAAAAATTTTGTCCCCATGAAAATCTAAAAAAAGAGAGATTAGAGATGTGTAGAAGAATGATTGATGTTGCTCAACAACCCTGGAAAAGGAACCTAGTCATATTCTAAAATACTTGTATGTTTGAGCACTTCTTCCAAAAAATGAAACGCAAGCCGATCAAGAACTTATAGTAAGTCAGCAACCTAGCCCAATTTATCATGTAGACAAGAATGATTAGTTCATCAAGACCAAATACATCCTTCTAATGATTTTCTCTTGTAGGATCTCTTAGATCCTCAAGAAGGATTGGAATAAACCATTTTACATGCTAAGATCTCCCAGGATCTTGAGTTTATGCATCAACAAGATCCTTCACAATAGTCTAAATGAGAATCGTGGACCATGATGAGAAGTATTACTCCTCAATGGCCACCTAGTGACACTAGACACCTTGATTTTCATATTTTAAATGTTAAAACTTCATGGAAAGAAAAAATTATTGAAGAAAGTTTATGAAGACAAATGGAAGGAAATGGAATGTCTTAAAACTATTTTTGAGGAATTGGAGATTCAAACTTCTCACTTTGAAAGTATTCTAGATGTGAAAAGTATGAGAAACATTAGTGAAGATATTTTTTCTTGTGAAAATTGTAGCCTAAGTACCCTACCAACATATTTAGGTACGTGGGAGGATACTTTTGAATGGAATAAAACCATGTTATTGTGATTCAAAAGATCCACTCCAGATGGGTCACAACATACGATTGAAGTATTGATATATTTAAGTGGTGATGTGTGTGAACATATTTAGAACCATTGAGGCACTTTTTTCCCTATTCAAGAGGTTTTTTCCCCTCACTTGTATATACGCCAATAACCCTCACAAGTTACTTATCTTTTGTGCATTCACTTGGTAATATACTCTATATTGTGTTGAGCTCCAAGCTTCTTCTTCTTCCTTGTGTTGTTTGTGTGCTTGAACATACCTCAAACTCCAACAATGGGTATTAGAGAAGTTCATCGCTTCATCTAGGATGTTGTTGACACCCCTTTGGTCATCACACTCATACTCATGGTGATTAGGAGTTCAAAATAGCTTCACATTGTGGCATTGAAATTTTGATATAAGATCATCTCGGCCTCCGAATACAGTATCATAGGAACTATATAAGCAATTTCATCCTTTGGTGGCAAACATATATATAGGTTTCCATTTTCTAGTTTAAGTACCTTGATGTCTACTACAAGTTTAATAGAGCTTCATAGGGTGTTTCTATTCAACTTTTTGACATATAATCAATTTTTTGCATGAGGGTATTTAGTCACTAGCCATGTATGAAAGCAATGGTGTATTCTATATGTTGGGTATTGAGGATAAGTTGGATGACACTAATTAACCATTGTGGGCATATATGATGGATGTGTCATGTAGTAGCAAAATGGTTGTAGAATACTGTGTAGGGTGGTCAAAAACATCCTACTACACTTGGAAATACAATTATTGAAGGTGATGCAAATGGCACTGAAGATGATGATCATCAATCTCCTAGTCCTTCTACAGTTACTGCACATACTGTAGATCAACTTCATTGGTATGGAAGAGATGCTCAAGCATATGTATTGATAGCTTTTTATGGCAAACATGCCATTATCCCTCACATTCACTCTTACAAGACAACAAAGGATGCTTGAGATACAGTTACAACTTTATACCATGCAAGAAATGAGGCTCATGTTGCTTATCTCTAAAAATACTTAGAGGAAAAGAATATGAATGAAGGAGATTCTATGGGATTTTTTTGACAAAGATCAAAGAATTGAAGGAGCAATTGATTTTTGCTAATTAATTCTTGCTATAGTTCACTTGTGCAGAGTGTTCTTAATGGTCTTCTAGATTCATATTAGAGTTTTGCTTCTACTCTTTGATTGATGATGAAAGCAATCCAAATGCCTTAACATTTGAGGATTAAGTCTCCTTTTTTTTTGCAAGAAGATCAATCAATAAAAAATAGGTCAATTATGCATGTTGCAGATCAAGCTTTCTTAGCTAATCAGAAGGGAAAATGTAAATGGAGCTCATCTACTAGTAAGTAGAAATCTACAAATTCTGTAGAGTCTAAGAATGAAGACAAAGATGAGAAGAAAACGAAAAACCGAAAAATATTTTGCAAATATTTTATGGAAATGATCGTTTCATAAAGAGTTGTCCTAAAGTGGCTACAAAAAAGGCAAAGAAGAAAGAGTTTGGAATGGCTATTGTAGAGGTGTCTACACCTAAAATGTTAATCTCATTCAAAATGAACAATGGAAATTTACTATTGTTTGTAGCTCTTACAAATCTTTGCATGGGTAGTGTGTGTCTCTTGGAGACATCAAATTACCTCATAGCCTAGTTTCTTTAGTTCACTTGAGTCTACCCATACAAGGAATACTCTCATATGTGTTAACAAATCTTCGTATCCTGGGAAGATCATTTTGAATACTAGTAATGGTAGTTCTCTCACAATTTTAGATGCTTTATGTGTGCTAGGCATGAAG
The DNA here is from genome assembly GCA_020310875.1 of Ceratopteris richardii. NCBI lineage: Eukaryota > Viridiplantae > Streptophyta > Polypodiopsida > Polypodiales > Pteridaceae > Ceratopteris > Ceratopteris richardii. The sequence continues at coordinate 139,060,443 of CM035440.1, forward strand.
AAAAATATGTTATCAATTTTTCAGCATTATCCAAGATTGTCTTGCTTGTCTAATTGTTGATGATATATATATTGTTCATGATCTCTCCAATGGTGATGTTATTATTGCTCGTGGAATTTGATGTCTTGTGTTGTCTAACTCATAGACTATGAAACATTTGTGAATAATTCCGCATGTGTAGTTCAAGATTCTTAAGCTATCTCATATGCAAAGCTTTGGCAAAAGAAAAGGAAATTTTCATATCATCAATGCATTAGATGCATTTTGGTTAACCGTGATGTCGTTCTTGTAGAGGATGTAGTTCAGCCATTACTTTCATGTACCACAGAGACATCAATTAGCTCTAAAGATGTGTATGACACTTTGTTGCCTCTTTTTATAGGTGGACATTCAAGTGTTACTCTGAAAGAGGTTATTTCTCAACCTTTATAGGTTTCAAATAATGATGCAAATAATTACACTTTTGATGTAAGTTTACATGACACACTTGTTGATGAGAGGGATGACATAGAGGAGGCAAGAATGATGTAGAACTTCAAAGATAGTAAATTAGATGCAGGGTTGACATATTGTACTTGTTCAGGATCTCATAGTGCTTGCTTTACATTAGACTTCCATGCAATGGTTGTCTCTAGTCTCTGTGATGAGAAAGAGCCTGTTTCTTTTGATGAAGCACAAAATTTGGAAAATTAGATGAGTAGGCATGTATCTTTTCATACCAAGCACGTAGTGCTTGCTTCAAACCATATAATGCCTTTTCAGCCTACAAACTTTGTTTTCATGCCATTTCTACACAAAAACATGGGGGTGAAATACATACACTTCATCACGTAAGTCACCATTTAGAAATGGACTTTTAATGTCCAACTGATGTACATTCCAACTATGATGAGCTAGAAGTGCACAAATGCTATGAATTGTAGTTATTCAACATGTGGAAGCAAAGGTCTCATCAAAATCAATGCCTCTCTCTTGAGCATAACCTTTGGCACCAAGCCTAGACTTATACTTGTAAATTGCTCCATCAAGCTTGCATTTCAGGTGATATACCCATTTAGTGCCAATGGCATTTCTAGATGGAGGCAAATCACATAAAGACCATGTACCATATTCAAATTGCATAGCAGCATCCAATTTTTTGAATTTTGTGTGTCATCAAAAGAAATAGGCTCATTTTGATCACAAAGAATGGAGGCATCCATTGTGTGCAATTTTTAAAAGGTGCAAAATTTCCTCACTTTGGACAAGCACTTGATTTTCCACTTTAAAAAAAGGCTGAAAAGTGTCATACACATCTTTAGAGCTAAGTCAAGTCTCCTTGGTACATGAAAGTAATGGATGAATTGCATCTTCCACAAAAAAACATCACAACTAACCAAAATGCATTTAGTATGTGGATGATACAAGTGACAACCTTTGCTTTCAAAATTGTACCCAACAAAAATACATACCACTACTTTATCATTGAATTGCTTGCATTGTTGTTTAGGCAATAACACGTATGTCAAACAACCAAAGACATGCAGATGAGCAACATAGGGCTTGCAACCATGCCAAGCCTCATATGGAGTGATCCATTGTAGTGCTTTGTTGGGACATCTATGTTGGCAATAGTAGTCAACATTGAAGAAGAGGAAACATGTGAAGAGAGAAGTAGTGGGATGAAAAAAGGCCCTTCAACAACTTTTGTTCATCTGAACAACCAAAGCAATGCGTTGCTGATTATGTAACCAAATGAAAGATGTTGCAGACCAACTCACAAGTATTGGAGAAGAGATAGAGAAAGAGCACATTGTGAGGCAGATCATCAATGGAGTAAAAGATGATGACAAGTGGGTATCCTTCACCATAGCAATGGATCTCTACATGGATATGCAAGTACCTAATCTCAACACCTTGATGGGACAACTCTTCACCCATGAGACAAAGCTCTACAGAAATGCTGATAACTCAAGAGGTAACCAATCTTTTGCCCTTTATAGAGATAAGAATAAAGCTAAGGATAATTGTAAAAGTAAGAAACACACTGAAGAGGCTAGTTCCTCTCAAGCTAATTATGCAGGAAGAGGGAGAGGTGCTAGAGGTAGGGGTAGAGGAGGTAAGCAAGATAGGGGGAGACCCTACAACAATTCACCATGCAACATATGTGGTCTTAGCAACCACACTACAGAATAATGCTACAAAAATACAAGGAACCAAAGGGGAAGAGGCTTCCATAGAGGAAGCTATGGAAAAGCTAGAGGCAGGTACAATAATGGTGGAGGCAACTACAACCATAACTACAATCAAGGCTACAACAACAACAACAAATATCAAGGAGGCTTTAGATGAAGAAGGGACTTCAACAACTACACTGAAGATCAAGAAGACTCTTTGCTCATCATGAACATGACATCCAAGCAAGGTAAAGATGATGAGCATCTTTTCTACATTGACTCAGGTTGTTCCAATCATGTGGCAGGAAATGTAGCACTATTATTTAATCTTGAAGAAGCCAAGGGGAAGCAACCTAACTAGTGTTGGGCAGGTTCTAGAGAAAGGGTTAGGTTCACTAAGCATGGAGCATGTGTGGAAGACCCCCAACAAGGATTCAAAAGAATTTCCAAACGTGAGAAGTCAAGTAGATTGTCTACTTTTGAAATTGAAGACACAAGGAACCTAGCACTATTCAGTTATAGAGACCAAACCCTATTTGAGTTTGAAATGTGGCATACAAGACTAGGGCACATAGGAGAACAGACTCCAGCAAATTTTCAGGGATCATAGTGTGCTTGGCATTCCCAATGTGACCAAGCAGCACATGATATAGAAATGTGGAGCTTGCCAATTTGGCAAAGCTCATAGGCAACCATTCAACAGGAAAGGATACATCCATGAAGATTATTTGGAGCCTGTACACACTGATGTGTGGGGTCCTAGCAAAGATCCATCCTTCTTAGGTTCAAGTAACTATGTCTCTTTTATTGATGGTCACAATAGGTGGAAAATTCTCTATTTCATGAAGCTTAAGGATGAAGTGTTTACATGTTTCAAGAAGTATTTGTCACTAGTTGAATACCAAATAGGAAGGAGCATGAAGAGAATCACGTCTGATGAGGTGGTGAGTACTTTTCACATGAGTTTAGTCTATTTCTATAGGACAGAGGCAAAAAGAGGGAAGTAACAACCATGTATATTCGTGAATTGAATGGAGTGGCAGAGATAAGGAAGAGCTTAATTGTTGAAGCAACTCGGTCTATGTTAAATGAGAAAAAATTACCTAATTATTTATGGGTAGAGGTTGTATGTAAACCTACTTATTTGGTCAATAGGTTTCCATCCAAGTCATTGGATGGTATGACACCATATGAAGCTTGGAATGGTAGGAGACCCTCATTGGATCATTACAAAATATTTGGGTGCATTGCCTATGCACACACCCCATCACAAATCAGAGGGACGCTTGACCTTAAGGCTGAGAAATGACATATTTATTGGGTATGATCAGAATAAAAAAGGATACAGACTTTATAATCCCACGAACAAGGCATTCATAGTTAGTAGGGATGTAGTTTTTGATGAGAATAATTCATGGTTCAAAGATGATTGCAGGAAAGTCAGGTTACCATATGACTTGGAAAATGATTTTCCAACCCTAACTAAAAAAGATCAACACCAAGTAGAGGACATCAACTCAGAAGATGAGGAGCATACTAAATTCAAGGCTTGGAAGTCAAGAGGCAAGTTCAAATGCAAGCAACTAGAGGATCTACTCGAGTCTTCCAATCAAGCCTTAAGGAGATCACTAAGAGAAAGTAAGAAGCCCATAAGGTATGGATATGATACAGAGGGTGGCCTCTCATATGGTAGAAGACTGGCTTTTAATTCTTCAACCTACTTTCTTAAGGCCTCTAGTTCTTCAGTGGACTATTGAGGGATGGCACGTTTGGGTTGAGATGGGCAGACATTGGCCAACTGCTTCCGAAGGTATGTAGATTCTAATTCCATCTTTTCATAGGACTCCAAAAAGTTGGCATGCTCCTCAAGTAAGATTCGTATGTCTTGTGAGGGGACCACTTGATACTTGGTAGGGCTAATTTTTGCTCCCAAGGTCCCTTCCATAGCCGCTTCAAAGTTGTCTTGATTTTGTTGCTAAAGCCGCTTGTTCTCTTCCAAGGCCACGACCATGTGCTTCCATAGTAGCCCTAGATTGCATCTTAGTTTAGCATTGGTGAGCATTTGCACTTGGAGCACATTTTCCAAATATTTGATTGCTTTATCATCCACAGTAGACCTCTTGGACTCGAATTTGGTATGATCCTATTATAATGTGGTATACTCTGCCAAGAGTGTTTTATGGTCAGCTTCTAGTATAGTGACTCTAACTTGTAGCCTCTGTGACTCTGTTTGGAAGGAAACTCTACAGTCTTCCAATCATTGATACTCTTGTTGTAAATGATATGCACACTGAATTAACATATTGAATGAATTATTTACATTATGAGATACGACGGGAGGATTTTGAAATGCATAGGGAATAGGAGTGGAAATGGGAGTTGTGGATGCTGTGTCTACCAATGAGGTGGTGAGTGGTGATGTGGGGGGTAGGGGAGTGAGTGATTATGGAATTGTAGGGAGAGGAGGGGGTTTTGTGGGTGGTGAAATGTCCATGGGGTCGAATAGTGTGGTGCATGCAGGGGCTACCATGTATATGGGTATGGTAGGTGAAGTGAGTGTAGTGTCTATGTAGAGTGATGTGGTTATGAGTGTCTGTGAACCTAGCATTTGAGGAGCAGGAGCGCGAATGAAGTTTTCCCTAAAGGATATGTAATGAGGTGGGGCGATTGTGGCGAGTGAGGTATGGGGGAACATGGATGAGGTGGATGAGAAGTATGGATCCCTAGATGGGGGAAGGTGTGAATATGGGTAAGTAGGGAAGCCTAGAATACCTTCAGTGGGTCGGGGGTGTCCTCCTATACTAGGAATGAACGGGTGTCCAATGATGGGTTCGAAAGGCAAAAATGGTGAAGTGATAAAAGGGTTGGTAATGAAAGAAAAAAGGGTGGCCTATGATGTTGGTTCACGAAAGGAAAAGGAGGATGAAGAGGCTAGGGTTTGGGTCATGGTTGTTATTAATACAGCGGTTTCAGTACTGGTTGATAGTGGGGGTGGGGGTGACAGAGGAGAGGGAGGAGATGGGGGTCGCTTGGGTGAAATGAGGGATGTTTGTACAAATTTTTTTGCTGTAAGGTTGATGGTGGGGGTTGGGGTGGTTGTTGGTTCTATGGTTGCCTCTAGTTTGGAGACCGGTATTCATATATTCTTGTCAGCCCATGGCTGTGTACCCACCTTATGCTGGTCGTATCAGACAAATTGTCAAACTATTATGTAGATAGCCTCTTGAATTTCCAAGGATTCGGACAGTAGCTGGAGGCTAGTGATGAATTGCGGGTCCATTCCCTCATCTGCTAACATTTGTTCTATTAGGGATTGGACTGATGCAAAGGAGGGGCGAGACATCTTCGAGATAGAATTCCCAGATTGGCATGATGATGGGGATGATTGTGAAGAGATGGATAGGTATGTGCTTGTAGATGAAGAGGTGTTGCAAAATCCTTGATCTACACCAGCCAAATGAACTCCAAAAGTATATGGTGGGCCCTTTTAGCTTTCCAATGGATGTATTAGACACCCTATGTACCTTGGAAGATCACTCTCAAAAAGATAGATCAAAACAGATAATTTGGAGTTAGCTTAGAGGTGAAAAACTTGCTATTTTGGTTCATACACATGTCCACTGTTTTGAATAATTCTCTGAGCACAGCAACAATTAGCTTAATTCCTCTTGGGGAAGTCTAGCTAACTTAAAGAGCTAACTTTCAAGAGTAATTTCATAAAAAATAATGAACCACACACTGAGAATGATGTTTAACAGCTGATGACATCATCCCGATTTTCACGGGCTGTTATAATAATGAGACCAGTGAGCAGACAAATGCACATAACTCGAGATTTAAGAACCCAATGATTATGAAAATTTGTATGCTTATACAAGATAGTATGCTAAATCCAAAAAGCTTTAAATCATTGAATTTTGGTAAGTACATACTGAGAAACAGCTCTGACAAGATGAGTAAAAAAATTGGGTACCTGACAGAGAAGTGAAAATGACAGACAGGGTTGACTTCAACTAAACATAACTGAAGATTTCAATACCCACATGAAATGAAAATTTATGATCATATAGTAGACTTATAGAGCTAACTTTACCAAGTTAAATCACTGAAAATGATGCACCAAGCTCAGAGAAACCATCTCTGCAATCTGACTGAGAAAACTAAGAGATATGGCAGTGAGTAGTACACTTCACAAGAACATGGAAATATGAACCCAAATGATAATGAAAATGAAAGTATATTGCTTGTACAATACAATGGACTTACTGATACATATGTTGCCTTGGAATCACACCTTGATATGGCATAAATCTCAGCTCTTGGAGGTCTTCACATAGGTCTCTCTAACCACGACTAAAAGTGCCATCTATTTATAGTTGAGCTTGGGAGGCTAACTTCCCTCAATCACTCTCCAATCAATTAGTGATTAATTTGATTCTGTACCTACCACAAATCATGAATTCATGGCTCCTCTTTCCCTTTTTGATCAAGTTGAACTCAACCACTTAAGATTCTTTCACTTTTACATTAAGTAAAGTCTTCAAAAGTTACAAGAGGTAGTTCACAAGTGAACTTTACATAGTCTTCATTTTAAGGCTTCTTCTATGACTTTGTGGGACTCAAGCCAATATTTAGGCTTTTCATAGACTTGCTCCAACAGCTCCCCCTCAAGCCAAGTATGCTTGAGGTCTTCAATCTTCCAAGATTACCTGCAAACCAATCATGGCTTTGAACTTGCAGAGCTTTGTACCATCCAATGCTTTGGTTAGAATATCTGCACATTGTTGATGAATGGACACATATGATATTTGAATCTCTTTGCTTAGAACCTTCTCTCTTACATAGTGATAATGAACTTCAATATGTTTAGTCCTTGCATGAAAAATAGTATTAGCAGCCAAATGAATAGAACTCATATTGTCACCAAAAATAGTTGGAGTTCCAAACTCCAATCCAAGATCTTTGAATAATGTCTTCATCCACATAGCTTCCTGAGTAGCTATGGCAAGACCTCTGTATTCAGCTTCAGTAGAAGAGAGAGCAACTATGGGTTGCTTCTTGGATGACCATGAAATAAGCTTTGAACCTGCAAAGGTAAGATAACCTAAAGTGCTCCTTCTATCTTCTTTGGAGCCAGCCCAATTTGCATCTGAAAATAGCTACAAACCTAAATCAGATACATAAGGATAATAAAGTCCTTCATTTATGGTTCCTTTGAGATACTTGAGAATCCTTTTGGCAGCATCCATGTGTGGTTTCCTTGGTGTGTGCATAAATTGACTTAGCACACTCACACTGTAACATATATCTACTCTTGTCAATGTGGCATAGTTGAGACTACCCACTAGACTTTGATATGATGTGATGTCCTCTATGAGTTCACCTTCATATGAGCTCAATTTGTGATTGACCTCCATTGGAGTACCTACAATCTTACAATCTTGCATCTTGAATTTTGCCAATATGTCCTTAATGTACTTTCTTTGAGTGAGAAACAAACCATGATCTTTGTAGACAACTTCCAAACCTAGGAAGTAGGTAAGTGAACCCAAATCACTTATCTTGAACTCTTCTCTCATCTGATCTTTGATCTTCTTCATACCATCTGCATCATTTCCTGTCAATATAATATCATCTACATATACACATAGGTAGATAATCTCAGAATTACTCTTTTTAATAAAGAGTGAAGGATCTACCTTGCTTGGTTGAAAGCCTTTGTCCTGCAAGAATGAAAAAAGCCTGAAATTCCAAGCTCTTGGAGCTTGCTTGAGACCATACAATGCTTTGTTAAGTTTACACACATAATCAGGATAACTTGATTCTCAAAACCAGGTGGTTGTGCCATATATACCTCTTCTGTTATCCAACCATTCAAGAATGCATTCTTTACATCTATTTGAAGTATCTTCCAATTCTTGGAAGAGGCAATACTAAGCAAAGCCCTAATAGTAGGCATCTTTGCCACAGGAGAGAAGGTCTCCTCATAATCAATTCCCTGAGTTTGTGCAAAGCCTTTTGCTATATAAGCCTTGCTTTATACCTGTTAATGGAACCATCAGAATTCTTCTTGAGTTTATAGACCCATCTTGAGCCTATTACCTTCATGGATGAAGTCTTGGGCACCAAATCCCAAGTGTTGTTTTCCTCAAGTGCTTTAATCTCTTCCTTCATTGCATGCTTCCATTCTGATTTTGCTTTGGCCTCTTCAAATGATGATGGCTCCTCTTGGTTTATGTCCTATGCTATGTAGATAGAATGTTTAGTTACTAATGAGGTGTCAAACCCATACCTTTCTGGTTTTTTCTTTAACTTCATAGATCTTCTTAGGCCATGATGTGATGATTCTGCCTCATTTCCAAGTTCCTGCAATTTTGCTTTACCTTTAGACTTCCATGCTTTGATCTTTTCCATTTGAGATTCTTCATCATCCTCCGAGGTGTCTTGTTCTTCAATCTGTGGTTGTTCTCTACCAAGCTTTGGAAAATCTTCTTCAAGATTATATGGTAAATTGACCTTCCTGCATGAATCTTCATACCATGAATTGTTCTCATCAAAAACTACATCTCTGCTTACCAAGAATCCTTTGTTGGTAGGGTTGTATAACCTGTAGCCCTTTTGATTGTTGTCATATCCAATAAATACACACCTTTCTGCCTTTGGATCCATCTTGCCTCTAACCTGTGAAGGAACATGAGCAAAAGCAATACATCCAAAAATTTTACAATGATCTAAGTTTGGTCTTCTTCCATTCCAAGCCTCATATGGAGTCATCCCATCAAGGGATTTTGAAGGCAGCCTGTTAATCAAGTAAGTGGTTGTAGATACAGCCTCAGCCCATAGATAATTAGGTAAATGCTTTTCATTTAACATGGACCTTGCAGCTTCAACAATTGTCCTATTCCTCCTTTCTGCCACTCCATTTTGCTCAGGAGTGTACCTTGTAGTTACCTCTCTTTTGATTCCTCTTCCTTGAAGAAAACAATCAAACTCATGGGAGAAGTATTCTCCCCTCCATCTGACCTTAGCCTTTTTAGTGATTTACCTGTTTGATTCTCCACAAGAGCCAAATATCTTTTGAAACATGAAAAAACTTCATCTTTGTGTTTCGTAAAGAATAGGATAGTCCATCTGCTGCAATCATCAATAAAGGAGACATAATACCTTGATCCACATATTGAAGCTTCCTTGCTAGGTCCCCATACATCTGTATGAACCAACTCCAAGAGATCTCCATGCATATAACTTTTCTTCATGAATGGTAACCTGTGAGACTTTCCAAATTGACATGCACTACACTTATAAATCATATGTTGTTTTGACAAATTAGGGAGTCCAAGTACACTTTGGTCCCTGCAAATTTGCTTTAATGAACTTTCACCAATATGTGCTAACCTTTTGTGCCATACTTCCAATTCTATGAGTGTCTGACTACCATAATTAAAGAGAGCAATGTTTCTAGTGTCTTGTAATTCAAATGTGAACAATCTACCTGTCTTTTCACCTTTTGCAATTCTTCTGAATCCTTGACTTGGATCTTCAACAAATGCTCCTGCTTTTGTGAACCTGACTTGCAACCCTTTCTCTACTATCTGCCCAACACTTATCAAATTCTTTGTAATGGTAGGGACATAGAGTACCTTACTGAGTAGGTTGATGTTTCCATCAGGTGCTTTGACATTGCCTATTTTCTCCACAAGATGTCTTGTATCATCTCCTGTTTGTACCTCATGCTTATTCCTTGGATCTTCTAAATCTGATAAGATTTCCTGCCACATGATTTGAACAACCTGAATCTATGTAGAAAACATGCTCATCAGATTTACCTTGTGGCATAGCCATCTTCATGATCAATAATGAATCCTCTTTGTTTGAGTCTTCTGTGTAGTTATTGTAGTCTCTCCTTCCTTCGTAGCCTCCTTGATAGTTTGAATTATTGTAGTTGTTGTAGTTGCCATGATAGTTGTTGAACCTTCCTCTTGAGTAGCCATAACTTCCTCTATTGTATCCTCTGCCTCTTTGATTCCTGGAATTCCTAAAGCAATTTTCAGTTGTATGATTAGTTAATCCACAAATAGAACATGAGTTGGAGTCTTGGGATCTCCCCCTGCCTTGTCTACCTCCTCTTCCTCTACCTCTGCCATGTCTTCCTCTACCTGCATAGTTAGCTTGATATGTACCTGCTTTATCATCCACTTTCTTTGCCTTTCCTTTGTTATCTTTGGACTTGCTTTTATCAGTGTATAAAGCTGAAGATTGATTACCTTTAGAGCTTTCTCCATTTTTTATAAGCTTTGCCTCTTGAGTAAGTAGTTGTCCAATGAGTGTATTGAAATCAGGTACATGCATGTCCATGTACAAATCCATAGCTGTGGTGAATGCTTCCCACTTGTCATCTGCCTTCAAGCCATTGATGACCTGCCTTACAATTTGCTCTTCATCTATTACCTCTCCAATGCTTCCCAACTGATCTGCTATGTCCTTGAGCTTTGTGACAAAATCAGTCACATTTTGTTTGGGAGCCTTCTTGAGAGTTGTGAAATCCATTCATAGTTGATGCTTCCTAGCTTTGGTACTTGAAGAGAAGAAGGCTTCAAGTGCATCCCACACTTCCTGAGATGTCTTACAACTTCTAATGTGAGGCAACAAAAAATCTAAGATAGAGTTGAGGAGATAAGACCTTGCAAGTGCATCCTTGGAGCACCATGTGCTCAATCTTTCTTGCTCTTCTTGTGTTGGTTAACTTTTGTTCCTGAAACTTGGCATAACTTCATCTCCAGCCACATAACCATATAAACTTCTACCTTGGAGATAAGCTTCCATTCTTAATGACCAAGCTCAGTAGTTACCTCTGTCCAATTTATCAATTGATGAAGGAAATCCATCTGCCATGTTGTCCAACCTTGCTCTGATACCACTGTGAAGAGATGGATAGGTATGTGCTTGAAGATGAAGAGGTGTTGCAAAATCCTTGATCTACACCAGCCAAATGAAATCTAGAAGTATATGGTGGGCCCTTTTAGCTTTCCAATGGATGTATTAGACACCCTATGTACCTTGGAAGATCACTCTCAAAAAGATAGATCAAAACAGATAAGTTGGAGTTAGCTTAGAGGTGAAAAACTTGCTATTTTGGTTCATACACCTGTCCACTGTTTTGCATAATTCTCTGAGCACAGCAGCAATTAGCTTAATTCCTCTTAGGAAGTCTAGTTAACTTAAAGATCTAACTTTCAAGAGTAATCTCATAAAAAATAATGAACCACACACTGAGAATGATGTTTAACAATTGATGACATCATCCCAATTTTCACGGGCTGCTATAGTAATGAGACCAGGGAGCAGACAAATGCACATAACTCCAAATTTAAGAACCCAATGATTATGAAAATTTGTATGCTTATACAAGACAGTATGCTGAATCCAAAAAGCTTTAAATCATTGAATTTGAGTAAGTACACACTGAGAAACAGCTCTGACAAGATAAGTAAAAAAATCGGGTACCTGAGAGAGAAGTGAAAATGACAGACATGGTTGACTTCAACTGAACATAACTGAAGATTGAAATATCCAAATGAAATGAAAATTGATGAGCATATAGTAGACTTATAGAGCTAACTTTATCAAGTTAAATCACTGAAAATGATGCACCGATCTCAGAGAAACCATCTCTGCAATCTGACTGAGAAAACTGAGAGATATGGCAGCTAGTAGTACACTTCACAAGAACATGGAAATATGAACCCAAATGATAATGAAAATGAAAGTATATTGGTTGTAAAATACAATGGACTTACTGATACATATGTGTGCCTTGGAATCACACCTTGATATGGCATAAAGCTCAGGTCTTGGAGGTCTTCACATAGGTCTCTCTAACCACGACTAAAAGTGCCATCTATTTATAGTTGAGCTTGGGAGGCTAACTTCCCTCAATCACTCTCCAATCAATTAGTGATTGATTTGATTCTCTACCTACCACAAATCACAAATTCGTGGCTCCTCTTTCCGTTTTTGATCAAGTGGACTCAACCACTTAAGATTCTTTCACTTTTACATTAAGTAAAGTCTTCAAAAGTTACAAGAGGTAGTTCACAAGTGAACTTTACAAAGTCTTCATTTTAAGGCTTCTTCTATGACTTTGTGAGACTCAAGCCAATACTTAGGATTGTCATAGACTTGCTCCAACAATGATTGTGGTTGATTTGTAATCGGTTCCCTAGATTTTTTGTGTGCCACTTCTTGTTCATGCAATTGTTCACTTCAAGAGTTATTTCCACCACCTGTTTTGCGATGGGACATAGAGCATGATACACTACATGGTCTTTTGTGGGGATTCATCCATGGTGGTTGCTAAGTGCTTTCCGTGTAGTTAGGAAATTTAATGGGATCCTTCCTAGTAGTTTGCTTTGTTCGTGCCATCATCTATAGTGCTAGATTGTTGATTTGAGACAATAAGTCTCTTTTTATAAATTTTCACTTAAAAAGGTTTTGTTCACATTTGAATGGACAGAAATAGTCAAGAACAAACATTTTCCTTGAAAAATTGCAAACTAGAGAAGACCATGAATGGATTGAGTGACTTCACGTCCAAGATGAACCCTCTTATGTCTTTGTAGCCCACAGTTGAGCATGATGTAAAGGTCCCAATTTTGACTTCAATTTTTCATTAGCCCTATTGTGTTGATTAATTTATGTAGATTTTGCAATTTTTGACTCCTTGGCTCATTTCATTGCATATTTTCTTGAAAATGTAGTATGTTAAAACCAATTAAACATCTCTTTCATATAGTTTGACTACATGGCACTACCACCATGTCATGTGTTTTTGAAGTAAACACCTCTAGCCCTATAGTGTGACTTCTCTATTCCTCGTGTACTAAAAATCTCGGATGATCCATATCGATGCATGAAAAATGCTCCATGTGCAAGTAAGATGTGTTGAAACATTATAAGTACGTATAAAGAAACTCTTATCAACAAAAAAGTTAACAAAGATTATAATGTAGTGTGTAATATTTCTCTCTCCTCAAGATAGGATGAAACACTTTGTGAACTCCGTTAAATGTATCTTGAAACAATTGATGCTCATTTTTGTTGTGGCTAGTAAGACTCATTCAACCTATCAACTTATCTAAGCATGACCAAACCCTCTTTTGCCTATTAATAAGTTCAATTTGAGAATCATTATCAGTAGTGATTGTTTAGCTCTGTTCCTTATCCGACCCTGTCCGGTAAGACTAAAGTGGATAGGATAGGTTCTCAGGTTTATTGGGGTGGCAAAATTCTATAGATAGGATCCCTGGTATTTTCCCACTCCTACAATTAAGATAATATATTAAACCAATTTATTAGAATACAACATTACTCCTAGTATCATATCCTATAGTAACTTCCTGGAATGTATTCAATTCTGAATTCTATACTTCACCATTCGTCGGTACTCCATGATAGTGATAGACTATCACCTAATCTTATCACCACTTCAATTTACAATTAAATGTTATCACACCGTATTCACTTATCGAACTCGAGCCTATAACTTATCATTCATCTTAACACTTCAAATACTATCTAACTACATCAAATAACAACCATACTAATCTTCAGTGGAATTAATGTTAACTACACACCAATTAACTATTTACTAACATTGCATTGAAAATTATGGATCTAGAGTTACCAATACACCAATTAGAGAAATTTGTGTGCACAGTGCTCCTCTATTGCGAATGGTCCTACGGACTCGCCGTGTCTGGCTCACACAGATGTGACTCTTCTTTGTATTAATTCATGAACAAATTACAATGGTTGTCCAACTACGGGGCCTCATCAAAAATATGAAAATTTACAAATAATATTTAACTGGTAGCCTAACACTTGCACCCATGGTGGACTCAAACCCTAAGCAAAGAAATCATCATCTACGAGGCCTTGTATGTACAGGATGTGGCCTTCTTCAAAACTTTGTTTAATCTTCTTCTATAAAGCTTTGAGTAACTTGTGTACATGCTCCTCATCAAGCAATTGAGCATCCAATCTTGAAGAACTTGCCACAGTAGCTTTATCTATTATAGACTGACTCTGTTCAACCAAAAAAGATTCTTGTAAATAGAATTCATTTTTCAACACTACATGGGACCGGATTTGGCTATCATCAACTTCAACTTCCACCTTCTTCAGCTTCTCAGTCTAAGTATTGAGCATGTTTTCCATACGTTGCAGTTGTTGAGCCTGAAATTCTGTGGTCTTGAAGTAGGCATGTCTCTCCTTTTGAGTGGCTTCCAATTCCTTCTGCAACTTGATACTAATGTCAATTTCATCAATCAAGGCTTGCACTTTCTAGAATAACTCTTCCTTTGTAACTGCCAACTCAATTTTACATTGGACAGCTTTAGCATTGATTTTTTAACAGACTTGCTCCAAGACATTAACCTTCTCAGTTGTAGTATCCAACACAAAGCCAATTTGTTCCAATTCATCGTTCTCTTTTGCTAACTCTTTGTGCATCTCTACTAATTCTTGATCATTTTTGGTCACCTGATACTATAGTTGCGATGCATTTTCTCTAAGGACCAGGATTTCCCCTTGAAGAGGAGTAGTTTCTACTTTGGTCATGTTGGGCTTTTGTTGAAAGTATTTCTTTATCATTTATGTCTCTGTGGCCAAAGCGGCTTGTAGCACGCAAGATGCCTGGATCAAATATTGCCCCACCTTGGCAATATCTATGAGCGACGTGTGGGTGCCAATGTCCAAGTGAAATAATGACTCGAGAGGAAGAGGAATCATGATAGATGATCCATGGGTGATGTTGATTTCGGTGGAGCAGGGAGGAGAGTAGTCCAAAGAGGTGGGTGGCATGATTATAGTCTGCTAATCATCCATAGAAGAAGCATCCGAAGAGAGAATGGGAGTGGAGGGCATCGTTGGTATGATTGTTTGAAGGTGGGTAGGGTGGACTGTGTTTGAGGATAATTCTTTCACTTCATCATCCAGAACAAATTTGGTCATTGCCTCTGACACCTGCCTAGCTGCAAGGTGCCTACTAACTTCATTAAGCATTGAACTAATGACCTTGTTGATGGGCGAGTGTACAACTTCGATTGAAATGAGGACATGGTACTTCTATGGTGAAGCATGTTCTTTGTCACCACCCTCCACAAGTTGAATGGTGCCTTCCACATCACATGGGGAACAAGCTACAAAAACGTTCATGATGGCGGGCACCTCTTTGATTGTAATGATGATGTCGATCGTGGCATGAGCACATGATGAGCTCAAAACAGGTGTAGTGACTTCTGCAACATGGTGATGCTTTCTAGGGAAACACATACACACAAAATTTGCTTCTTCCTCATCATCTTGATCCATATGAGAAGAGAGAAAAAGTAGGAAGAAGAGGGGGAATGATGGCAATGGGTATGGTTGAAGGTGCTTCACAAAGGAGTAGCGAAAAAACACGTGGTAAATGGGCTCATGGGAAATCTCCTTTGGCTAACTATGTGGCAAGCACCTGGCATTCTTTGTGAATGTGAAAAAAATAGAACATATCCCGATTCACTCGGTCATGGGCAGTTATGTCAATAATGGAGTACATGGGTCTAGAGATACCATAGTTGCATTTCTGCAAATTAATGGCTGCAACAAGAAACTAGAGTGCATGGCTCTCTAGAGGTGGTCGACACATGATGGCATATTCATTAGAGGATTTGCAGGGATACAATTGATTCATGGTCTCCAGAGGTAATTGAGGAACCTCATTTCGGCCCTCATTCGGCAGACTTAGATGGGATACTACAATGTGATCATGATGCAATTCATAAAGAACAACTCCACAACAATCCATGAAGTGATGGAGGCAGAATAGTTGGCGATGGCTCGAGCAAGGGTCATGGAGAGAGGGTGTGTTTTGGCGATGTGTGCCACTATAGTTGGGCGAAAGGGAGCAAGCCTCCTACACAAAAGTACTTGGTGAGCTCAGGAGTCATGCCATTGCTGAACCCAACAAGATGCAGGAGGGCTTCCATGGTTGCTAGGTGCATGCTACTCACGAAGACACAAACACACATACACAGGAAGCATACGTCATACACAAAGGACACATAGTAAGGAAAGAAACAAAACTTCTAGGAATAAATATAGATGGGCAAGAACAACGATGATGAATGAAATGCAATCAATCATAATGGTAATAATCGTAGAGAATATCCTGCCACCAACCAACCCAATATGCATGGAGAGGCAAATGAAAGTGGAAGATGGAGGGTGGGTGCCATGAACGGGTTGCTAGCATCATGATGCTTCAAAGGGGGTGCAAAATGTTCTAAAATAAGATCCCTTAAGAAAGCTGCAAAGAGGTGTGGTCAATCAATCAATCGAAATATGGCCAGATCAATTATTGTTGCAATACGATAAAGGTCAAACTAGCAAGCCCAAAATTGGCCGGCTTTATAATAGAGGGTCCCAATGAAAATAGTGATGGATAATAAATCGTACGGAACTTATGAACAATATTGCGTGGTAGGTGGACAAAAAGGATGTAACTTGGATCCATTCACCAGATTGGTAATTAGCTCTCTGGTGAGAGTCTCTAACCAGAAGGTTGTCGGACCTTGCTTTGCCAAAATGTGGTATGATCTGAACCACTAAAGTTTAAAATTGCCTACAGCTCTGTTAGACTTAGAATTGTAGAGCAAAACTAATTGTCCTTCTTCAAACATATGGGTCTGCAAGAAGCAATCATGTGTCCAGGCTTGATGGAGTTGAACTTCTTGCATTAACAAGAAGCTTTCAAAATGTTGTTCATCGAGTGATCACAAATCATTTAGTCGAGCATAAAAAGATTTTGCAAGTAACAATTTCTTATCAATGGCGATGCGCAAACTTGGCACTACCAGCTCCATAGGGGCAATTGCTTCTAACCCATAAGCAAGCTTAAAAGGTGTATACCCAGTAGATACTTTATATGTTGTACGATAGGCACAAAGGATAGATGGGAGCAATTGATCACATTGTTCAGGACAATCTATGATTAGTTTCTTAAGCATTATAAGCAGAGTTTTGTTCATACTCTTGGAGAGACCATTGGCAAGAGGATATTATGGAGTACTGAATTATGAAAGATATGGAAAGAATGTGTCAGAGCCTAAATTAAGGTATTGGCAAATTGTGTGTTGCATTCAGAAACAATTTCCAATGGTAAACCAAACCAAGAAAAGACATCATGGGTAAGGCATTTGGCGATGAACTGAGTCGTAGCAGAACGAACAGCCTAGGCCTCAGTCCATCTAGTGGCATAGTTAGTACATGTTAATATATAACAATTAGTAGTCCAAATAGTGGATGGAGGGATAGGCCCCATGAAGTCTAACCCCCACTTCTTGAAGGGTTCCAGTGGTAGTATGGGTTGAAATGAGTACTGTGAATTTTTTCTTTTTCTTATGATGAAAAATTATTTTTGGAGTCCTATTGATTTGTGTGGAGTTTTTGGTTTCATTATTTTTCACGAGGAAAATGATTAAAGGACTTCCAATGGCCGAATTGGAGGTGGATTCACTGTCTTTGTCTAGAGGACACTAATTCCTAGATAGTGAAGCCATAGGAGAGAGGTGGTGGAAGTAGAAACAAATGAAGAACAACTACTAGAGCAATAACAGGTTGAAAAGGAGATGAAAGTTTATTGGTGCATGGAGCAATCCTACGCGCTTGATCAATGCCCATAGGACTTTTATGTAAATTATTTGGCATATATGTATATCTAGTTCATCATACGTCTTGAAGATTTCAAAGGTTAAAATTAGAGTTTACCTCAATCAAAGATCAAAGTAAAGGATGGAGAAAATCTTGTGATTTAATGGGAGCCAAAATCCACAAATATTTTTGAATTCAAATTCAAATCATCTTCTAAGAATGATGATTACTTTTAGATGGTACCTCCAACCAACTTGAACTTCAAAAAGGTGTATATATACACCATCATTTGATTCACACATAATGTGTGAAAATATAGCTTATCATTGCATGCAAATTAAGTGAGCATTGTACTATCTCAAAGTGAGAGAAGTCCTCCACATCTTGTTTTTATCATATGTGCATTAGCAATACATATTTTGATTCATTTCTATTGACTTGTCAATCTCTGTCTACTCTTACAATACCTTGTGCAACTATGTCAAGTTTCGAGTCATTTCCCTGTGTATCGATACTCTATGTCCAATCCATCAATTGGATCATTTATCTAGGACTATGATAAGCATTTCTGTAAAGTTTTATCATCATTGGATGCTCAACTCTGAAGATATGAGTGATTGTATGTGATAGGGTATGTGTATCACCTTGTTCCTGAAAAGTCGAGTTTACCCCCCAAACTTCTCAGATTCATTTCCCAATGTATGGTTATTCTAAATTGATTAAATAAATTTATTTAGTTATCTTAGAAGATTAGTTTAAGGTGTGCAAAATCTCTCTAGATAATTTCTACCAAGTTGTGAGCACTAAATAAATTACTGAGAGCTTCTCTTCCATAAATAAAAAGTTTCTTAGAAAATTTGAACTCACAACTCATCTGTTCTGATACAAAATTTTGAGAGTGATGTTCCAAAGTGCTTAGGTGTGGGTCTAAGTGCATATTTTGGAAGCTTTCAAAGTGTACTAAGTGTCCATTGAAGCTACAAAGGGTTGTTCTTGAGCAAGCCTTGCCAAGACAACCTCATCTCTGTTGACTACATCCATCACCTCTTCACAAATATTATATTAAAGTAGTAGGAAAACATATTTGTACAATGAGAGAAGTTAAATTCAAAACACCATGCCATGCCAAAAGTTTTGTAGATTTCAAAGGTTTCATGTGGTGTACAAGAGGTTGAAAGCAATAGGGTTGTAGAAGCTTCTTGATGAACCCATTTTCTTCATAGATTTTGGAAGATGTGAAAAGGTCATGAGTTCACTATAGGAAGTAATGAGAAATAACTTTGATCCATACTTTATTTCTAAGGTCAACAATTGGGAAAAGAAGTAGGTGGAAGTCACCATAAGGCCAAAGCATATCAATGTAGCATTATCTTATGGGGACAAAGATAGATGTTAGATTTGTAAAAAAGAATGCATCCTCATATGCAAGGTATGCAAAATTTACAGATTTAAAAGAAAAACCAAGTGAGGATCTAGCCATTAGAACCGTCCTACATATACAATGCCTCATAAACCAATCACCTTGATTATGATGAACAACAAGGACAAGACAAAACCTTTTGGAGTAGTGGATATGTCACTATATGAAGGAAGCATAAAAGAATTAGGAAACCGAGAAAATTATGAATGGAGCCCAATTGCTAACATAAAAAATCTATCCTGTGTTGAATATTGAAGATAAACTCCAACTGGCACCAAAGGCTCATAGTGGGAGTAAAAAGCCCTAGAAGGAGAGTCATGGACAAGGGATAACCAAAGACAATAAAAGAAATAGTGGCTCAAATTCAACCTCCATTGAACAAAAGGAAATTGGACCCCATAAAGAAAGAGATGGAAGAAAAATCAATGATTGAACAGGAGTTTAAAATAGAGCAAAAGAAAATAGAGATTGACAAGGAGCCACGTCCTCCTGAGACAGATAAAGATTATCCCTATAGTTATCTAATGGAGGACAATGATAAAAGAGCATTGTACGAGGCTCAATACCAAAAAATATTAGAGGGTTATTCAAAAAAATTTCTAGATTTTATCCAAGCTGAGGTAGAACATTATGAAGAATTACATGAATAGATTATGAAAACCAAAATTGAAGTCGTATTTATCGAGAAAGAAGCACCTCTACTAGCTTATTTTCAAGAACTCCAAAGACCTCTAGATAAAAGGACAAAGTTTCATCAAAGAGTGATCACAGTTATGTGGAGGGATTCTTATTAAGGATTTTGGATCTATCATAGCCTAATACTCCATGCAAGCGTATAAGTACTTATAGCCCAAAAACAAAAACAACTATAAATATCATAGAAGAGGAAGAAGAGAAACAAACAATTGTAGAGAAGGGTGACATACAACAGAAGATGCACAAGACATTATAAATATATTTAAAATGATAATGACCTATAGGACATTGATATGAAAGATGTCTTAGAGTATGACCAAGAAGATTAGGAAAAAGAACATAAAAAAAAAAAGAAAAAGAAACTCAAGAAGTTGTAAGAGATGAAGAGGACAAGGAAGAAGAACAACATTCATAGGACTTAGAAGAAGAAGACAAGCAATTGGAGATAAAAAAAAACAAGACAAACACATAGAAATGAAAAAGTCTCCTAAGGATATAAGAGGTGTATGTGAAAATGACCTAGATAGAGCCATTTAGACCAAAAAGCAAGAACATAATTCTAGTTGTTGAGTCAGAGTTCATTAAGGGATACAAAATCATTGATGAGTATAAGAAGGAACAAGAAAAAGTGTATACAAAGTTGAGATAATAGAAAAGGCTTAGAGATTCATGCCAGGAAAAAGCCATCAAGATGGAGACAGAAGCAATGCAATTCAAAAATAGAATTTCATTTTTGGAAGAAAAGTGTGAAAAGCACGGAGAGAACATTAAAAAGTTGGAAGGCGGTGTAAAACACATGGAATCAAAGAATAGGGTTCTCAAGACATCCTATTGAGTATTATGTAAAGCCAATGAAGAGATAACTAAAATGCTAATGGGGGAAGGAAGCTATATGTGACAAGGAAGCAAGCTAGAACTAAGTTCATTAGAAGGCCAAAAAGAAGAATTAAAATTCATTGAAGAAGAATTATAAAAACTTAAAGAAGAAGTCAAGGATGCTCAAGAAATGGAACAATAAGAAAATAAGCATGCACCCACTATAAGGAGAGGATACAAAAACCTGAATGAGAAAATAGAAAAGGAAAGGATAGAATGGTAGAAACAAAGGGTTGAGTTAATGAAGGAAATAGAAACATGGAAATCAAAATCTAGCCAATCAAAAGAAGTGATTATTGAAGAACCAGTACAAGAAAGGCCAGATGTAGAAGAAAGGTCACCATCTCTAGTCTAAGAACAACTAGTGGAAGAACAAAGAACAGATGAAGATATAGATGAATTCATCCAATAATTACTCAGTGATAAGGAAGCCATAATGAAATACACCAAAAAAATTAACAGTCAATATGAAAATAAATTTTCATGATTCACATTAAAACAAAAGATAAACCCACATGTCACCATTGATCAGTATAGGAGTTCCATTTTGCATTATTCCAAAGAGCATCAAGAACTATAATTGCAAGACTAGGAATCAGACCCAATGAACTTCTAGAGTATGTAGAAGTCATGGACTCTTTCTCTCATTCTCTCTCTATGCTAATAATAAACTCATTCTCTCATTCTCTCTCACTCTTTCTTTCTCTCATTCTCTCTCTATGCTAATAATAGCAACTCCATTGATTTGCCTCCATGTTTGCTTTCTTTCTCCATACCTGCATAGCAACATCTCTCTTTCTCTCTCCATCTCTATCTATCTATCTATCTATCTCTCTCTCTCTCTCTCTCTCTCTATATATATATATATATATATATATATATATATATATATATATATATATATATATATATATATATATATATTTGTGTGCTTTCTTTCTCTGCTTTCACTTTGTGCACCCAATCATTTGTCTATGTGGGACTTCATTGCTATTGAAGAGGTTGAGCATAGTAGGAGACAGATAAATAACAAACACAGATGCATCCTATTTGCGATGGGATCCATGATAATATTATGCCCCCAAACCTACAATGCATAGGGGAAGAATGAGAGTCATTGTGAGTGCAAAGAAAAGCTTCACATGCGAAAGGATCACCTCGATAGACTCCCACACTAGCTCCCACATCTTGAGAAACTAAAGCTCCTCTGATTTTTTCAGATCCATCTCTCTCTCACCCTCTCTCTCTCACCACTTCTCTCTCTCTATCTCTCTCTCTCTCTGTCTCTCTCTCTCTCTCTCATCTCTGAAGAGCTTGGAAATGTTTTAAAAAACAAAGAGATACTTCAAAGATTGTGTTACTCAAAAGATAAATAGAAAGTCATTGATGACTTTTAGAATGAGCCTATAGTCAAACACTAAGTATAAGAAAATTAGAGCTGAAACCCAAGGTCCAACCTCTACCTTGCGAGAGATACGAGAAACTCAAAAGAACATCTTAAGACCCTATATTTATATATCAAAAAAAGATAGGGCATCAATTTACTCATGAAATGATACCTCCAAATGTGTGTGTGCACGGAGTAGGTCCTTTGCAGGGTGTGTTGGAGATAGACGTCTGCGGAAGCACGCGAACAGCACACGGAAGAAGAAGAAGCTTGGAGCACAAACACACAATATTGAATGTATTACTAGAGAATGTACAAAGATAAGTATCCCATTAGGGCAATAGGCATATATACAAGCCGGGGGAAAAAAACCTCCTAAAGAGGGAAAAAAGTGCCCCGACGGTCCTAGTGTGTTCACACACATCACTACCTAAATATATCAACAAATCCCCCTTGGGAGTGATGCGGTGAACAAGGAGCTGGTACTCATGTATAAGGAAGTGCCAAGCTATGTGGAAATCACTCCACAAAAGGAAGTAAGCCCAAAGCTTTGTGGAAAGCTTCAAACTTCTCCCTAGGCAGAGCCTTCGTGAAAAGGTCTGCAATGTTCTCCTGCGTGGGCACATATGCCAAGCTAATCTCCCCAGCAGAGAACCTCTCCCTGACATAATGATAATGCACCTCAATGTTCTTAGTGCGAGCATGGAACACAAGGTTCCTCGCAACTGCCAATGCGCTCTGACTATCAGTGAAGATGGTGGTGGCAGAAGACTGACCAACACCCAAATCAGCCATAAGGCATCTGAGCCACACACACTCAACAGTAGCTGTGAAAGCTGCCCTATACTCAGCCTCACAACTGGAAGTGGCCACAGTAGGCTGCTTCTTGCTCAACCAAGATATACATGAGCTACCAAGCATGAAGCAAAAGCCACTAGTGGACACACGAGTGTCATAACAACCAGCCCAATCAGAGTCAGAAAAAGCATGCAAATCTGGCGGTAGTGATCCCCCCTTGGGATAAAACAACCCAAGTAGCCGAGTACCACTCAAGTAGCGAAAGATGTGCTTAACCGCCTACTAATGCTTGACTCCTGGGCAATGCATAAATCTGCTCATCTGTGAGACAGCAAACTGAATGAATTAAGGTGTGAATGTTAAGGATCATGTGTTGGAAGATCTTGTAAATATGTTTAATTTTATTGAGGCCCACCCACTTCCAATAGAAGGCATCTACCCACATGGGAATTTCTTCTTTGATTCCCTCTGCAAAAAAGATTTGTATGAAGGCTCATGTAAAGGCCATCTAGAGGGGGTCAAAGAAGGGTCGATAAGACCACCTCTAGGAGGCACAAGCAGAGGAAAGCAGGCCCCTAAGCACCCAATAGATGCACGAGAGAGTTCTACCTGCCCATGTTCTCCCACGAGGTGTAAATCCCACGGAGAGGCACCTAAGCCCAAGTCTTCCTCTCTCTTGAGAATTGAAGATAGAAACAAAAAGGCTTTGGTTATATAGCCCCTCTCAAGGCAACATGCCATTCTATATGGGATTCTCTAACTTCCCATACAATCCTCACAGATTTTTCGCCTCCATCTCTCTTTTCTCGAAACTTATTCTCTATATATCTTTTGAACCCAAGAGGTAGAAGCTATTTTGGAGGATATTTTTTAGCCCTTTTGCAAGGAGATTATCAAGCCAATTTTTGAGAATTATAGGAGCAATCATCGCACTACCCTTCAAGATTTTTTTCAACCTTTTTGCAAGAGAGGAAGCCCTTACCAAAGAGTCCTAAAGCAGACCTCAAATAACTTTTTGAAAATCTTTTTTCAACAAAGAGTGGAACTTCGTAAAGATTGGCAAGCAAAAAACAATTTGAGGCATGTCAGCAATGATTGTGTACATGTTTGTGGAGTAATG
>CM035440.1:139092085-139094585 GCA_020310875.1 Ceratopteris richardii
CGTTTACTACTGTCTGTAGTTTTGACCCATCTTCTCATGAGCAGTGCATGTCTGTAGTAGACTCTTTGGTATTTTGACAGTGGGGTGACCAAACATATTACCTCGCAGCGTAGTTTTTTCTCTTCACTCGAGCCTGCCCCTACAGGGAATACTGTTACATGCACCAACAACTCCTCTTATCCTGTTATGGGAGTTGGTAAGATCATTTCGACTATTGTTGATGCTAGTTCTTTCACTTTGTCAGATGCCTTATTTGTACCAGGGATCAAGAAGAACCTGTTATCAGTTTCTGCATTAGCCAAGATTGGCTTGGTTGTGAAATTTTTTGATGACAGGTGTACAGTTCATGATTGGTCAAATGGTGATGCGATTATTGCTTCTGGCACTTTATGTTGAGGGTTGTATAAGCTCATAGACTATGAAAGATCTGTGAATGACTCGGCATGTGTAGTACATGATTCTCAGGCTATGTGAGATGCAAAGCTTTCGCATGCACGCTTTGGTCATATGAATTTTGCTAGTCTGCTACGCCTGCATAAATCTGAAATGGTGTCCTCTTTGCTGAAACTTGAGGCACCTGGAAAACATGTTTGTGAAGGCTGTATTTTGGGCAAAATGCAGCGTTCCTCATTTCCAAAAGATGGTTCAGTTCGGGCTACTCAGAAATTGTAGCTTTTACATAGTGATGTCTGTGGTCCTATGGAGGCACCTTCTTTTCGAAATTATCTTTACTTCATGACTTTCATTGATGATTTTTCCAGGCATGCATGGGTATATCCATTGAAGGCAAAGTCCGAAGTGTTCATGTGCTTCAAACAGTTTTTGATTTTGGCTAAAAATATGTCATCATGTAAAATGGGCACCCTCCATTCAAATCGAGGGGGGGGGATATATGTCTTCTGATTTTAATGCATTTCTGGCTGAACATAGGATAAAACACCAGTGTACAGTGCCATATACACCTCAACAAAATGGAGTTGCTGAACGAAAGAACATGTCACTCATGGAGATTGTGAGGTGTATGGTCAAGAGTCAGGCTTTACCACATAGTTTCTGGCTTGAGGTTGTCATATGTGCAGCATATGTACTGAACAGGTGTCACACTAAAGCGCTGTAGTCTATCACTCCATATGAGGCTTGGTATGATCGCAAGCCATTTGTTTCTCATCTGCGTGTTTTTGGTTGTTTGGCATATGAATTAGTGCGTGAACAACATCGTAGAAAATTGGATGATAAAGCACTAAAATGTATTTTTGTTGGGTACAGTTTTGAAAGTAAAGGCTACTGTTTGTATCATTCATAAACTAAATGCATTCTAGTTAGCCGTGATGTTGTTTTTGTGGAAGATGCTATTCAACCATTGCTTTCATGTACTAAGGAGACATATGTTAGCTCCAAAGACATGTATGATGCTTTGCTGCCTCTTTTTACAGGTGGACAGTCTAGTGTTGGTCCCAATCTCAACCTTTGCAGGTTTCATGTGATGATGCAGATCATTCCATTTCTGATGCAGATTTACATGATGCACTAGTTGATGAGAGAGTTGATATTAAGCAGGCAAAAACTATGCCAAAATCGCTGGTGCAAACTTTGTGTGACAGCAAACTAGATGCACCTCTATCATATCGTACTCATTCAGGCTCTCATAGTGCCTTTTTGCATCAGATTGCTATGCCATGGATGCATCTAGTCTCTATTATGAGAATGAGCTTGTTTCGTTTGATGAAGCACAAAATTCAGAAAATTGGATGGTTGCTATGCAATCTAAATATGATGCTATAATGGAGAATGGTACTTGGTCTTTATGTGACTTGCCTCGTGGCAAGAAGGCCATTGGCACTAAGTGGGTATACAAGCTGAAGCGTAAATCGGATGGTACAATTGAAAGGTATAAGGCTAGGCTTGTTGCAAAGGGTTATGCACAGGAAAGAGGCATTGATTTTGATGAGACCTTTGCACCTACATGCCATATGACTACTGTTTGGAGCATATGTGCACTTGTAGCTCATCATGGTTGGAATGTACATCAGTTGGACATTAAAACAACATTTTTGAATGGTGACTTGCATGAAGAAATGAACGTTTTTCAGCCCCGTGGCTTTGTGCAAAAAGGGCATGAAAACCAGGTGTGCAGGTTAAAGAAGGCATTATATGGTTTAAAGTAAGCACCACGTGCTTGGTATGATAAGGTACATGCCTATCTGATTGCACATGGTTTTGAGAACAGTCCAGCTGAAAGCACCTTATATGTTAAGCCTGCTAATGATGTGTGCTTCTGATCATTGTTATCTATGTTGACGACATGCTGCTCACTGGTCCTATTGAGAAGCATATTGCTAATTTTAAGACTAATTTGCATGCCTCATTTGAGATGTCTGATTTGGGGCATTTGCATCACTATTTGGTCATTCAATATATGCACGTTGATGGTGGAATGGCTTTATGTCAAACAAAATATAATGACACATTATCAGCATTTTAGCCTTGAAGAATGTAAACC
>CM035440.1:139104585-139177085 GCA_020310875.1 Ceratopteris richardii
TACTGATTGTATATAAAGCTCAACTCATTATGTACGCAAGGTGTCCAACGAAATACTTTAGCATATTTTTGCCTTCATACTTTTACGTATGTAGGCTTACTATAGCTCAAGAGATATTCTTGAGTTCTACTTACTATAGCTCAAGACATATTCTTTTTTTCTAAAGGAAGCTTGGACTTAGGTCTAATCTCCTCGAATCAGCTTGAATTAATCGAAGATATAAGTGAAGGCATGATATGAAGTTCTTCATAGGAGCCCTACAAATTTAGGATATAACATCTAAAAACACTGAGCAGTCCTAAAATACATTTCAAAACGAGGTTTGCATGTAGTAGTGCACAAATGTAAAAGGGGAAACTTGCTACGGAATGTATAACTATATTTTTTTCTCGCTTTTCCCCTGATATGAAACCCGTTGTGTGTATGCAATGTGCATCTCTAAGTGTCATATGTATAGAGGGGATACCACCCCCTAAGCTTTACAAATATGGCATGTAATATGTCTAGGGGAGATAAACTCTCTCCAATCGTATGACACATAAGGATTCCAAGTCCTACAACATCTACTATCTAATTCGTACTAGCGTAATAAAACTCTAAATTAGACATGTTATTGTTGAGGCAAAGTTAGGAAGCGTTGGGGAGAGATCTTGGGAAAGAAGAGAGAAAGGAAAAGAATCCAAAGAGAAACTCCACGCACATGCACAAGACCACGGTTAACTCATAATTTTTTAAACTTCATTTATTTTTCATCATGATGATACTATAGAAAATAATAGCACAACGAAATAGACAAGTAAAGAGAGTTGAGAAAAAAAAAATGCAGACCAAGAGAGACGTAGATTCAGAGATAGAGGATTCAAATTTTCAAATTTTTAGGTGCAATGCAACTACAAAGATGGTGTTGTTCACCTATGCGCTCCCAATATGGAGCTTAGATGGCAATATAGATCGACTCTAAATGAAGGGCTCACTAGCACGCAATGCTATGTACAGCTACACATGGGCCATGTTTTTATAATTTTTACAATGGGAGTCGGTATAGGTAAACATAGTCACGAGAGACAAA
The DNA here is from genome assembly GCA_020310875.1 of Ceratopteris richardii. Lineage (NCBI taxonomy): Eukaryota > Viridiplantae > Streptophyta > Polypodiopsida > Polypodiales > Pteridaceae > Ceratopteris > Ceratopteris richardii. The sequence continues at coordinate 139,105,655 of CM035440.1, forward strand.
ATAATTAGGAAAATATATACCTCCATGACTAGAATTCATATCATCTTGGCCCTATGGCTAGAGGGATAGGCTCCCTCGACACCACAGAAGGAGCCAAGCCCCCCTTTGAACTCCCCCCATTAAGATTCTATGGGGAAACTGCGCAGAGCCACAAGCCCATTATTTTCCCCTTGACTGGCAACCTAATGGCCCGAAAATTTATGACCAACCTAACCTAATGGCTAGGCTCACAAAGATCATCTATTACCATCAATGCTCAGACATAGGCCTCATCTAACTTGGAAGTTAGGGTTTAACAAATGTCTAGGCTCTCACAATGGCTTCTCCTCATAATGAGGGCGTTACAACTTAGAGCACCATGGATCATTTGTGGTCACTTGAGGGTGGATTATTGATTATATTTGACACATACTTTAATTGGGTTGAGATTGACATATATGAACAGATGCCCTTACTTTTTAACAAGAGGAGATCCAACTTCTAATCATTTTTATTAGTGTATTTTATGGATTTAGTCATGATCTTTCCCAACCACCCCATGCTACATGAAAATGTTGTTACTTAGCACTTCAAGGAGAGGAAACTCTATTTAGCACATTAACTATCATAAAAGACTAGGGACTCGAAAGAGGGTGCATTCAATTGTTGATATGAAGTGTTATTTCTTTTATAAGCTATTTAATTCTTGGAGGGATATCATTCACAATAATTTTGCATGGGACTCGAAAGAGAGGATGCATTAATTGTTGATATGAAGTGTTCTTTGTTGTTGTTTCTTTTATAGCTATTTAAGTCTTGGATGGATATCATTCACAATAATTTGGCATTGTTTTGTGCCTAGACAGTTGGTCTAGAAGTTTATGTTTATGGATCTTATTTATGCTTTTCTTTTTACATTTTATTTATCATATTTTGCCTACTAGTATATGTTCAATGTCTATCCCTCCACTGTTTATGGATCTTATTTATGCTTTTCTTTTTACATTTTATTTATCATATTTTGCCTACTAGTATATGTTCAATGTCTATCCCTCCACTTGCTGCACACTTGTAAGGCTCCATTATAAGGAGAAGTTGATTGTGCATTTTCCCACTGGTAGAAACCCTAGCTTACATGTTAGATGATGGTTATATTTGACCATTTATAACTTGTAGATGGCCTAGGTAGGCTTAGCTCATTTCCAAGTGATAATTTGGTTAGATTGGTGTGAAACATAAGTTAGACGTGGAGATCCTTTAACTTGTGGGCTCTACTTTAGGGGTTTTATGATTGGGGATCATAAAATTGAGCTCAAGTCTAACCCAATGCCCAATAGGTTTTTTTAGTATCATATTATTGTTCATCAACTTGCTTTGGTGGTTTGAGACTTTTCAATCATAAGACACCATGTATCACCCACATATGGTTGATAGATCACTACATGAGTTGGTGGTCATGCACATACAACCACCCATGTCTAGCCATCCACAGAAGGCCAAATCTTCATTTGGCCACCATTTTACATGACTATGTAGGAGGAGAACAAAGTTGACAAGGTGGTGGATGTGTATTTGAAGAAGGGGCTTATTAGACCTAGCTTTTCGCCCTTTGCAACACTAGTTCTCAAGTAAAGAAGAAATATGGGTCGTATCAACCATACAAAAGCAAGGCGAAAGATACCTACAAGAGAATGGAAACCAAGTAGGAAAATATGTGATGATGAGATAATGATGTAAAATCCATGGTAACACAAGTGGATGAGTCTTGGCCTCAAGAAATTTGGGCTAAAGTGCAAGAGCCATGATGGAAGAAAGAAGGAGAAGACAAACCTCCATTCATGAAGATAAACCTAAGAAAGTATTCACGCTCATTATAAACTTTCTTTATCTTGGAGGGTAGCTTGATCCGTAGTATAGCAGGGGATGATGCAATTATCCTAAGAACTCTAGCTAATTACTTTTGAGAATATTGAAAAACTGTAGGCTACCACCATGCTCCTATTATGAGATACAAACGGCTAAGGGCAAGTGAGGGAAAATCACAAACCATGGAAGTGATCAAGAGAGGGAAAATTACTTTAACTCTAGGGGATCTATTGCAACTTAAACCTCGTCTATGGAAACAACTAGAAAATCAATTAAATGCAATCAAGCCTCAAGAAGAGGAAGCAAAGTTGACTCAAGAAGGTCAGCCAATAGCCAAGGTGCCCATAGAATAGAGTAGGTGACTACAGTGAAGGGGATGAGGGAAACACCTATCTTCTATTCACCTTAAATTCATATATGAAAAAGGATATCCTTGATATTGGTGTTGATGTAGGCATAACTACCAAAGACATGTGGGAAAAAGTGGGGAAACAGTGTCCTAGGACCAACAAGAATGAAGTTTCAATTGACATATAGTCATGTGGAGTTGTTGATATATTTTGCTAGATGTGTGTGAACACACTTAGGACTAATGGGCCACTTTTTTGCCTCTTTGGGAGTTTTTTCCCCCTGACTAATATATATGCCTATAACCCTAATGGGACACTCATCTTTGTACATTCACTTAGTGTTGAGGATAAGTTGGATGGTACTAATTGCCCATTGTGGGCTTATATGATGCATCATGTATTGGTAGCAAAAGGGATTTGGAATATTGTCTAGGGTGTTGAAAAACATCCTACTAGACCTGCAAATGAAGTTATTGAAGGTGATGCAGATGGTGTTAAAGATGATGATCTTCAAGTTCCTTGTTGTGTTTCAATTCCTATTGCACCTACTATAGAGAAACTTTGTTGGGATGCAGAGAGGCTCAGGCACATGCATTGATAGTTTTGTATGTCAAACATGCCATTATCCCTCACATTCTCTCCTACAACACATTCTCTCTTATAAGACCTCCAAAACAATTGGAGAGTGAGCATATGAATGAGGAGATTATATGAATATTTTATTGACAAAGATCAAAGATTTGAAGGAGCCGTTGATTTTTCTTGATGAACTCTTGTCAGATAGTTCACTTGTTAAAATTGTTCTCAACGGTCTTCCAAATTCATATCAAATGCTTGCTTCTACTCTTAGACTGATGATGAAAGGCAATCTGAATGCCTTAACATTTGAGGAGTTAGTCTTTGTTTTGTTTCAAGAAGATCAATCCATGTAGAACAGGTCAATTATGTGTGTTGTAGATCAAGATTTCTTAGCTAGTCAAAAGGACAAAGGTAAATGGATCTCATCTACTAGTAAGCAAAAATTTGCTAATGTTGCACACTCAAGAAGGAAGAAAAAGATGAGAAGAAAAAATAAAAAATCAAAAATAGTTTTGCAAGTACTCTAAGGCAAATGATCATGTCATAAAGAGTTGTCCTATACTAGCTGCAAAAGAGGCAAACAAGAAAGAGGCAGGAATGGTTGTTGTAGAGGCCTTTACACCTAAAATATAGTCTGCTAATCTTGTTCAAAATAAAGAATGAGAAATTACTATAGTTTGTAGTGATGAACCATATTCTCATGAGCAATGTATGTCTATAGTAAACTCAGATGTTTGGTAATTTGAGAGTGGGCCAACCAAACATATTACCTTGTAGTGTAGTTTCTTTTGTTCACTTGAGCTTGTCCCTATAAGGAATACAATTACATGTGCTAACATTTTCTCTTATCCTATAATGGGAGTTGGTAAGATCATTCAAACTATTGTTTTTTGGAGTTCTTTCAGATTTTTAGATGCTTTATATGTGCTAGGGATCAAGAAAAATCTATTGTCAATTTCAGTATTAGCCAAGATTGGCTTGGTAGTCAAATTTATTGATGACAGATGTATAGTTCTTGATCTCTGAAATGGTGATGTTAGTATTGATTCTGACATTTTGTGTTGTGGGTTGTATAAGCTCATAAACTATGCAAAATCTATGAATGATTTAGCATGTGGAGTTAAAGATTCTCAAGCTATCTCAGATGCAAAGTTCTGGCATGCACACTTTGGTCATCTAAATTTTGCTAGTTTGCTTCACCTGTAGAAATCTAAAATGGTTTCCTCTCTACCCAAACTTGAGGCACTTTGTAGACATGTCTGTGAAGGCTATATTTTGGGAAAAATACAATGTTTTTCCTTCCCAAAGGATGGTTCAATTCGAGTTGCTTATCAAATTGCAGCTTGCTCATAGTGATGTGTATGGTCTTATGGAGACACCTTCATTTTGGAACTACTTGTACATTGTGACTTTTATTGATGAATTATCTAGACATCATAGGTGTATCCATTGAAAGCAAAGTCTAAAGCATGGTGGAAAAATTTTCAGCATCTAAATTGGGCACCCTCCATTATGATTGAGGGGGGTACATGTCTTCTGATTTTAATGCATTTTTGGTTGAGCATGGGATAAAACATCAATGTACAATGTCATATCCACCTCAAAAAATTGAATTTGTTGAAAGAAGGAACATGTGTCTCATGGAAATGGCAAGGTGTATGGACAAGATTCATGCTTCACCACATAAATTTTTACTTGAGGCTATTATGTGTGCAACATATGTACTAATAGGTGTCCCACCAATGTACTACAATTGATCACTCGATATAAGGTTTTTCATGGTTTCAGACCATCTGTTTCTCATCTGCATGTCTTTGGTTGCCTCGCATATGCATTAGTGCCTGATCAAAAATGCAAAAAGCTAGGTGATAAAGTAATAAAATGTATTTTTGTTGGGTACAATTTAGAAAGAAAAGGCTATCATTTGTGTCATCCATAGATTAAACACATTCTAGTTAGTCATGATGTCATTTTTGTGAAAGATTCAATTCAATCATTACTTTCATGTACCAAGAGACATTACTTAGCTCAACAAGTGTGTATGATACTTTGCTACCTCTTTATATAGGCATACATTCAAGTGTTGGTCCAAATGATGAAATTTCTCAGCCATTGTAGGTTTCAAATGATAATGCTTACCATTGCATTTCTAATGTAGATTTACATGATGCACTCGTTGATGAGAGAGCTGACATAGAAGAGGCTAAAACTATGCCTAAAGTGTTGTTCTAGACTTTGAGAGATAGCAAATTAGATGTATCTTTGTCATATTGTACTTGTTTAGGCTTTCATACTACTTCATTTGCATCAAATTGCTCTGCGATGACTGTGTCTAGTCGTTTTGATGAGAATGAGCCAGTTTCTTTTGACAAAGCATAAAATGTTGAAAATTGGGATGGCTGCTATGCAATCAAAATATGATGTTGTTATGAACAATGGTTCTTGTTCTTTATGTGATTTCCATCCAAGAAAAAAGCCCATTGGTAGTAAATGGGTACACAATCTAAAATGTAAGCATGATGGAACAATTGATAAGTATAAGGTGAGGCTTGTTGCCAAATACTCAAAAGAGAGGCATTGATTTTTATGAGACCTTTGCTCCCACATATCAAATTACGATTCTTCATATCATTTGCGCACTTGCAACTCATCATGGTTGGAATGTACATCAGTTGGATATTAAAAAACTTTATTTTTGAATGGTGACTTACATGAAGAAGTGTATGTATTTCAGCCTTGTGGTTTTGTGCAAAAAGGGCATGAAAATAAAATGTGCATGTTGAAAAATGCATTATATGGTTTGAAACAAGCACCATATGCTCGGCATGAAAACATACATGCCTACTTGATAGCAAATAGTTTTGAGAAGAGTCCAACTGAGAGCACCTTATATGTTAAGCATGCAGATGATCAGCTTTTTATTATGTATGTTGAGGACATGCTATTTAGTGGTGCTAATGAGAAGCATATTGTTGAATTTAAGGCTACTTTTCATGCCTCTTTTGAGAAGTCATATTTGGGTCATTTGCATCATTATTTGGTCATTTAGTTTATGGAAGATGATGGGGGAATAAATTTGTGTCAAGCAAAATATATTGACCCATTATTGCAATGTTTTGGCCTTGAAGATTGCAAGATATTGCCACTCCCATGGAAACAGGTTTACGATTGAGTCTTAATGATGTTGGAGATGCATGTTTTGTTTTTCTCTATTAGCAAGCTATTGGATGCTTGATTTACTTATGCATAAATTGGCCTAATATTCAGTTTGCTGACTCTCAGATGAGTAGATCTATGCATTGCCCAATAGACAAGCATTAGTAGGCAGTTAAGTGCAACTTTTTCTACTTGAGTGGTACCTGGCTACTTGGACCCAAGGGGGGATCATTAGTGTCAGATTACCATGCTTTTTATGACTCAGACTAGGCTAGTTGCTATGACACTCACGTGTCCAATAGTGGTTTTTGCTTCATGCTCGGTAGCTCATGCAAATCTTGGTTGAGCAAAAAGTGGTCTATTGTGACCACTTCTAGTTATGAGGCTGATTATAGGAAAGCTTTACAACGACTATTGAGTGTGTTTGGCTCATATGCCTTTTCGTTGATTTGGGTGTTGGTCAGTTTTTTGCCACCACAATCTTCATTGATAGTTGGAGCTCATTGGAAGTTGTGAGAAACCTTGTGTTCCATGCCTGTAGAAAGCATATTGAGGTGCACTAACATTATGTCAGGGAGAGGTTCTTTGCTAGAGAGATCACTTTGGCTTATGCTAAAGGTAGCACAAGATTTGGAACCTGACTCTTTGTACCTACAACATCAAGGAATGACCACAAAGATTTAATTACATAACTTTTCACATAGAGATGTTCCCCCTCTCCAATGGGATCAAATTCATAAGGACGTAGATGGTCTCTTTTCACAACATGGACTCAAGTGATCAATCATGGATGCATGAGGACACTCACTTGTGGATCTATAAGGCAGCATGGACTTCAAAACATAATTCCAATAAACTAAGGAGAGAGATCAGTGGAAGATCCATCTTACATGCCATATAACTTTTTGGAATCTTTCTGGATGAGGCCATAAATCCTTTCAAAAGAGGCCATAAATATTTTCGGATGAGACATCCAAGCCCTATGAATGGATCTTTGCCAATCCAAAAATTTGTGTGAATGAACAGGTAGTGGGCATGGTTGAGTGCACAGATGAGGATGGATATGATATGGATCTATGCATGATCATGATATGGGAAGAAGATACAAACCAATATCACTCACAAAATCGGCTTTGAAGAAGATTATACTATAGTGGATTGAGATCTTAACTCAGAAGATGCAGATAATTAGAGGTATATGTGACAGGTGTAGAACATTTGTAGTGTATGTGAACAATCTGTATGATGAACATAATGATGAAAATATTCTAGATTATGTAGAAAATCTTTTGAAAGAATATGCATATGTATTTTCAAAAGACTTGCCTGGTATAACTCCACCTAGGCAGATTGACCATGCCATCGACCTTTACTTAGGGAGTGAACCATATTCTAGAGCACCCTATAGATTTAACGTAGATTAATTAAAGGAGCTTAATATTCAATTACATGATCTTTTGAAGAAAGACTTGAAAAGACCGAGTGTTTCGCCTTGGGGAGCACTTGTTTTATTTCAAAGGAAGAAAAATGACTTTTATAGATTATGTATCGACTATAGGGGGTTGAATGAAATAAGAATAAAAAATAAATACCCACTCCCTCACATAGATGACTTATTAGGTCAATTAAGTGGAGCGGCTGTATTCACTGATATTGACTTAAGGTCTGGTTATCATTGAATTACATCAAAACATAAGATATACCCAAGATAACTTTTCAAACACATTATGGCCACTATGATTTTACGATTTTACCTTTTGAATTAACAAATGATCCTACCGCATTCATGTGCTTGATGAATAATATTTTTCATGATTATCTAGATGAATTCATCTTAGTATTTCTTGATTGTTGAAAGTTTTGTATTTCAAGTTCAACAGCGTGGGAAGATGCCCCAAATTGAACCCTCCACATCACCCACAATAAAAGGAGGATGATTTCCATGAGTTGGAAGCATCCAATCATGCCTATAATGGAAAAAAGTTTATTAGAGAAGATTTAGATCACCTCTTGATGTGATTGGACCTTACTTTTTGGCATGTATATGCTTTTGATTGGTTGAAGAGGTTAGTTTGTGATCTTTAAAACCTCTAATGAATAGTATTATGACTTAGAGTTGTGGAAATACGTGCCCAAGCTGCCCCCTTGCTTAAGCACACCCCTTACTAGCTATTCTCTGCATATATGCAGAAATTTCACTTTTACATACTCGATCTCTCTAGATGATCTTGGCAAACCCCTGGATCTTGTAATTGTTGTTTCTCCTTCATCCCAAATCCATTTGTAATGATTTTTTTCTTGTTGGAAAGATTATAAGTTCTACTTTGAGCGATATAAGTTTCCAGTTCAGTGCCTACACATGTCTAGAGAAATGTTTAAAAGAATGTCTGTGTAGTTAGCTAATACTTTGTGAAGAGATCAAGTTATCTGTTTTGTTGCAGTTGGTTGAGGCATCATCCAGTATCCAAATGGAGTGATTTTGCGCTCATTTGAAAGCTTTCTAAGTCTAGCTTCATTCTCTACATGTACTCAAAGAAAATAAAAAAATACAGAACCTAGCTCTCCAAGTCTAATTTCATTTTCATTCTCTGCATATAGGAGGTTTCATTTTCTTTCTTTGTGCAGATAGGAGTGTTTATCCTCCAACAGTGGTATTAGAGCTATAAGTGGAGTATCAAGAGAGAAGGAGCTGCTAAAGTAAAGACCTCATCAAAGCATGAAGGAAAGAAGCAAAGAATGGGCACACCAACAACAAGTATGGCCACTATGAATTTACAGTTTTACCTTTTGGATTAACAAACGCTCTTGCCATAGTCATTTGCTTGATGAATAATATTTTTCATGATTATCTAGATGAATTCATCTTATTATTTCTTGATGATATATTTGTATACTCTAAAGATGATGAGCATGTTGTACATATCAAGAAGACTTTGCAAACTCTTAGAGAACACAAATTGTCTGGAAAGAAGACTAAATGTTTCTTTGCTAAGGACAAACTTATGTATTGTTGGTAGTAGTCAAGGTGGTCCAAGAGGTTTGACAAGACAAGGAAGCATGAGGAAGTACATTCAAAGAGATTCAAGGTAGAAGGAAGGACAAGCAGGAGCTAATCAACAAAGAAGTCCATGTAGATGTGGTGAATAGGCCATAGCAATTCTTTTTTTCAAATCAAACAACTATCAATAGTGATTTTCATCACTCCATTACACTGTAGATCTCATTTTTTATAACTTTAACTCCATTTTTTTCAATTCAAGGAGTAATTCAGCTTGAGGAGTGCTAGATCTATGTATGTACCAATTTTCATAATTTTTAGAGCTTGTTTGAGCCTCCAAAATAGCTTAGGAACCTAATTTTTTACTAGGCAAGACATTGGGTCTGAGCAAGCCCAAAACTGTTGAAGAATCACTCATGAATTTGACGTACAGATAGACATAAGGAAACAGAAAGATAAAGAGAAGCGGAATCAAAATATTCAGAAAAACAAAAGCTTTAATGAAGGGACAAATTCACGACCGTTATGTACAGCGTAGAATCCTCCAGAATCACAGTTTGATAGAGTTCGTTACACTGAATCAAACTGTATATAAAGAGAGAACGTGCATAAGAATAATAGAGAGGGAAGTGTGAGCTAGAACGTGCGTGAGACGAGCACGCAGTTTAAATAGAGCGCATATAGAGGTCAAAGAAAGAAAGAGAGAGAGAGAGAGAGAGAGAGAGAGAGAGAGAGAGAGAGAGAGAGAGAGAGAGAGAGAGAGAGAGAGAGAGAGAGAGAGAGAGAGAGAGAAGTTTTTAGAAGACGCCAGAGATCGCGTATGTACAGATGAATAACAGAAACCTGAAATGTTAGGTATTCATCTAAGAGAGATGGTAAGAAGAAACTACTCAGTATAGGGGAGTTTCCATAGCTTGAGCAAGAAGAGGCCAAGCTAGTTTGTACACATCTTCTCTAATAGAAAACACATGTTCATGTGGAAGTTTGCGCGCATTGTTCGTATGTGAAGAACTCTGAGTATTTTCATGTTACGGTAGAAAGTTCGTTAACAGTTACAGTTCGTTCAGTAAACGTGTCCCCCGGTACTCTCTCAGTAAATGAATATTTCGGTCAATTACAGTTATCTCAGTAAACGAATATTTCGGTCAATTCAGTTATCTCAATAAACGCATTTTCGATCAATTACAGTTTTCTCAAAAAACGTGTTTTCCGGTAGAACAACGAAGTATATCTCGCAGAATAAATTAAGGTTTTGTATGAGAGATAGCTTATCTTATAGCTAGACATCTCTACTATCAGTTCGTCAAAGATTTTGGTGAAATGGATATGTACACACAGTACAAAGTCTAACTGGAAAGAGACATTCTGAACCGGAGAAGTTTTTTCTTAAACTTCGAAAAGTGTTCACTCAGTGAAGGAAGTTCACGCATCACTTCCTTACTTCTTGTATACTCACTTGAAGTAATTACAAACAGAATAGGAGTTGATTCCGGTAGGATTCCGGTATAATTACGGTGACAGTCTGGTGACAGTCCGGTGAAGTTCCAGTCAATTTTTTAGTAAATTCAAAACGCAGTCTTATATGTTGAGTAACAGTAATTGTGCTGAGCTACTGCTGATTATAGAGGTGTTCTAATATCGCTCTAGCTTAGCATCTTTTCGGTGGCACGGCGATTCCCGCAAACTTGACAAGGTTCAAGCCTTTGCCGCGACGGCCATCAATAAGTGGTCTCAGAGTCGTGAGATCCCCAACAATTGGTATCAGAGCCAGAGTATTCACCACAAGTGGTATCAGAGCAAGATAACCACAAGAAGTGGAACCAGAACGAGAAAGATTCTGAAGAGCAGAAAGATTCTCAAAAGTTCACCGGAAGTAACAGAAACAAGAAGATCATGGCATATCATGTCCAAATTGATAAATTGGACAGAGAAAATTATCCTGCATGGGTAATGCGCATGGAATGAGTAAGGACTTAATGATGTATGTGACCTGAGAAGAAAAGAAGCCGACCTTCGAAGATGATAGTCAATCGGAAAAAGAAGAATTAGAAGCCTTGAAGCTGTGGCAGAAGAAAGATGGAATGGCAAGAGCTTACATTTATAATACCATTTCAGACCATCTACTACCGCACATTAGAGGCCTGGAGAAAGCGGAGGACATATGGAGTGCATTGGAAGATCATTTCCAAAATACTACGAAAGCTAGGAAGGCTAGCTTATGGTCCGAATTCACAACGTTCAAAAAGAAGTCGAGTCAAAGCATTAGTGACTATGTTACTAAGATGAAGGATCTAGCAGATATTCTCGGATCCATAAATGAAGATGTCGAAGATCACAGATTGATAGCGCAACTGCTAACAGGTTTGAGAGGAGATGAAAGGTGGAAACCTTTCGTACTCTCAACTGAACTTTCTTTAAATCATTTTGTACCAGATTTAAATCAGTTGCTTGGTTTGATGCTCACATATGAGCAAGACCTGAAAGGAGATGCAGATAAAGGACAAAGTTATGCAATGTACATGAAGAACAAGAAGAAAGCAGACAAAGGTAAGTCAAAAGATGAAGAAGAGCCGAGTTCTCAGGATTATTATGCAAGAGGTAAAGGCACCGACAGAGGAAGAGCAAGATGTTTTGGAAGAGGAAGAGGTAGCCAGAATAACAACAAGAAGGCTTGCTGGATCTGTGGATTAAGTAATCATCTGGCTCATGATTGCTGGCATAATTCCCAAGGATCAAATCAAAATCAGAACAGTGACAGCAGAGGTAGAAACGGAAGATATCAGAGTAACTTTCAAAGAGGAAGATAGAATCAAAGAGGAGGCTATGGTAGAGGTGGAACAAGAAGTTGGGGACAGACTCAATCCTACAACACCACCTACAATAACTATGCAAATGACACTCGGGATGAAAGTCATACATCATTGACGATGAACTCAATCAGCACATCAGATAACGAAGACCTAAAGGTATTTTACATTGATTCTGGATGTTCTAATCACTTGTCAGGAAATATAGAACTAATGTCAGAATTGGAAAAAGGTAGTTCCAGTCATACTGTTCAAACAGGTGACAATACGAGGCATAGTGTACATTCAATTGGAAAAGTGAAGTGTAAGAGTGGAGCAGATTTGCTAACCAATGTTTTGTATGTTCTGACAATATCGAAAAATTTAATTAGTGTGGGGCAGATAGTTGAGAAAGGTTTTCAGGTCAGATTTACAAATGAAGGAGTATTTGTAGAAGATCCCAAGAATGGATATAATCAGATTGTCTCTGGTAAGAAAGAAGGCAGACTCTTCTTTAAGAGTACAAGGGAACATTGGCCAAGCATTGCTCACACATGGTGAAAAGGTGATTACAGAACTTGATCTCTGGCATAAGAGATTAGGTCATTTCAATGAAAAAGGAATTAAAACTATGATTTCAAATCAGTCAGTACTGGGATTACCGGATGTACAGAACCAACACATGATTCACAAGTGTGAAGCATGTCAAATGGGAAAAGCCCACAGGTTACCTTTCCAGAAGAAAGGATTCAAACATGATGGAGTACTTGAACTCATTCATACAGATGTATGGGGTCCAACAAAAGAAGGATCAATCAGTGGATCGAGGTATTATGTTTTATTCATTGATGATGCTACAAGATGGATAACTCTTTATGTTTTGAAAGAGAAATCAGAAGTGTTTGGAGCTTTCAATCATTTTCATGCATATGCTGAAAGATTCATAGGTCGAAAGCTGAAGAGACTGAGGTCTGATGGAGGGGGAGAATACTTCTCGCGAGAGTTCAATGATTATCTTTGGAATGCAGGTATTAAGAGAGAAATAACCTGCAGGTATACACCACAACAAAATGGTGTAGCAGAAAGAAGGAACCGAACTCTAGTTGAGTTCGCACGAGCTATGCTAAAAGAAAAAGATTGTCCAAACTATCTTTGGGCTGAAGCTGTAAATACAGCTACATACTTGGTAAACAGATTACCGTGTACAGCTTTAGATGGAATGACCCCTTATGAAGCCTAGTGGGGAAAGAAACCAACACTTGATCATTGCAAAGTGTTTGGATCTGTAGCTTACGCTTATGTACCATCACAACTTAGACATAAGCTCGAACCAAAAGCAGAGAAATATGTGTTCGTCGGATATGATGAAAAGCAGATGGGCTACAGGTTATGGAGTCCTCTAACAAAACAGTTTACTGTTTCCAGAGATGTTACATTTGATGAACAGAAAAGTTGGTATACAGATCAAAGTCATACAACAGAAGAATTTGAAGAAGAAGTAAGAAGAAAAGAGAAAGGGAAATCAATTGTACAGGTAAATAGAGATGAAGACTATATGCAAGCAAGTACGTCCAGGATCAGATCAGGTATGAGAAATGAAGATGAACAGGGATTTGATGAAGATGTGTATTCAGATACACATGAAGAGTTTGAACCAAGAAGGTCAAACAGGGTAAGAAGACAACCAGAAAGGTATTCCTATGATACTTCGTATATAACTCAGAAAAATTATGCATACATGGTCAAAGATGATGAAGAACCTCAGAACTATGATGAAGCTAAAGGCAAGAAACAATGGGAAGAAGCAATGGAAGAAGAGTTCAGTGCACTGGAAGAGAACAAGACATGGGAACTTGTTCTGAAACCAAATGGTAAGAAAGTAATCGGAAATAAATGGGTTTTCAAAATCAAGAAACTTGCAGATGGAAGGATAGCCGGACACAAAGCTAGACTGGTTATCAAGGGCTATGCTCAGACGCATGGCATAGATTATGATGAGACGTTTAGTTCGGTGGCAAAGATGTCAACCATAAGGACAGTGATTGCTATAGCAGCATCAAAAGGATGGAAGCTAAGTCAGCTACACATAAAGAATGCATTTCTGAATGGATATATATCAAATGAAGTCTACATGGAACAACCAGAAGGGTTTGTAAGTTCCAGATACCCGAATTTTGTTTGCAGATTAAGAAAAGCACTTTACGGACTGAAGCAAGCTCCAAGAGCTTGGAATTACAGACTTGTGAAGTATCTCAATGAACTTGGATACCAAAAGTTTGAAGGCAGATGCAAGTCTACTCATTAAGAGAACAGAAGAAGGTATGATCTACATTTGCATTTATGTAGATGACATCATAATCACAGGTACTTCAGATGAAGGAATTAAAGAAGTAAAGAGATTACTCAAAAAGGAGTTTAAGTTCAGTGATCTAGGAAAGTTATCATACTTTCTTGGAATGGAAATCACATACACAGATCATGGTGTATATATTACGCAAGAAAGGTATCTCCTAAACTTACTGAAGAAGTTTAATATGGAGAATTGCAGAGAAGCTTCAACACCGCTTGAAGCAAATCATAAACTCAGCAAATATAGTGGTGCAGAGTTTAAAGATATGAGGAAATATCAGTCGTTAGTAGGAAGCTTAATCTATACTACACTAACACGACCGGATCTTAGCTATGCAGTGGGAGTTCTCTCACAGTTCATGCATTGTCCGAAGGATCAACATTGGGTTGCAGGACAAAGAGTTCTTAGATATATAAAAAGAACTATAAAGGAAGGACTATATTATCCTTTTACATCAGATATAAAGCTGAGAGCATACAGTGACTCAGACTGGGCAGGAAGTCAAGATGATAGAAGATCGACACATGGGTATATGATATACCTAGGAGATAAGCTAGTAAGCTGGTGTTCGAAGAAACAACACACAATGGCTTTATCGTCAACAGAAGTAGAATATAAAGGACTTGTAGAAGCAGCTAAAGAAGTGATATGGATGCAGACCTTGTTCAAAAGCATGGGTATTGATCAAGGTATACCTATCATAGATGGAGATAATATGAGCTCGCTGTATCTTGCAACAAATCCAGTATTTCATGCAAGAACAAAGCACATAGAGATTCAGTATCATTTCCTTAGGGAAAAGGTAATGGAGAAGGAGATAGAAATAGTATACACTCCGACAAAAGATCAGATTGCAGATATTTTGACAAAGAGCTTGGATGGAACAAAGACAAGCAGATTCAAAGAAATGGCAGGTATAAAAGAAAGAAAAATATATGAAGACAGGAAGAGTCAAATTAGTGATTGAGGGGGAGAAGAAAAACAAAAGCTTTAATGAAGGGACAAATTCACGACCGTTATGTACAGCGCAGAATCCTCCAAAATCAGAGTTTGATAGAGTTTGTTACAGAAGAATCAAACTGTATATAAAGAGAGAACATGCATAAGAATAATAGAGAGGGAAGTGCGAGCTAGAACGTGCGTGAGAAGAGCGCGCAGTTTAAATACAGTGCATATAGAGGTCAAAGAAAGAGAGAGAGAGAGAGAGAGAGAGAGAGAGAGAGAGAGAGAGAGAGAGAGAGAGAGAGAGAGAGAGAGAGAGAGAGAGAAGTTTTTAGAAGACTCCACAGATCGCGTATGTACAAATGAATAACAGAAACCTGAAATGTCAGGTATTCATCTGAGAGAGATGGTAAGAAGAAACTTCTCAGTTTAGGAGAGTTTCCATAGCTTGAGCAAGAAGAGGCCAAGCTAGTTTGTACACATCTTCTCTAATAGAAAACACATGTTCATGTGGAAGTTTGCGCGCACTGTTCGTATGTGAAGAACTCTGAGTATTTTCGTGTTACGGTAGAAAGTTCGTTAACAGTTACAATTCGTTTAGTAAACGTGTCCCCCGGTACTCTCTCAGTAAACGGATATTTTGGTCAATTACAGTTATCTCAGTAAACGAATATTTCGGTCAATTACAGTTATCTCACTAAACGCATTTTCGGTCAGTTACAGTTTTCTCAGAAAACGTGTTTTCCGGTAGAACAACGAAGTATATCTCGCAGAATAAATTAAGGTTTTGTATGAGAGATAGCTTATCTTATAGCTAGACATCTCTACTATCAGTTCGTCAAAGATTTCGGTGAAATGGATATGTACATACAGTACAAAGTCTAATCGGAAAGAGACATTCTGAACCGGAGAAGTTTTTTCTTAAACTTCAAAAAGTGTTCACTCAGTGAAGGAAGTTCACGCATCACTTCCTTACTTCTTGTATACTCACTTGAAGTAATTACAAACAGAATAGGAGTTGATTCCGGTAGGATTCCGGTATAATTACGGTGACAGTCCGGTGAAGTTCCAGTCAATTTTTTAGTAAATTCAAAACGCAGTCTTATATGTTGAGTAACAGTAATTGTGCTGAGCTACTGCTGATTATAGAGGTGTTCTAATATCGCTCTAGCTTAGCATCTTTTCGGTGGCGCGGCGATTTCCGTAGACTTGACAAGGTTCAAGGCTTTGCCGCGATGGCCATCAATAAGTGGTCTCAAAGTCGTGAGATCCCCAACAAAAACTAGTCAAAAACAATAAAAGGAGCTAGAGAGCTCATTTTAAAGGAGGATTATTGGGAATAAAAGTGAATTAAACACATTGTAAACTTGTTTTTGGTTAATCAAAGACTGTATTGCTCCATCTCTTTGTCTTATCATGTGTACGTGTGTGTGTGTGTATATGTGTGCATGTTGGTATGCTTCTCACTCACACACTTGTACTCTCACTTGCTCATGGTTGTCATACCACCCTCATGTATCCTTGGATTGACAATTATGAGGTTGATCTCCTCATGTTGATACTCATCATTGTGCTAGAGTGACACCGAATTTGGCACCATCGTCAGGGATCAAGCTTTGAGGATGAGTGTATGATGGTAAGACATAGAGATGGGATGTTGGAATCGTAGGTAAACTCTGATTTTTACTCTTTGATCTTCTTCATTGTCATCCCTACCATCCCTACTCCCTCCTTACCTCCATCTCCACCTCCGTGAAATTTGCATTCGATGGATGCGAAAACATGAATAAAGTAATATCACACCTCAATGTTCTTTTCTTTGAATATAATTGATTAAACATGTAAATGTCAATGTTGTCAAGAGAAATGAGCTAAGGAAGGGAGATCTCTCATGCACACTTTCACACACCAAGAGAGGAGCATACACAGACTAAGGCAAGGAAGAATAATATTCTTCTACTTCTCCTATTATATAAAGAAAATGTACAAGAATGAAATAATAAAGAAATACAACCAATACAATATATAAGGAGTAGTACAGAAAGAAAACCCTAATGTTTGTGAATGAGTTGGCAAGAAATAAATTTATCGTTACTCTCCATAGATAAATTCGGTGAAGCTCACCAAAAATATCCCTAACATATGTAAGCATAATCAATATCCATGTTAGAGAAATGAGAAATTTATACGTTTCATCCTTGATCAACACATGTTTAGCTTGATAGCTCAATGTTCCCCGTCAAGGTCATCCTCATGTCATGTAATCCAAGCATCTTTTGAAACTTCTTCAACTTTTTTGCTCCACGTACTTTAATGAAAATATCAGCAACCTACTTGTCTATCCTCACATACACAAGATCAATATCACCTACCAATACCTTTTCCCCTGATGAATTGATAGTGTACCTTGATATGATTTGTTCTAATAGGAAAAATATGTATTCATCCTAACTGTATGCTACCAAGATTATCACAATAAAGAAAATAGGATTTTGTAGTTCTATAGCTAAATCTATAAGTAGCATCTCTAGTCATGATGTCTTACATGTTGCCATTGCAACACCTCTAAATTCAGCCTCTGTACTTGACAAAACAATAGTGAGTTGTGTCTTTCTTCTCCATGTAATAGTAGCACTCCCAAGTGAAAGTAGAAATCACTAATAGATCTTCTATTTGGAACAATACCAATCCAATCTTCATTGGTATATCCATGAATCTACAATTCTATACCAACTTCATAAGACAATGCATAATCTAAAGTAGCACTCACATAACGTAGAGTGTATCTCAAAGCATCTAAATGTGACTTCTTGGGAACCTGCATAAATTGACTATGAGGTCCACCATGTAGCTTAGGTCATGCCTCATAATTGTGAGATGTATCAAACTTCCCACGACTGTTCTATATCTAGAAGCATTTTATTCTTCACAATTGTTCTGCAGCAAAATCCATCCTTTTGTTGTAGCCAATGCAAGAACTCCTCTACTAGTAGCTATTTTAGCTACAAGGTTGAATCCTTCCTCATAATCAATGCCATATTTCTGGGCTTATCCTTTTGCTACCAATCATGCTTTATACTTACTTATGCTACCATCAACATTATGCTTTACCTTGTAAACCCACTTGCAACCTATGGGTTTCTTTCCTTGCAGCCTTGTAACCAACTTCCACATTTCATTTTCATAAAGTGAAAACATTTTCTCATCCATAGATTTCTCCCAATCTCAATGTCCTATTGCATCTTCAAAACAAGAATGTTTAGCATCTTGTATTACCTTGTTCATGTAAACACATTGAAAAGCCATGTAGATATCACATGTTAATCACTACACTAAATTTCACATCCTTCCATATCTTCTTAGTCCTGAATCGCTTCTTGTTGCTGTATCATCCACATGTGTATTTTTACTCCTTGATTTTTCACAAAGGGTGATCCAAGTTCCTCATCAAGACTCTTTTTTGAGTCACTTGATTCTCCATCAATATCTTCAAAACCTGTGGATGTTTTATTATTGGGAAAAATATTTTCTTTAACTTTCTTGGATATATTTGGTTATTTCTTTTACTGAAATTTCCATGTATTCTTCCACTCCACGTGTTTGAGTTGGAACTATTGTAGGGTGACACATCTGGTTCACTTAGGAATTGAGATTTTGCACTTGATTTTTAATCATTCCTTTGTCATTTGAGACCTTCTTTTGCATCAACAGAAGAACCAACCATTTTATCAAACAATATATGTATGCTTACCTTCACCTGGTGTGTGATTGGGTTGTCGCATTTATATCCCTTTTACTCAAAGGAGTACCAAATGAAGATACATTTTTCTACTTTTGGGTCAAGATTCATCCTTAACTCCCTTGGAACATGTGCATATGCAATGCAAGCAAATACCTTCATGTGTGATAAGCTTGGATTTTTACCTATAAACTTCTGTTTAGGTGTTTCTTGATGCACAAATGTAGTTGGAGTCTTATTCATAATGCATACAAAAATGTGCACAAATTTTTCCCAATAAGAATGGGGCATATTTTCTCCACCATCATGGATCTTGCTATTTCTACAATACGTGTATTTTTGCATTTTACAACTTCATTCTATTTTAATGTGTAGCTAGATGAAATTTTCCTTGAGAATCCATGAGTCTTTAGAAAGTATTGAGCTCATTTGAGATGTATTCACCTCCTCCATCAAATCTCAATGTCTGAATATACTTCTTTGTTTGCTTTTCCACCATACCCTTGAAATTTTGAAAGTGAGTAAATACTTCACTCTTCTCCTTCATGAAGTATACCTATACTTTTTGTGTATAGTCATCAATGGATGTGAAATAAAACTTGTAACCTCCTATGGATGTGGTCTTTGCAAGAACCCAAACATCTTTATTGTTGATGTTGACACGACAAGAAGCTTGACAAACTAAGCTACGGAATTTCGCCGTGTCACAACAAGAACTAATCTAGAGTGATATTAGAACACCTCTATAATCATCAATAGCTTAGCAACCTTCTGAAACTGAGAACTTTATAACAAAATATCACTGGAACTTCACCGGAATGTTACCGGACTGTCACCGTAATCTCACCGGAATCTTACTGGAATCAATTGCAATTCTGTTAGTGATTACTTCAAATGGTTATAATTGATGTAAGGAAGTAATACCTGAGCTTCCTTCACTGAATGAACTCTTTCTGAAGTTTGAGAAAAACTTCACCAGTTCTAGATTTCTTTACGGTCAGACTTTGTACTGTGTACATGTCTCATTTCATAAAACTCTTTTGATCAGTTTGTAGTTCAGACTCCTAGCTTCAAGATGAGCTATCAATCATGAAAATCTCTACACTGTGCTGTGAGATCTAACTCTCAGAAGTACCGGAAAATGTTTACTGAGAAAACTGTAACTGTTAACTAACTTTCACAGTAACATGAAATCACTTAGATTTCTTCACACAAGAAAAATGCGCTCAATCTTTCCACATGAACATGTGTTTTCTATTAGAGAAGATGTGTACAAAAATAGCTTCGCCTCACTTTGCTCATAGCTATGGAAAACTCTCCTACTCTGAGTAGTTATTCCTTACCATCTCTCTCAGATGAATACTCGATAGTACAGGTTCTATTATTCATCTCTACATACGCAATCTCTGGCGTCTACTTGTGTCTACTACAAGCGCTTCTCACCTCTCTTGGGAGTTCTACATTCTCATATATTCTTCTATTCTCAACTAAGCAGTCTCTCAACTCTCTTATATACATTTTTGATCCGAGATTCAAAACTCGTAATTCTGGAAGTTTCTATGAACTATATTACAGTCGTGAATTTGTCCCTTCACTAAGGCTTGATTTTCTGACTGCTTTTGTTTCTGCTTTTCTTTTTCTTTCTTTATCCTTCATACATCTTCAGGTCTTTATGTCCAATTAGTGAGTGATTCTTCAACAGCTCCCCCTCAATCACTAATTAGCATCTTCCGGTCTTTCATATATTTCTCTTTTCTTTTATACCTGCCATCTCTTTGAATCTGCTTGTCTTTACTCCATCCAAGCTCTTGTTGGGAGAAATGGATGGATGATCCAAGAGATTGAGTAGGTACTGCTAAAACCTGCTTTGTACCAGCTCTCTTTAGCTTCAGACTTGATTAGTAGACTTCCTTAGCTTCCCAATGAAACCAAGAAATAGCCTATGTCCTTTGGAAATGATGTGTGCAATGATTGAATCAAAACAGATAACTTTGGAAGTCACAAAGTCAAGAAAACCTTGTATTTTGGTCTTGACACCTGCTCAATGTTTTGTTCAGTGTGACCAGCACAGTAGCAATTGATAAAATTCCTTCTAGGGGTATTCAATTAGCTTAGTAAGATAACATTTGCAAGTGGAATGATGTAAAATGACAAACTATACTCAGAGAAATTGATTTAGCAAAAATTAGCTATACCCCCGACTTTTTAGGACTGTAGCAGAGATAGACCAGTGAGCACTTCGATGACCATTTCTCTGAATTGGCTAAATGAAATCACTTCAAACTTTGTCAGCATGTAGATGACTTTGAGCTGAATCCAATAAGCTTTGAATCACTGAATTTGGAGTAGTATTGACTGAGATATGCCCTTGACAAGTTAATAGACTTTGGAGTAGACAAGCAGTGAATACAGAGATGAATGATGTAAATGTATCTATTGATTAACAATTGTGTACAATCCCATTGGCATGTCTAGCATTGCCAAATGGTGTAGAGAGGTTTAGGCTATGGTATAGTCCTTACACACACTCAAGATCAATAGAATGAGCCTCGAGAATGGAGTGATCTGCCCGCGATCTTTTCACATCCAATTTTATAGGAAATGACTTAGGATTTGAATTCAAATTCAAATCTTTGGCTTCCTATGATCAAGCATCTAAAAGTTTGGAGATATTCTCTCAATCAAGTGATCTAATTTTCCACGAATCACTTAGGTAGGTGATTACAAAAGATTCTAAGTCAAATTAGACTTTTACAATGAGGTAAAGTGGTAATAAACCACTAGCATATGTTCCTATGGTTCTTCATGCATGTGGAGTCTTCATGATGTCTTCCAAGCCAAATGTGTAGGCTTGTGATTTACACCAACAGCTCCCCCTCAAGCCAAACACTTTGGCTTAAGTCTTCATCTTCAATCTTCAAGTACATCCTGCAATCCAATCATAGATTTGAACCTGCAAAGTTTGGTCCCATCCAAAGCTTTAGTCAGCAAATCTGCACATTGCATGTTGGTTGACACATAGGTCAGCTGAATGTCCTTGATTAGCAACTTCTCTCTCACATAATGATAATGAACTTCTATGTGTTTGGTCCTGGCATGATATATAGGATTAGCTGCAAGGTGAAGAGAACTTGTATTATCTCCAAAGATAATTGGAGGCCTAGTATATAAGCCCAATTCTGAATACAAAAGCTTAATCCAAATTGCTTCTTGAGTGGCATTAGCTAGCCCTCTATACTCTGCTTCTGTAGAAGACAATGCAACAGTTGGTTGCTTCTTTGCAGACCATGAAATTGGTTTGTCACCTGCAAAAGAAATGTATCCTGAAGTGCTTCTCCTATCATCCTTGCATCCTGCCCAATCTGCATGTGAATAAACTTTTATGTCAATATCTGAAGTGTAAGGAAAGTACAAACCATGGTTCTGTGTACCCTTGAGATACTTCAAGATTCTTTTGGCAGCCTCTAAGTGAGGTATCCTTGGCTTGTGCATAAATTGACTTAGCACACTAACTCCATATGCAATGTCAATTCTAGTTAAGGTAGCATAGTTCAAGCTACCTACCATACTTTGATAACCTGTAATGTCTTGGACTTCATCACCTTCATGGGCACTTAGCTTTAGGTTCACCTCCATTGGAGTACTAGCTGCTTTAGCATCCTGCAAGTGAAATTTCTTCAACATGTCCTGCACATACTTCTTCTGAGTAATGTATATTCCTGAATTAGTGTAAGCTAATTCAAGTCCCAAAAAATACTTCAATTATCCAAGATCATTGATCTTGAATTCCTTCATCATCTGGCTTTCGATGCTTCTGATTCCATTTACATCATTGCCTGTAATGATGATTTCATCAACATAAACACAAAGATAGATTACCTCTGAATTACTTCTCTTAATGAACAGAGAAGTGTCAGCCTTACTCATGACAAAACCTTGGTCTTGGAGGTATGTAGTTAGCCTGTAATTCCGTGCCCTAGGTGCCTGCTTCAATCCATATAAAGCCTTCTTTAATTTGCAAACATAAGTTACCTTCTTAGGGTCTTCATAGCCAGGAAGTTGTGACATATAAACCTCTTCTGAAATCCATCCATTCAAGAAAGCATTCTTGACATCCAATTGGTACATGTTCCAATTCTGCAGCCACACTCACCAACACTCTGATTGTTCGCATCTTGGCCACAAGAGAAAATGTTTCTTCATAGTCAATGCCTTGGGTTTGTGCAAAACCCTTGGCTACTAATCTGGCCTTGTACCTGTTAATTGTGCCATCAGAATTTCTTTTCAATTTATAGATCCATCTAGATCCTATTACCTTCATGGAGTCTTTCTTGGGTACTAACTCCCATGTATCACTCTCCTTGAGTGCTTCAATCTCCTCATCCATAGCTTCCTTCCATTCTGATTTTGTGATTGCTTCTTCATATGATCCTTGTTCTTCATTTAGCAAATCCTTTGCAAGATAAATTGAATGTTTAGTAACAAGAGATGTATCATACCCATATCTGATAGGTTTTTTGCTCTCTCTTTGAGACCTTCTGATTGATTGAGTTGAAGATTCTGGTATGTCCTCAAGCTTCTTCATCTTCATTTTGCCTTTGGACTTCCATGCCTTGAACTCTTCAAGGTTGATTGTATCTTCATCATCTGAACTTGAGTCTTCTTTCTGAGTTGGTTCCTCCTTTGTAAGTTTTGGAAATTCCTCTTCCAAATCATAGGGTAGTTTGACCTTCCTGCATTCATTCTCATACCAAGAATCATTCTCATCAAAGATCACATCTCTGCTTACCATAAATCCCTTGTTGATAGGGTTATAAAACCTATAACCTTTTTTATTTAAATCATATCCAATGAAAATACATTTTTCAGCCTTTGGATCTAGCTTTCCTCTTACCTGTGAAGGAATGTGTACATATGCTACACATCCAAAAATTTTGCAGTGATCCAATGATGGTCTCTTACCATGCCATGCTTCATATGGTGTCATACCATCAAGTGACTTTGATGGTAACCTGTTTATGAGATAGGTGGCAGTAGAGACACTCTCTGCCCATAGATAGTTAGGTAATTTCTTCTCATTAAGCATAGATCTGGCTGTCTCAACTATTAACCTATTTCTTCTTTCAGCTACCCCATTCTGTTCAAGAGAGTACCTTGTGGTTATTTCCCTTTTGATGCCTCTGTCCCGCAAGAAGTCCTCAAATTCATTGGAGAAGTACTCACCTCCTCCATCTGACCTTAGCCTCTTTAAATTCCTTCCTGTCTGATTTTCAACTAATGCAAGATATTTCTTAAAACAATTAAATACTTCATCCTTGTGCTTCATAAAGTATAATACAGTCCATCTGCTATAGTCATCAATAAAAGACACATAGTACCTTGAACCTGAGACTGAGGGGTCTTTGCTAGGTCCCCATACATCTATGTGTACAAGCTCTAGATAGTCTTCATGCATATATCCTTTCTTGGAGAAGGGTAACCTGTGAGACTTACCAAATTGACAAGCACCACACTTGTAAATCATATGTTGCTTGGATACATTAGGTATCCCAAGCATACATTGGTCCCTGCACATTTGCTTCAAGGTCCTTTCTCCTATGTGCCCTAATCTCTTGTGCCAAATCTCAAGCTCTGAAAGTGTTTGATCTTTATAACTGTATAATGCAATGTTCTTTGTATCTTCCAATTCAAAAGTGAAAAGTCTACCTGATTTTTCTCCTTTAACTATCCTTTTGAATCCATGTCTTGGGTCCTCCACAAATGCTCCATACTGATTGAATCTGACTTGCAACCCTTTCTCTACAATCTGACCAACACTCATTAAGTTCTTTGTAATTGTAGGTACATAAAGTACTCTGCTCAACAAATTCTGATTACCATCACAAGTTTTCACATTTCCAATTTTAACTACAAAATGCTTTGTATCATCACCTGTTTGGACTTGGTGTTTACCTTTTGGTTCCTCAAGATCAGAGAGTAGTGCCACATTACCAGCCACATGATTTGAACACCCTGAATCAATATAAAATAAGTGATCATCATTTGTACCTGACTTTAAAGTCATGTTCATGATCAAGAGAGAGTCATCCTGCTCCTCTGTGTAGTTGTTGTAGTCCTTTCTGTTTCTGAATCCTCCTTGGTAGTTGCCATTGTAATTGTTGTTGTAGTTGTTGTTGTGGCCTTGGTGATGGTTGAACCTTCCTCTAGACTAAGAGTATCCACCTCTTTGGTAGCCTCTCCCTCTCTCATTTTTGTAATTCCTGTAACACTCATTTGTGGTGTGGTTTGACAAACCACAAATGTTACATGGTGATGAGTTATAGGGTCTCCCCCTACCTTGCTTACCTCCTCTGCCCCTACCTCTTGAAGATCTACCTCTCCCTGCATAGTTGGCTTGGGAGGTAGAGCATTCATCTTCCACCTTCTTACTCTTGCCTTTATCCTTAGATTTCTTATCAGTGTATAGGGTAGAAGAGTTGTTACCTTTGGTAGTATCTCCACTCTTGGTAAGCTTTGCTTCATGTGTGAATAGTTGACCCATGAGAGTTGTAAGATCTGGATTGTGCATGTCCATGTAGAGATCCATTGCAGTGGTGAAGCTTTCCCACTTGTCATCAGCCTTGATTCCATTAATTACCTGCCTTACAATTTGTTCTTCTTCAATTTCTTCTCCTATGCTTGCTAACTGATCTGCAACATCTTTGATCTTGGTCACAAATTCTGAAACAGCTTGCTTAGGTTGCTTCCTTAGTGTTGTGAATTCAATCCACAACTGATTTTTCCTAGCCCTTGTATTAGAGGAAAAATATGATGACAAGGTTTCCCAAGTCTCTTGGGAAGTCTTACAATTTCTGATATGAGGTAAAAGAAAGTCAGATATAGAGTTGAGTAAATAGGACCTTGCCAATGCATCCCTTGCACACCATGTGTTGAGTTTTTCTTGCTCCTCCTTGGTTGGCAAACCTCTTGCTTTGAATGAGGGCAATTCCTCATCTCCTGAGATGTATCCATAGAGACTCCTTCCTTGTAAGTAGGTCTTCATCCTTAGAGACCATGCTTGATAGTTGTTCCTGTCCAATTTGTCAATAAATGAAGGAAAACCATCTCCCAAATTACCTTATTTGCTCTGATACCACTGTTGGGAGAAATGGATGGATGATCCAAGAGATTGAGTAGGTACTGCCAAAACCTCCTTTGTACCAGTCCTCTTTAGCTTCAGACTTGTTTAGTAGACTTCCTTAGCTTCCCAATGACACCAAGAAATAGCCTATGTCCTTTGGAAATGATGTGTGCAATGATTGAATCAAAACAGATAACTTTGGAAGTCACAAAGTCAAGAAAACCTTCTATTTTTGGTCTTGACACCTGCTCAATGTTTTGCTCAGTGTGACCAGCACAGTAGCAATTGATAAAATTCCTTCTAGGGGTATTCAATTAGCTTAGTAAGCTAACATTTGCAAGTGGAATGATGTAAAATGACAAACTATACTCAGAGAAATTGATTTAGCAAAAATTAGCTATACCCTCGACTTTTTAGGACTGTAGCAGAGATAGATCAGTGAGCACTTCGACGAAGATTTCTCTGAATTGGCTAAATGAAATCACTTCAAACCTTTTCAGCATGTAGATGACTTTGAGCGGAATCCAACAAGCTTTGAATCACTGAATTTGGAGTAGTATTGACTGAGATATGCCCTTGACAAGTTAACAGACTTTGGAGTAGACAAGCAGTGAATACAGAGATGAATGATGTAAATGTATCTATTGATTAACAATTGTGTACAATCCCATTGGCATGTCTAGCATTGCCAAATGGTGTAGAGAGGTGTAGGCTATGGTATATTCCTTACACACACTCAAGCTCAACAGAATGAGCCTCGAGAAGGGAGTGATCTGCCCGTGACTTTTTCACATCCAATTTTATAGGAAATGACTTAGGATTTGAATTCAAATTCAAATCTTTGGCTTCCTATGATCAAGCATCTAAAAGTTTGGAGATATTCTCTCAATCAAGTGATCTACTTTTCCACGAATCACTTAGGTAGGTGATTACAAAAGATTCTAAGTCAAATTAGACTTTTACAATGAGGTAAAGTGGTAATAAACCACTAGCATATGTTCCTATGGTTCTTCATGCATGTGGAGTCTTCATGATGTCTTCCAAGCCAAATGTGTAGGCTTGTGATTTACACCAACAGCTCTTTGTCAGAATATCTGCAATCTGATCTTTTGTAGGAGTGAATACTATTTCGATCTCCTTCTCCATTACTTTTTCCCTCAGAAAATGATATTGAATCTCTATGTGCTTTGTTCTTGCATGAATTACTGGATTTGCTGCAAGATACAACGAGCTCATATTGTCTCCATGTATGATAGGTATACCTTGATCGATACCCATGCTTTTGAACAAGGTCTGCATCCATATCACTTCTTTAGCTGCTTCCACAAGTCCTTTATATTCTGCTTCAGTTGACGATAAATGCTGCTTCTTTGAACACCAGCTTACAAGCTTATCTCCTAGGTATATCATATACCCATGTGCTGACCTTCTGTCATCTTGACTTCCTACCCAGTCTGAGTCACTGTATGCTCTCAGCTTTATATCTGACATAAAAGGATAATATAATCCTTCTTTTATAGTTCTTTTGATATATCTAAGAACTCTTTGTCCTGCAAGCCAATGTTGATCCTTCGGACAATGCATAAACTGTGAGAGAACTCCCATTGCATAACTGAGATCAGGTCTTGTTAGTGTAGCATAAATTAAGCTTCCCACTAATGACTGATACTTCCTCATATCTTTAAACTCTGCACCACCATATTTGCTGAGTTTATGATTTACTTCAAGCGGTGTTGAAGCTTCTCTGCAATTCTCCATGTTAAACTTCTTCAGTAAGTTTAGGAGATACCTTTCTTGCGAAACATATACACCATGATTTGTATATGTGACTTCCATTCCAAGAAAGTATGATAACTTTCCTAGATCACTGATCTTGAACTCTTTTTCAAGCAATCTCTTTACCTCCTTGATTCCTTCATCTGCGGTACCTGTGATTATAATGTCATCTACATAAATACAAATGTAGATCATACCTTCATCTGTTCTCTTAATGAGTAGACTTGCATCAGCCTTTGAGCTTTGGTATCCAAGGTCATTGAGATACTTCACAAGTCTGTAATTCCAAGCTCTTGGAGCTTGCTTCATAGAGAGCTCTTCTTAATCGCAAACATGATTTGGGTAACTAGAACTTACAAACCCTTCAGGTTGTTCCATGTAGACTTCATCTGATATATATCCATTTAAAAATGCATTCTTTATGTCCAATTGACTTAGCTTCCATCCTTTTGATGCTGCTATAGCAATCAATGTCCTTATGGTTGACATCTTTGCCACCGGACTAAATGTCTCATCATAATCTATGCCATGTGCCTAAGCATAGCCTTTGACCACCAGTCTAGCTTTGTATCTGGCTATCCTTCCATCTGCAAGTTTCTTAACTTTGTAAACCCATTTATTTCCAATCACTTTCTTACCATTTGGTTTTGGAATAAGTTCCCAAGTCTTGTTCTCTTCCAGCGCATCGAACTCCTCCTTCATCGCTTCTTCCTATTTTTCCTTACCTTTTGCTTCACTGTAATTCTGAGGTTCTTCATCTTCCTTTACTAAGTACGCATAGTTTTTCTGAGTCAAATAAGAAGTATCATAGGAATACCTTGTTGGTTGTTTCCTTACTCTGTTTGACCTTCTTAGCTCATATTATTCATGTGTATCTGAATACACTTCTTCATCAAATCTCGGTCCATCTTCGTTTCTCATACCTGATCCGATCCTGGACGTACTTGCCTGCATATGATCTTCATCTCCATTTACTTGTATATGTGATTTACCTTTTTCAATTCTTCTCATTTCTTCTTCAAGTGTTTCAACACTATGCTCTTTATGTGTATACCAACTCTTTCCTTCATCAAATGTCACATCTCTGGAAACAATAAACTATTTGGTTAGAGGACTCCATAGTCTATAACCCATCTGCTTTTCATCATATCCGATGAACACGTATTTTTCAGCTTTTGGTTCAAGCTTATGTCTCAGTTGTGATGGTACATAAGCATAAGCAACTGATCCAAACACTTTACAATGATCAAGTGTTGGTTTCTTACGCCACCAAGCTTCATAAGGGGTCATTCCATTTTAAGCTGTACATGGTAATCTATTTACCAGATATGTAGCTGTATTTATAGCCTCAGCCCAAAGATAATTTGGACAATTCTTCTCCTTTAGCATTGCTCTTGCAAACTCAACTAGAGTTCGGTTTCTTCTTTCTGCTACTCCATTTTGTTGCGGTGTATATTTGCAAGTTATTTCTCTTTTGATACCTGCATTCCACAGATAATCATTGAATTCTTGAGAAAAATATTCTCCTCCTCCATCAAACCGTAGTCTTTTGAGTTTTTGTCCTGTAAGTCTTTCAGCATATGCATGAAAATGTCTGAAAGCTCCAAACACTTCTGACTTCTCTTTCAAAACATAAAGAGTTATCCATCTTGTTGCATCATCAATAAAAAGAATGTAATACCTTGAACCGCTGATAGATCCTTCTTTTGTTGGTCCTCATACATATGTATGTATGAGTTCTAACACATCATCGTGTTTGTACCCTTTCTTCTAAAATGGTAACCTGTGAGCTTTTCCCATCTAACATGCTTCGCACTTGTGAATCATATGTTGATTCTTCATATTTGGTAATCCTCTCACGGATTGTTTCTCCACCATAGTTTTGATTCCTGTTTCATTAAAATGCCCTAACCTCTTATGCCAGAGGTCTAATTCTGTAAATGCTTTATGACCATGTGTGATCAAAGCTTGACCAACATTCCCTTGTACTTTAAGAGTAAAAAGTCTACCTTCCTTTTTACCATGGACAATTTGATTGTATCCATTATCTGGATCTTCAACAAATACTCCTTCATTTGTAAACCTGACTTGAAAACCTTTTTCTACTATCTGTCCCACGTTGATCAGATTATTCGGGATTGTTGGAACATACAAAACATTTTTAGTAGGTCAGCTCCATTCTTACACTTTACTTTTCCAATTGACCTTACATTATGTTTTGTGTTATCACCTGTTTGTACTGTATGATTTGAAATACCACCTTCAAGTTCTGATAACAATTCTATATTTCTTGACAAATGATTTGAACAACTAGAGTCAATATAGAATACCTTGAGGTCTTCATTCTCTGACATACTTATTGAGTTCATCATCAACGTTGTATGACTGTCATTTTGCGTATCATTCGCATAGTTGTAGTAGGTAGTGTTGTGAGACTGATTCTATCCCCAACTTCTTGCTCCACCTCTACCATATCCACCTCTTTGGCTTTGTCTTCCTCTTTGATATCTTCCGCTTTTGCCTCTACTATTATTGTTCTGATTCTGACTTGATCCTTGAGAATTATGCCAGCAATCATGAGCCAAATGATTGCTTAATCCACAGATCCAACAAGTCTTCTTGTTGATTACCTCTTCCGTTTGTATTACCTCTATTTTTACTTCTGAAATTACCTCTTCCTCTTGCATAATTTGCTTGAGTAGTCATCTCTTCTTCATCTTTTTCTTTTCCTTTGTCACCTTTCTTCTTGCTTTTTGTGTACATAGCATCCTTTATCTCAATCTATCTTCAAATCTTGCTCAAACGTTAACATTAGTCTGAGTAACTGATTTAAATCTGGTACAAAATGATTTAAAGAAAGTTCAGTTGAGAGTACAAAAGGTTTCCACCTTTCATCTCCTCTTAATCCTGCAAGCACCTGCGCTATAACCTGTGATCTTCGATATCCTCATCAATAGATCCAAGACTGTCTGCCAAGTCTTTCATCTTAGTGACATAATCACTAATGCTTTGACTTTGCTTTTTCTTGAATGTTGTAAACTCGGACCATAAGCTAGCCTTCCTAGCTTTCATCGTATTTTGGAAATGATCTTCCAATGCACTCCATATGTCTTCCGCTTTCTCCAGACCTCTAATATGTGGTAATAGATGATCTGTAATAGTATTGTAGATATACGCTCTTGCCGTTGCATCTTTCTTCTGCCACAGCTTCAAAGCTTCTAACTCCTCTTTCTTCGGTTGACTGTCATCTCCAAAAGTCGGCTTCTTCTCTTCTCCTGTCACATATATCAATAAGTCCTTACTCATAAGTAAGGCTTCCATTTGCATTACCCATGTGGGATAATTATCTCTGTCCAATTTGTCAATAGAGATATGATATGCCATAATCTTCTTGTTTTTGTTACTTCTGGTGAGTATAACATTAAAAGATTTTACCTTTTGTAAACCTTTACCCTTGAGAATGACTTGGGAACGTTCCTTGACACCATTTGTTGTTGATCATCTCAGCTTTCACCTTTCTTTATGATAATTCTTCAAATTCTCTTGTATCTTTACTTCCTTTTGCTCTTGAGGACCTTTTCTGCTCTTCAAAATCTTTCTCCTCTGATACCACTTGTTGATGTTGACACGACAAGAAGCTTGACAAACTAAGCTGCAGAATTTTGCTGTGTCACAACAAGAACTAAGCTAGAGTGATATTAGAACACCTCTATAATCATCAGTAGCTTAGCAACCTTCTGAAACTAAGAACTTTATAACATAATATCACCGGAACTTCACCGGAATGTTACCGGACTGTCAGCATAATCTCACCGGAATCTTACCGGAATCAACTGCAATTCTGTTAGTGATTACTTCAAATGTTTATAATTGAAGTAAGAAAGTAATACCTGAGCTTCCTTCACTGAATGAACTCTTTCTGAAGTTTGAGAAAAACTTCACCAGTTCTGGATGTCTTTACGGTCAGACTTTGTACTGTGTACATGTCTCGTTTCATAAAACTCTTTTGATCAGTTTGTAGTTCAGACTCCTAGCTTCAAGATGAGCTATCACTCATGAAAATCTTTACACTATGCTGTGAGATCTAGCTCTCAGAAGTACCGAAAAATGTTTACTGAGAAAACTATAACTGTTAACTAACTTTCACAGTAACATGAAATCACTTAGATTTCTTCACACAAGAAAAATGCGCTCAATCTTTCCACATGAACATGTGTTTTCTATTAGAGAAGATGTGTACAAAAATAGCTTTGCCTCACTTTGCTCATAGCTATGGAAAACTCTTCTACTCTGAGTTGTTATTCTTTACCATCTCTCTTAGATGAATACCCGACAGTACAGGTTCTATTATTCATCTCTACATACACAATCTCTGGTGTCTACTTGTGTCTACTACAAGCGCTTCTCACCTCTCTTGGGAGTTCTACATTCTCATATATTCTTCTATTCTCAACTAAGCACTCTCTCAACTCTCTTATATACATTTTTGATCCGAGATTCAAAACTCGTAATTCTGGAAGTTTCTATGAACTATATTACAGTCGTGAATTTGTCCCTTCACTAAGGCTTGATTTTCTGACTGTTTTTGTTTCTGCTTTTCTTTGTCTTTCTTTATCCTTCATACATCTTCAGGTCTTTATGTCTAATTAGTGAGTGATTCTTCAACATTTATGCCCTATCTCTAGTACATTCTCACTAACATGCTTGTCATGTGGAAATGATGCTCTTGACCATTTACCAAATTGACATGCTTTGCATACTTTTTGCATCTGTAAAACCTTGAATTTTGGTAATCCATTAGCAAGATCCTTAGACAAAATCAACTTGAGCCTCTCCAAATTTGCATGTCCAATTCTTTTATGCCATATCTCTATGTCAACAATAAAGCCTCCCCCTTTTGCAAACATGGGTGCATTCATTTCAAGAATCTTCACATTCAAGGTTGACATCCTATCCACTTTGTTCCTTTTAAAGATCAACCTTCCATTTCATTTGTACTCTTCTACATATAAACCATCCAAATTGAACCTTTAAGGAATTCTTGAGAAAGAACTTAGAAGTCTTTGTGGATGATTTGTGCGCTCATTCACACATAAGAAAAATGCACATAACAGAACTCAAGCAAACCTTTGACAATTGCCTTGAATATCAAGTGTGATTGAGCCTAGAAAAGTTTATTTTCACGGAGGAAAGGTAAGATTTTGGGTCATATTGTGTCAAAGAATGGCATATCAACATATGAAGATAAGGTGAGAGTGATAACATAATTACCTAGAACTAAGATGGTCAAGGAAGTACAAGCTTTCATGGGTCACTATGGATACTACTGATGTTTTATCCACATGTATGCTATCATTGCAATGCCTCTATACAAGCTTTGAGTGGAATCAAGAGTGTGAGAAATCATTCATGGAGCTAAAACAATGCTTTTGCTCAACCCCAATCTTGACAAAGCTAGATTGGAACAATCCATTCCATGTTCACATGGATGCCTCCAATTTTGCTATTGGACACATGCCAGATAAACCTACAGGTGAAGGAAACATTGACCTTCCCATAACATATGTAAGTAGGCAATCAAACACTGTAGAAAAAAATTATACTAATATAAAGAGAAGGATTAGGTATGGTCTATGCAGTTAAAAATTTTAGATACTATTTGCTTGAAAATAAGTTTAAATTCTTTACAGATCACCAAGACCTACTCTATGAAAGTGAACAAACCTTGCAATTCACGTATATTAGTAAGACGATTTCTCTTACTAATGGTTTACAATTTTGAGGTAGTAGTTAGGAAAGGTAAGACCCACCTTAAGGTAGACCACCTTTCATGACTTACTCCAAGAGATCAATGCAAGGAGTATCAGATGACCTTTCTGACACTTTTTTTTGTTCAACTTGAAAGTGGTTCCAAAATGGGCTAAAAAGTTAGTGCCTATTCTCACATTTGGACCACAAAAACCCAATAATAAAAACATGAGGTGAGGAAGTACTCAAGTCATAGGAGCATCATATACTCATAGGAAGTATCTACAAGTAGAACGATTAGAAAATCTTAGCTTGTTGTGTGGAAGAGGAAGAGCACAAAAATTGGTTGCAATTAGCACATGTAGGTGCATTAGGGCAACATCATTAAAAACACAAAACCTTAATGAATCTAAGATGATTAGGTGCATACTTACCAACAATGGAAGCAGACATCTATAAATTGCTCAAGGACTCTCCACCTTGTATTATCAAACCTCCACTTGAACATGCAACCTTATATCAAGTCTCTCTAATGCCAGATTGGAGCAATCGTTAAGTTTTTAAGGACAAAAACATTTCCACAAGAGAAGACTTCAGTGCAACAAAGTCTAGAGCAGGAAGCTCAAAACTATACCTTCATTGGTGATAATCTATATAGGTGTGGATGAGATGGATATTTGAGACTATGCATACATGAGAGGAAATACTTGAAGATCTTAGAGAGTGCACAGCAAGGTGTTGCAAGAGGACACTTTGGACCTGATCAAGTGATCAAAGCAATAATATTTTTAGGTCTTTGATGGACTACTCTTCATATGGATGCACATACCTATGTGAAGAGGTGTGCATGTCAAAGAACTCAATATCCAATTCGCATAGATGAGATGCCGCTATGACCCATGATGGGACATGCATTATGTTAATGGGGTATATACTTAATATGTTATCTTACCAAATGGGTAGAAGGAAAATCTACTAACCAAAATGATGCACAAAAAACAACAAAATTGTTATTTGAGAATGTATTCACGAGATATGGATCAACAATAGAGTTAGTGAGTGATAGAGGAACCCACTTCTTGAATCAAGTCATTAAATATCTAATACAAGTTTTGATGGTCATTCACAAGAAGTCACGACCCTATCATCCACTAACAAATGGACAATTGGGGACTACAAATAAGATCATATGAAATGTATTGACCAAGGTCGTCAATAACAGACACTCGGATTGGGATGAATAGCTTCATCATGTTGTTTGGGCATATAAAGTGGCCTATAAAATGGTACTCAATGCGAGTCCCTTTCAGATGGTTTTTGTTCAAAATGTTGTGCTTCCTTTAGATTTCTTGATACCCACACTCAAGGTTACACAAGCACATCAATGGACATGCCATGAGCTATTGTCTAGGATCTTGGGCATAGAACACCTAGGTGAGATAGAACTAAGAGCAACAATATGAATATACACAATTAAGAAGAGGCAAAAATCATACCTTGATGCACATGTAAAAGAAAAAGGCCTAAAAGCTTGTGATTTAGTATTGGTATACACTCTGAAGTTGCATGCCCAAAAGTTAGAGAAACATGGCTATGGACATATGATTATCAATAGAATATCTATTAGTTGGGTTATCCAATTAGCCACTCTAGAAGGAGATGTGTTGCCAAACTACATCAGGAGCCAAACTCTATCAAGAGCCCTTGATAGAAGATATGCTCATGCAACTGAACATGGCTAAGAAACAAAAAGAAGAAGAAAAAAGAATACATGAAGAAGCACAGGTTGAAGCCTTTGAATGCATTAATTTGAAATTAAGAAGACATAGCTTAAACCAGCCAAGGAACAATAATGATCTTTCCCACTCTAAGGCCCATCGATATCATATGGCGATGTTTCGGACTAAGAGGAATATATCTCATCGCATCATTGATAGAAGACCATTTATATCGGTTGAGCTAGGACAAGGCACTACATTCAAGACAATTAGAGCACTAATTGATTGAAGAGCTACTACTAGTGCAATACAATATTCTTGCTAGCATGACATAAACTTATAAATGAATCCCATTGAGGCTTACCTCATAGGGTTAGGAGGAGCGGAAACCCCTTGCATGGGTGAGCTGGAAACTTCCATCTCAATTTAAGATGTCCCTATGACACTAAAGTTGCTAGTATGCCATGATGGTCTCATTGAGTCTCTCATCTTAAGTCAAGACTAGATCTATGATCATGCAGTCATATTGAATCTTTGAAGTTGACTTCTTCAAGTTTGGGCATGAGAAAAACATCTTAGGATAGAATTAGAAAATAACATGTTCATTGATTTAGATCCCACACAAGATCTTAGTTCTTCTAAGTCTAATCTTGAAGAAAAAGATGCTACATCTGTCCCAAGATCTAAGGTGCATAAGAATTTGAACTTTGACGAACAGGCTCAGGAGTGGGTGGAACTCCCTTTAATTCCAAGAACGAGTGTTATATCAACCACTCATAAAATGATTCGTGCAAATCAGTAACAACAGATTCATGAGCCCAAAAGACCAATGGAGCCATGGAGGAACACAGTGAAACTCATCCAAATGGTAGCTATCACTCCAAATTTTTCGATGCCACTTTGAATATGCATGCATAAATTTTCCTTTCTTGGGTAGGATAGATTCAGGAAACCACACAAGAAGATATGATTTAGCTTATACTTGGTAGAGAAAATGGGTCTCACCATGAATTTTTTGCATTGGATCATTGATCAACTCTATGTTGCAAATAAAAGATAGCCGCACAAGCTAGTGCTCAATGGATGTTATGCTATCATGAGGATAAGTTATGGATTCTTGGCATTTGATTTTCCCATCAAGAAAGCCCTTACAAGAGCACAAATATAGATATTGAAGATTGAGAAGGCTTCAACACTACAACCAAAGAGAATGAGAGACATACTCCCTTGCATGCAATTGGAGGTGTGGTCATGACACCTAACTTCTCACCCATAGGGGAATGGACTATACCTCCTTTCACAATCCACGTTCCTAGGCCAAGCATAGAAGGAGCATCCACAACACAACCATCGATCCTACCTATTCCAATAGATTTTGAATTCCCAATGATGGAAGGTCTAGATGACTTAGGCAATTTTAATTTTGAGTAGATCTTATAAGAAGTGCCCTTATCAGATGTAGAGTTTTATTTAGACGTAGATGGCACATCAAGACCAACCGAAGGGGGTGGGGGAAAAGCAGAATGACAAGAAGAATAGCACGACACAATAGGAGAATGCCGGGAAGAAGAGCAACATGCTACTAGATTACAGGAAGAAGAAAGACAGTAAAATGAAGAAGAACAACGACAAGAAGAAGGAGAGCCTACCTACAATGCAACTCTCAAAAGATTAAGGAAGACAATGAAAAGTGTTCAAACCCAATGTAGCATATCCGAGCAGAGAAGTCGGGTAATCATGGAACAACTGTTAGAAGTCGGGTAATCATGGAACAACTGTTAGAAGCAGAGGAAGTCGATCAACAATTTATAGAGTCTTTGCAAGCATTGTTCGAGACACATGTTAAAGAAACCAAGCATACAATATGATGATTCAAGACCATTCCCCGACCCGAATGGAACATAACAATACCCATAGCTCATACGACCACATCTACTATTGTCATTGTCGCCATTAACCTAACTACCATTGTAGAAATCGTTCGTCAAATCACCATGAAAATCATTGTACAAACCCCTCTAGTGTCACCCCTCCCGGTTCCATCTCCTCTAAGAAGTTCTGAACCTCCTACAATAACCACCATGGAAGTACAAGAACCCATTCATCTCACCACTATTGATGTACAAATCTCCATTGACCCTGTAAGCACCTTCAAAACTGAACCTAGTTTTGTTTTACGCAACCTTGTTTCAAATTCCCAACTTTTCTCTTCACACAACAACCTATTGTACACTACCACCACAATTGATCCCTCCCAATCCCTATATGAATCCATCCTTGTTCCTGCGATCACCATCGGTTCAATTGTTGCAACTCACGTTTTCCCCAATCCCCACCATACTCCTTCTCTATGCCATACTCATCCCCTCTTTCCTTCATGTTCCAACAATCGATCTTGTCAAGATGAAATCCCTTTATTGCTAGACTATTATTGAAAATCAAAATTTCTTTTTTTTCTGACTCTTTTCTCTAAACTATAATTTAGAAATTCTAAATGCTTGATATTGATGAGGCGATTCGAGCTCCTCTAGGATAAACAAAAAGAAAGATGTTATAGCTACATGAAAGTGCAAATGTTTGTGTACATGGATACTACATTAAAATGCCTAAATGTTTGTGCTTATGTTTGTATGCTAAAGACTCATGTGTATATATACCCGTATGTGTAAACCCTATTTGGGTTTACCCTATGTATGTGTAAGAAATTAATCCCAAGTGTATGTCTAAGAAAAACCTATAATTCCAAGCATATGCACCCTATTGGACCCCCTAAAATCCTTGTTTTTGGAGATCCTAGAGCCTTCAGTAGATCGAAACTTACTTACCAAAAACCATAATGTGTATAAACCCAATATCAGAATATTATAGAAAATCAAAATTGTTCTTTTAATGAATCTTTTCTCGAAACTATAATTTAGAAATGCTAAATGCTTCATACTGATGAGTGATTTGAGTTCCTCCAGGATAAACAAGAAAAAAAAAAGATGTTAGAACTACATGAATGTGCTTATATATGTTTGTCTATAGGGATACTACCTTAAATCAACTAAATGTTTGTGCTTATGTTTGTACCTTAAAGACTCATGTGTATATATACCCGTATGTATAAACCCTAATTGGTTTTACCCTACATATGTGTAAGTAATTAACCCCAAGTGTATGTCTAAAATAAAACCTGAAACTTCAAGTATATGTACCCTATGGACCCCCTAAAACCCTTGTGCTTAGAGATCCTAGAGCCCTTGAGTGAATCAAACCCTAGTTACCAAAATCCATAATATGTATAAAACGAACATTAGAGAGAATGAATGATATCCATGCATTAACCCTAAACCCCATGTACATAAACCTTTAAATGTATGTACTTTCTCTATGATTATGTGTTTGGTAAGCATATGTGTGGAATCCCGTAATTATTTTATTTAAATACCTATGTTTGGAACCTTAGAAATCTATATTTCAAACCCTTAGAAATCTATATTTTAAATCCTTGTATATCCCTCTGTAAAATGATAAATTTAGTCATACATGTGCTACTCACCCTATATTTGAAACCCCTAAGACCGTCGCAAATGCATTAGTGTATCTCGTGAACCTTATTCTTAAAACAAAAGAAGAGAAAAAGAATAGATAGTAAATAAAAAAGGGAAAATGAAAAACAAAAAGAAAAGAGAAATGAAAAAGACTATTCTAAATATAGAAATGAGAGAAGAGAAGAAGACGATTATGAAAAAAGAAGAATGGAAGAAAAAGATCATGAAGAAAAGTTTAATGGAAGAAAAAGATTACTCTAAGTCTAGAAATGAGAGAAGAGAAGGTTCACGACTATACCTGTGAAAATTAGAAGGTCAATTCAATTTGGAAAGTTGAATAAAACCTTCTGGACTGTGAAAAGTATGAACCTTATAAATAGAGGCCTAATTAACCATTGGATTTTTCCTATGTTCTTTTTTGGTACTTTTTATCTTTAATCTTTTCTCCTCGTGCTCTTTTTATTCTAAGAGAATTGAGAGAGAGAATGTGGACTCTCTATGATCCTCATCATTCCATCTCTGGTTGCCATGCCGAGAGAGAGAGAGAGAGAGAGAGAGAGAGAGAGATTCCTTCATAATATCTACTCTCCACACAACTCCACCCTATTGATATATTTAGGTAGTGATGTGTGTGAACACACTAGGACCGCCCGGGTACTTTTTTCCCTCTTTAGGAGGTTTTTTTCCCCCGGCTTGTATATATGCCTATTGCCCTAATGGGCTACTTATCTTTGTACATTCTCTAGTAATACATTCAGTATTGTGTGTTTGTGCTCCAAGCTTCTTCTTCTTCCTTGTGCTGTTCGCGTGCTTCCGCGGATGTCTATCTCCAATAATTGGTATCAGAGCAGGTCGTCGCTTCATCTAGGGTGCCATTGACACTCCTCCGTTTGCAGTCTCAGATTCGCACGAAATTTGGTGAGCATACTCGAGGTGTTTTAGAGATCAAAACGGCTTCGCTTTGTGGTGCCGAAATCGCGATCTGAGCTCGTTTCGGCCTCCGAACACACTATCGCAGCACTTGTGCAGGCTATTTTGTCTTTTTGTGCCAAAGGTATATACTAGTTTCTGTTCGCCAGTTTAAGCGTCTCGAAGTCTGCTACAAGTCTAGCAGAACTTGTTTGGGCAGTTCTGTTCAACTTTTTGAGATACAGTCAATTTTCTGCATCAAGGTATTTTAGTCACCGGTCATGGCTGAAAGCAGTGATGTATTCCGTATGTTGGCTGTCGAGGATAAGTTGGATGGTACCAACTACCCATTATGGGCTTATATGATGCGACATGTATTGGTTGCAAAAGGATTGTGGAACATTGTGCAGGGTGTTGAAAGACGTCCTATTACACCTCTGACTACAGGTACTGCAAATACAGGTGCTGGAGGTGATGAAGATGGTGTCAAAGATGATATTCTGTAGATTCCTGTTCGTGCTGCTGTTTCTGCTGCACCTACTACAGAGCAGATTCACTGGGATGGCAGAGATGCCTAGGCACATGCATTGATAGCTTTGTCTGTCAAACGTGCCATTATTCCTCACATTCGCTCTTGCAGAACAGCTAAGGATGCTTGGGATACACTTACCACATTGTACCAAGCTAGGAATGAGGCTCGTGTTGCTTAACTCTGAAAACAGTTGGAGAGTGAGCACATGAATGAAGGTGATTCTATGGACAATTTCCTAACGAAGATCAAAGACTTGAAAGAACAATTGATTTTTGCTGATGAGGTTATACCAGATAGCTCACTTGTGCAAACCGTTCTGAATGGTCTTCCTGATTCATATCAGAGTTTTGCTTCTACTCTTTGGTTGATGATGAAAGGCAATCCAAATGCCTTATCATTTGAGGAGTTAGTCTTTGTTCTGTTGCAGGAAGATCAGTCCAGGCAAAACAGGTCCATTATGCGAGTTGCAGATCAAGCTTTCCTGGCTAGTCAGAAGGGCAAAGGAAAATGGAGCTCTTCAACTAGTAAGCATAAATCTGCCAATTTTGCATATTCGAAGAAGGAAGATAAAGATGAGAAGAAATCAAAAAAGCAAAAATTGTTTTGTAAGTATTGTAAAGGGAATGATCATATCATAAAGAAATGTCCAAAACTGGTTGCTAAAGAGGCAAAGAAGAAAGAGGCTGGAATGGTTGTTGCAGAGGCCTCTACACCAAAAACAGAGTCTGCAAATCTTGTGTAGGAAGAAGAATGGGAGTTTACTATTGTCTGTAGTTTTGACCCATCTTCTCATGAGCAGTGCATGTCTGCAGTAGACTCATATGTTTGGTATTTTAACAGTGGGGCGACCAAACATATTACCTCACAACGCAGTTTCTTCTCTTCACTCGAGCCTGCTCCTACAGGGAATACTGTTACATGCGCCAACAACTCCTCTTATCCTGTTATGGGAGTTGGTAAGATCATTTTAACTACTGCTGATGGTAGTTCTTTCACTTTGTCAGATGCTTTATTTGTGCCAGGGATAAAAAAGAACCTGTTATCAGTTTTTGCATTAGCCAAGATTGGCTTGGTTGTGAAATTTGTTGATGATAGGTGTAGAGTTCATGATCTATCAAATGGCGATGTGATTATTGCTTCTGGCATTTTATGTCTTGGACTGTATAAGCTCATAGACCATGAAAGATCTGTAAATGATTTGGCATGTGCAGTAAATGATTCTCAAGCTATGTCAGATGCAAAGCTTTGGCATGCACGCTTTGGTCATCTGAATTTTGCTAGTTTGCTACACCTGCAGAAATCTGAAATGGTGTCCTCGTTGCCCAAACTTGAGGCACCTGGAAAACATGTTTGTGAAGGCTATATTTTGGGCAAAATGCAGCGTTCATCCTTTCCAAAAGATGGTTCAGTTCGGGCTACTCAGAAATTGCAGCTTGTACATAGTGATGTCTGTGGTCCTATGCAAACACCTTCTTTTGGAAATTATCTTTACTTCGTGACTTTCATTGATGATTTTTCCAGGCATGCATGGGTATATCCATTGAAGGCAAAGTCCGAAGTGTTCATGTGCTTCAAACAGTTTTTGGTTTTGGCTGAAAATCTGTCAGCATGTAAAATGGGCACCCTCTGTGCTGATCGAGGGGGGAAATATATGTCTTCTGATTTTAATGCATTTCTGGCTGAACGTGGGATAAAACACTAGTGTATGGTGCTGTATACACCTCAATAGAATGGAGTTACTAAACGGAAGAACATGTCTCTCATGGAGATGGCGAGGTGTATGGTCAAGGGTCAGGCTTTACCTCATAGTTTCTGGCTTGAGGCTGTCATGTGTGCAGCATATGTACTGAACAGGTGTCCCACTAAAGCGCTGCAGTCTATCACTCCATATGAGGCTTGGCATGATCGCAAGCTATCTGTTGCTCATTTGCGTGTTTTTGGTTGTTTGGCATATGCATTAGTGCCTGAACAACATCGCAGAAAATTGCATGATAAA
Organism: Ceratopteris richardii; assembly: GCA_020310875.1. NCBI lineage: Eukaryota > Viridiplantae > Streptophyta > Polypodiopsida > Polypodiales > Pteridaceae > Ceratopteris > Ceratopteris richardii. Next base: position 139,147,732 of record CM035440.1, read on the forward strand.
GCAGTAAAATGTATTTTTGTTGGATACAGTTCTGAAAGTAAAGGCTATCCTCTGTATCATCCATAGACCAAACGCATTCTAGTTAGCCGTGATGTTTTTTTTGTGGAAGATGCTATTTAGCCATTGCTTTCATGTACTAAGGAGACATCTGTTAGCTCCAAAGACATGTATGATACTTTGATGCCTCTTTTTACAGGTGGACAGTCTAGTGCTGGTCCTAATGAAGCATCTTCTCTGCCTTTGCAGGTTTCATGTGATGATGTAGATCATTCCATTTCTGATGCAGATTTATAGGATGCACTTATTGATGAGAGAGATGATATTGAGCAGGCAAGAACTATCCCAAAATGGCTGGTGCAGACCTTGCATGACAGCAAATTAGATGCATCTTTGTCATATCGTACTTTATGAGGCTCTCATAGTGCCTCTTTTGCATCAGATTGCTATGCTATGGCTGCATCTAGTCTCTGTGATGAGAATGAGCCTGTTTCATTTGATGAAGCACAAAATTCAGATAATTGGATGGCTGCTATGCAATCTGAATATGATGCAATAATGAAGAATGGTACTTGGTCTTTATGTGACTTGCCTCCTGGCAAGAAGGCCATTGGCACTAAGTGGGTATACAAGTTGAAGCATAAACATGATGGTACAGTTGACAGCTATAAGGCTAGGCTTGTTGCAAAGGGTTATGCGCAGGAAAGAGGCATTGATTTTGATGAGACCTTTGCACCTACATGCCGTATGACTACTGTTCGGAGCATTTGTGCACTTGCAGCCCATCATGGTTGGAATGTAGATCAGTTGGACATTAAAACAACATTTCTGAATGGTGACTTGCATGAAGAAGTGTATGTTTTTTAGCCCTGTGGCTTTGTGCAGAAAGGACATGAAAACTAGGTGTGCAGGTTAAAGAAGGCATTATATGGTTTAAAGCAAGCACCAGGTGCTTGGTATGAGAAGATACATGCCTATCTGATTGCACATGGTTTTGAGAACAGTCCAACTGAAAGCACCTTATATGTTAAGCGTGCTAATGATGTGCTTCTGATCATTGTTGTCTATGTTGATGACATGCTGCTCACTGGTCCTATTGAGAAGCATATTGCTGATTTTAAGGCTGATTTGCATGCCTCATTTGAGATGTCTGATTTGGGGCATTTGCATCACTATTTGGGCATTCAATTTATGCAAGTTGATGGTGGAATGGCTTTGTGTCAAACAAAATATATTGACACATTATTGTAGCGTTTTGGCCTTGGAGACTGTAAGCCTATTGCCACTTCTCTGGAGACAGGTTTATGATTGAGTCTTCATGATGCTGGAGATGCATTTGATGCTGTTCTCTATCAGCAGGCTGTTGGATGCTTGATTTACTTATGCATTACTCGGCCAGATATCAAAAAAATTGTTGCTGGTGTGCCATTCGCGGGGATCGAATACGAGTCCTTGCTTTTGGAGTGATTTGCTTTATTCAATGCACTAAGATAGTGTTGTTGTAGGGGATTTATAAAATAAAACCCATATACTAGCTACTTGATGAGTTTTGGACTCATTTTGTACATTTTCTCCAACAAATCCCCCTTTCAATGTCAAAATGGTACAAGGTTTAATAACGTGCAGAAATTTTGATGATTGCAAATATTTCAAGTGATTTCCACTTAATCTTGAGGTGACTGTGTATGAGCCTCGATACTTGAGAAACTGCAGATTGAATGCGTGGACGTCTATTACATAGATAAATCAAGCAAACAATTGCTTGACTATATAATGTAGCATCAAATGGTTCTGAATCTACGTCTAATTGTAATGACACATTGACATCCATAGGAGTGTGCATAGGTTTGGAATATGTCATCTCAAACCTATCCAATAATTTCTCAGTGTATTTCTATTGTGTCATGTATATACACTCATCTTTGTACTTGAACTTAATCCCAAGATAATAATGCAAAATACCTAAGTTATTTACACCAAATGTATGCTTAAGTTGTCCTTTAAACAATTGTAGATCTGAATCTTTGGGACCGATGATAATCATATCACTTTCTAGTGCATCTTGAACACTAGTTGGTTCATTCTCATTTGAAGTAAGAGCTAAAAGATGTTACATTTGATGAGAAAAGCACATGGTGTACAGGGTCAACAAATGATTATGCAAATGTTGAAGAAGTTCAAAGGAAAGGGAAGACCAAAGTAAAGGTGTATGAAGAAGCTATTGATGATGTTGATTGTAAAAGTAAATTATAGGGAAATGATGGAGATAGGCCAAGATTTGATCCAGAATCAAATGTGGCTGAGACTTCAAGAAGTGCAGAAGCCAGAAGATCTTTGAGAGAAAGAAAAGAACCTATCAGGTATAGCTATGATACATCTTTCTTAACAACAAAAGATTATGCTTATATTGTGAACACAGAAGAAGATCCAACCACATATGAAGAAGGTAAAGGTAAACATAATTGGGAGAAGGCAATGCAAGAAGAGTATGATGCTCTACTTGAGAATGAGACATGGGAATTGGTGCCAAGACCAAAGAACCAGAAGGTAATTCGATGTAAGTGGGTGTACAAAACAAAGAGGTTTGCAAATGGTGAGGTGTCTAGATACAAAGCTAGACTTGTGGTTAAAGGTTATGCCCAAACTTATGGGGTGGATTATGATGAAAACTTTAGTCCAATTGCTAAGATGTCTACAATGAGAACCCTAATTGCTATTGCTGCTTGTAAAGGATGGAACTTATCACAATTGGATGTGAAGAATGTATTTCTAAATGGATATATTGCAGATGAAGTGTACATGGAGCAACCAAAGGGTTTCAAGGATTCAATTGGACCATATTATGTGTGTAACCTCAAGAGAGCTTTGTATGGTTTATAGCAGGACCCAAGGGCATGGAATTATAGGCTTTTTAAGTTCTTGAATGAATGTGGATATCAAACTTCAAAAGAAGATAATAGCTTGCTAGTGAAGGCAAGTGAAGATGGGTATATATACATGTGTATTTATGTTGATGATATCATTGTCACAGGTACAGATGCTCAAGGAATCAAGGAGCTGAAGAAACAAATAGAGAAGGAGTTTAAGATAAGTGATTTAGGAAACTTTTCTTATTTCTTGGGAATGCAGATTGTGTATACTCAACATGGAGTATATGTTACACAAGAGAGATACTTGAAGAATCTTTTGGTCAAGTTCAACATGGATGATTGCAAGCCTTCAACCACACCATTGGAGGTAAATCATAAATTAAGCAGATATGGAGGTGAAGAATTTAATGACATGAAGAAATATTAGAGTTTGGTAGGTAGTTTGATCTATGCTACCTTACAAGACCAGACCTATCATATGCAGTTGGTGTCTTATCATAATTTATGCATTGTCCAAAGAAAACTCATTGGATTGCAGCTCAAAGGGTACTCAGATATATCAAGGGAACTCTAAGTGAAGGTTTGTATTATGGTTTTACCTCTAATACAAGAACGTCCGGATATGGCATGCATAAAAGTCCTCAGCATGGAGGGCGTGTTCTATTGCAAAAAGATGTAGAAGATGTGTCAGTTTGGGAATGAAAATTTCATAGTGATATTCCCAAAATTGGGTTGAGAACATTTCCTCGAATGCTTGCTTGTAACAAGTAGGCATGTACTTGATTCTAGCATGTCACGCATAGATGGTGTTGAGAGAAGGAGTTCTTCTCATAGCATAAACCAAGTCCAGGTTCCCTTCATTGCAGACCACAGCTAAGATGTACAAAGCCTTCACATTTCTAAACATTTTGAACACCACCATCATGAATTCAAAGAATTTCATACAAATCTTTGTGATGATGTTAGGTACATTCTTAAATCATGGTGTCTGATGGCGTATTGATGAGATCATGTATGCAAGAATAGGTGCTCCTTTTGATGGAGAGAAGTAGGGGTAATCTATCTAGTTTGAAAAAACTTTAGTAGTGTTTACCTTGATTGTGAACTTGGGCCATAGGTGTTAGCAGGGTATAGGGTAGTAGCATGGATTGTACTTTATGTATAAAGGTGCATTGGACCATGTGCACATCATCTATGGATATGTTTCTAGTAATCTTTCACATAAATTTGGTTCAAAATTTGTTCCTTTTTTGTGCTCTTTCTAGGAGGTCCTTTGGCTCAAATTGGGTTGCAAAAATTGGTTCCTCTCCAATCACCCTTTTGATCTCTGCATTCTAGTCAGTGAGAACTACAAAATAGAGCACACACTGTAGCTCAAACATAATGGTGATTCATGGATGGGACAAGTTCTAGAAATTCTCTAACTTTAGTATAAGTTCTTCAAGATTTGACAATGATTGAATTTGTAGGGCCACCCTATCATCATGTGTTCTACCTATTTCCTCTACACGCTCAAGCCATTGAGGTACTTTATTCTCGAATGTTTGTTGTCCTACTTTTTTTGTGTGCCCCCTTGTATTGGTATGGGTTTGTATGTCTCTTTGAATGTTTCCTCCATTGGGATGCCTACTAAGTCTTTAGGTTCTGGTTCTACATGTGGAGAGGGGGTGCATTCATAGTGTAACAACCTTGCTTGAATTCCTTCAGTTTGGCTTTGAGGGTTTTCAAGTTTGTGTGTGTCCTATGGTAGGGGAAGGGCTTCAATTACTTGCGTGCTTGTGGTGGCTAACTGCTTCTTGAGTTGCTCACATTTTTCTTCCATTTTCACATAAGACTCTAAGAAAATTGCACGTTCTTCTAGTATTATTCAGATGTTGTCAAAAGGAACAACTTGAAACTTAGTAGGACAAATGGTCACTCTAGGGGTCCCTTCCATGGTTGCCTCCAAGTTTTCTTGGTTCTACTATTGGATTTGTTTCTTCTCCTCCATAGCTACTGACATGTGGCTTCTTTAAAGGCCCATATTTCATTGTAACTTGGCATTTCTGTCCATCTATTGATGTAGCATGATCTCCAAATTCTTCACTACTTTTGGATCCACGTCTTGACTTGGTGTTCCTATTGGAATGTGTCATACTGTGCTCCCATTGTATGATTTTCTTCCTCCAGTGTCGCCACTTGGGCTTGTAGTCATTGAGATTCTTCCTAGAGAATGGCATTTTGAGCTTTCAATTGTTGATAGTCTTGTTGTAACTGGTTAGCACAATGAATCATGGTATTAATTATATTATTTACATAGGTAGATGCAATAGTTATAGGGGGAAATGCAAGGGAGAGGGATTTGGGAATGGGAGATTGTAAGCTATGTATGATGGTGTGACAAGCATTGGTGATGTCAGTGGTGGGGAAATGGGAGATTGTGGAAGTGTAGGGGGAGGGGGTGGTGCCTCTGTTGTGGCTGTGGTGGTTTCAATATGGATTGTGGAATGAGTAGGAGTGTGAAAGATGGGTTTGGCAGAGTGAGTGGTTGCAGTGGTTTCTATGGTTGTCTATACATCAGTATTAATAGGAGGGGAGATTGGCGAAGTTTGAACAAAAGTCTCGACCATCGTATCAATGATAGCTATTGATGTGGCCTGTTGAGTTGTGGTTGCTTCACATTTAGATACGGAGATCCTTATGTTCTTACCAAGGTGTGGTCATGTCTCAAATCATCATTAGTCATAGTGAGGCATTGGTTTTTGCGACCTTGTATGAAGAGCTTCTATAACTTCTAAGGTCTCTATACAAAGTTGGAGGGTTTCAATGAAATGGGGATCTACTCCCTCCTCACTTAGGATTTGATCAATCAAATCTTTGCCTATGTTGAATGAGACATGATAGCTCTCTTCTACACTCACCATGGTGTCATATAATCTTTGTAATTGTGCCATATAGGTTGGGACACCTTCAATTCGTCTGCCTTCTTGTAAGTCATCATGTTCTTTGTTCTCCTGCTCCTCTTCCTCTTCTTCTTCTTCTTCTTCTTCTTCTTCTTCTTCTTCTTCTTCTTCTTTTTCACGTGCCTATCCTTGCTATCCTTCTTTGTGTTGTTTCTAATGGTCATGCTCCCCTTCTTCTTCAGACTCCACGTTCACATCTTGGAGAATCTGTTCAAAGTCTTTATTACTAAGCTCTTCCAGATGGATTCCTCCAAGGAATTTTAAATTGGATGCCACAAGGGAAAAAATAAAGTTTGGTCCATTTGTACTTCTTCTTTGCAGTGTGAGCGTGAATGGCCATACTACCCTTTGTGGTGCAGGAGTTACATTCAGAGTCAACGTGGCTTCTCTAGGCTGAGCACATGGTATAGATCCTTTCATTATCTTTGATGGTGATGTAGAGGATTTTTTTCTCTTAAACTATTTGAATCTATTCCAGATAGTGCTTGTTTGAAGGGGTATGTCATAAGCCAATCATCTATATATGATTCTTGTAAGAGCACATCATCCATGCAACAATGCCTTTTGCGGCCATTGTTTGTGAGCTTGGTGGATCTGATCAATAATCCAGTGCAACAGGTTGATGGTCATGTTTTGCATCTCTGTTAAATAAAAACTAAACTAGATTTTCTTGTGAGGCATTGTGAATGGATCTTTCCTTGGGAAGGCAAAATGTTGTATGCACATCCATAGGTGGACCGTGATGATGGGTGTCATAGCCACCATATCCTTAAGTTTTGTGAGATTACTATTCTTCATGCTGTTGGGAACTAGACCTTCCTTGTCAACGGGGATGTGCATATCCCACATATCTAAGGCTTCACATACTAATTTTTTTATCAAACAAAACCATTTTAACTCACTGTCATGCACTAAGGATGGGATCACAAAGGTACAGGATGCTCTAGGGTCCTTGTTGGGCATTACAGAGTTGATGAGATAGTAGCAACATATAAAGTCAGGTTTTGGAAGCTGGCATTGAAAGGCTCTACCAGACCCACTTTCTGTCATATGGGACATAGCTCCGTTAGGCCCATATGTTGATTCATTAACATTTTTAATTGCACCTTTGCAATCTTACAATGTTATGCTAGGTATGACTTTTCTTCATCATTATAACTCACACATTGACTACCATACACATACCATTAACTTTGAATTTAAAGGTCAAATCGTTATTTTGTTTGCACGGCATGATTTCCAGCCATTTCCATTGATTAGTCGTACTCAAGTAAAATGTGCATTTAGGAAAGGATTCAATTCATGCGTTGTTTTTGTCAATTTCATCAATGATTATGCTCATACACTTCTTGATGCACATAAACCTTTCATGACTACTTAGAAGGATTGTTTTATGTTTGAGTATCCCTCTGAAGTACCACCATCTCGAGGATCCTTTTACCATAGCATAGACTTAGTCCCTAGTAGTTCTCCTCTTCATAAAGCACCTTATAGACATGACCCACTACACCAAAAGGAAATAGAAAACCAAGTAAAAGACCTACTACAGAAAGGACTTATAAGGCTTAGTTCTTCCCCATTTGGAGCACCTGTTCTCTTAGTAGAGAAGAAGAATAAAACTTATGAATGTGCATAGATTATAGAGACCTGAACAAGATCACAATAAAGAATAGATACCCTATTCCTCAAATAGATGATCTTTTAGATGAATTAGGAGGAGCTCGTGTCTTTAGTAAAATTGATCTAAAATCCGGATACCATCAGATTCATACGATGCAAAGTGATATTTTTAAGACTACATTTAGAACTCAAACTAGCAATTGTGAATTTATGGTAATGCCCTTTGGAGTTACTAATGCCCCTGCTACATTTGCACGAATGATGAACAACATTTTTCTTGATTATCAAGATTTTTTTCTTGTATTTTTCGACGATATAACCTTTTCATGTTGTTACTGATGCTAGTGGTTCAGGAATAGTGCCATTTTAATGCAAAATGATCATCCCATTGCATTTAAGAGTAGGAAGCTTAAGCCCTCAGAAAAGAATTATAGTACATATGATAAATAATTGCTAGCGGTTGTGCATGCTTTGCAAATTTGGAAACACTATCTTATGGGCTCTGAGGTCTTAATCAAAACTTATCAACAGGCTATTAAGCATTTATTACATCAACCCTTAACCTCTGATCGGCATCTTAAATGGGCATCATTCATTCGAAATTTCCAACCCATGATCCAATATCAGCTTGGTAAAGTTAATGTTGTAGCTGATGTTCTTAGCCGATTTCCTTCACATTCTGTTATTTTGCATAATATTTATGCCATCCAAATTCGTTATTTTCAAGAAATGGTTTCCACTTATGCATCTGAGTTGTATTTTGCATGTGCATAGCATGACTTCAACAATGGTGCATCTTTATCTGATGAATATTATACATTTCATAATGGTTTTCTTTATTTTCAACATAGATTATACATAACCCAAGCTTTTAAAGATTTTTTCATCAAAGAAATGCATGAACCATCTTAATGGGTCATAGAGGCATACAAAGCATCATTTCTACCTGCAAAGATTTCTTCTTTTGGCCACACACAAAAAAAGATATTGCACATTATATTTCTCAATGCATTGTATGTCAGCGTGAAAAACATCATCATGGTAAAACCATTTGGATTATTAATGCCACTTCCCATTCCAAACATACCATGGGGACAAATTTCTATGGATTTTATCATAGGTCTTCCCATCACTTCATCACATAATGATATGATTTGGACAATCGTTGATAGGTTTCGTAAATATGCATATTTCATTCCATGTAGAAAAACTTTGTCTGCACTTCAGGCTACAAAAGTATTCATTAAATGCATTTTCCCACATCATGGGTTTCCTAAAGTAATGTTATCTAATCGTGATGTTAGATTTTGTAATCATTTTTGGGTTGCCTTATTTCAACAATTTGGTTCTAAAATAGATTTTCGCTCTGCATTTCATCCCAAAAGGAATGGATAAAGTGAGGCTACAAATAGTACTATTCTTGATTTATTGTGTTGTTATTCATTAGATAGTCCCACTAACTGGGAGGAAAAGTTGCCATTGCTTCAATTTGCTTACAATAACACCACACATACCACTACTAGTCGTGCACCCTTTGAGATTTTTTATGGCAAAAAGCTTCCCACTCCCATGTCACTCACCCAAACTGACATTCCGATGGCCGATCCTATTGCTCAATTTCTATACTTCATGATTTTCACAAGCACATTAGGAAAAGTCAAGAGCGATACACACATAATATCAATACAAAACGATTAGCTAAGGAATTCAAGGAAAATGATCTTGTGTGGTTACGTATCATTAAAAGACCTCTCAAAAATATTTTGCAACATCCTAAAATTAAACTTGCACCATGCTATTATGGACTGTTTCACATTATACAAAAAATTAATGATAATTCATTTAGATTAGATATACCATCTGATTGCAATATACATAACTCTTTTCATATTAGTTTACTTAAACCAGTTAAAGGAACTTTACCACTCACTCCACTTCTTGATGACCCTCCTTTAATTGAAGAACAATCTCAAATTATTCTGGTTCCTAAGAAAATAATTGATCATGATGTCACTACTACACGCATAGGTACTCAATATCATCAATATTTAGTTAAGTACAAAAATCACTCTATTGAAGAATGTCAATGGATACATTTAATGTAATTCCTCCATCATTGAATGGTGTGGCTGATTGACATACATTGAATGGTGTGGCTGATTTATGTCCATTATGAACATTCTCCCTTGCTTTCCTTTTGCTATGAGCTTGAAACCTTCCCTTGGATCCTTAACAAAACATCCTTTTTCATTGAACCTAATTTAATAGCCTTTTCCTACCATTTGGCCTACCAAAATCAAGTTTTTGGTAATAGTAGGGACATGTAGTACCTTTGATAAACACTTTTCCCTTCGATTTCCTTCCAAACTGATATCTCCCACATGTTGAATGGTATGCTCTGAGTTATCACTTGTTTCCACATTTCCTTGATTGTTTGGGACCTACAAATTACTAAAAAAATCATTCTGACATGACATATGATTGCTACATCCACATTCTACATAGCATACATCTTCACTAGCTTGAGTTGTATTTTCACCATACCTCATGGAAATAATCATTCCCTTGGCTGGATTATGTGTTTCCATGGTTATCTTGCCCTCTATAATTGTTTTTTTTGCTTTAATTCCCTTTTGTTTGAGCTCTATAATAACATTCATTTGCAAAATGATCGGGCTTACCACATACAAAGCATCCATTTGAAGTGGGTTGTCCTCTTCCACCAAATCTTGCACCTCTTCCTCTATTTGTTGCTCATGCATACCTAAGAAGAATGTGAGCTATCATAGGTCACTAATCTTGAACTCCTCCTACATATGTCTTTTGATCCTTTCTATTCCATCCAACTCATAACCTATCATAATTATGTCATCTACATAAACACATAAATAGATGACTTCATTATAAACCTTTTTCATCTTGGCAGCTGGTGAGAAGGTCTCTTCATAGCATATGCCCTGAGTTTGAGCACATCCTTTGGCAACCAATTTGGATTTGTAACTACAAATTGATCCATCTAAATTCCCTTTCAATTTATAGACACATTTGCAACCTATTACCTTCTAATTGGTTTGCATTGGAACTAACTCCCATGTATCCATTTCCTTTAAGGCTTCTATCTCCTCTTTCATGGATTTCTCTCAATTAGGGTTACCTTTAGCTTCTTCATATGTTGAAGGTTCCTCTGAAACTGAGTCTTTGGCCAAATAAATGGAATGTTTTGTTACAAATGTAGAGTCATATCCATACCTTTGAGGCTGCTTTCTCTCCCTTGTTGCCTTCTAAGAATGTGTTTGTAGCATTCTCCCATTCTTGCATCTTATCCTTTCCTCTTGATTTCTAGAACTTTTAGTCTCTTTCCTTCTCATCTTGATCATCATCTGAACCACTTCTTAAGTCTTGGACCTATGTATCATGCTTGGTACCTAATCGATGAAAATTTGAATCAAGATCATAAGGTAACTTTACCTTTTGTTTGTCTTCTTCATAGCATGATCTATGTTCTTCAAATATAACATCCTTGTTTGTGTTAAATTGCTTTATGGATGGATAAAGCAATTTAATGTCGTTGGGAGCTTTGACATTGCCAATATTCTCCATATTGTGCTTGGTACCATGCCCTATTTGTACTTCATGCTTATGTTTGAGACTCTCCAAGTTAGATAGAAGAGCAACATAGCCTACAACATGGTTTGAACAACTAGAATCTATGTAAAATACATCTAATCTTCTTTACCTTCTTTATGACTCAGATTCATTAGGAGTAATGCCTCTAGTGTTGTCGAATCCACCTCTACCACCTCCTTTCTAAGTCCTTCCATTGAAGCAGTAATTTTGAGTGGTGCGGTTGGTCTTCTTACAAATGGCACAAGGTTGGCTCTCTTGTCCTTTTGACTTGTCATGCCTTGCTCCTTTCTTCTTCCCTTTTCACTTGTTCTTGTCTACATAGTTCGCTTGGGAAATCTCCTCATCATCATGCTCCTTCTTCTTTCCTTTGTGCTTCTTATCTTTCTTGTCTACATAAAGAGAACTTCTTGAGTTACCTTGATAAGATCTACCTTCCTTCATATTGTTGTTGGCCTCCTGACTGAACAGTTGTCCAAGGAATATGTTGAAATCAGGGGTCTACACATCAATAATAAGATCATAGACTATTATGAAGGATTTCCATTGCTTTTCATTTCTGATTCCATTTCGGATTTGCCTTTGATATGCTCTTCTTCAATCAGCTCTCCACTAAGAAGGTCTCAAGTACATCCCAAGTCTCTTGAGAGACTTTGTATTTTTGGATGATTCATATAACTTCAAACGCTCAATTCTCTTAGCTTGATAGCAATTAACTAAATTTCTCCTAGAGGAATATGCCGTATAGTGTTAATTAGTTAATATGAACAAGAGTTAAACTTATCATCAAGCTATGTGCTAATTACAAATTTAACACTCATAGGTGGCCATCTTGACTTTTGAGGGATGTACAAAGATAGATCCCAAGACCATACATGACTGTTTTCTCACAGTCTACATAACCAAATGATGTAAAAATTTGTACACATAATATAGATACTAGTAAATTTCCAATGAGTCCTTATTCATAAAATTTAAATCATTGTGGAGTGAGAAACAACCTCTACAAGCTGACAAAAGAAGATCCAATTTGCATTTCCACAAGCCCTATCCCCTCTCCCTTAAAGTATATGGTGTGTCTTCTCGGTTGCCATGTTGAAGCATTTGAGAATTCTTTGATAGATTTAACATGGTTCTACAACTCATCTTATTCATTGATGCATTAAATAGAACAAGAAGATTGACAAAACAAATCTACATGAAAACTATAATGAAACACATCAAGCTAGTAAGGATGATGTAAACCTCGAGCTAGTAAGGATGTTGTACATATTTTTGCAATTTAGTTGCTAAGACACACAAACATGAAGAATCAAGATCTCAAGATCAAGAAGTGATTCCTAAGTCTAGTACCAATCTACTTGCATATCATCCAAGCCTAACACAAAGAAGGGATGCTCTTCATTTCCCAACCATCTCTCACATGCCTCTAGGCTTGAGGGTGAGAACTCAAATAATCTTGATTAAACATGTCCATGTGTAAGCACATCTTTCCAATTGTCTCACATCTCTTTAGTATTATAGATTTACTCTACCATGTGTCCCACTCTACTCAAGTTAACATGAGTCAGATGCTTCTAGAAGGATCTAGGAGTCTCATGGAAAAATATGCTCCCACATCATGCATTGAATTGAACCCAAGCCCTCCTCTTTCCCATCCAATTGGCTCAACCACTAGGCTAAGCTCTTGTGTTGCCTAAACCCTTAGTGAAATTCAGCCTTAGTTTGATTTTTATGCCTACCAAGTAAATTTATAATAGTCTTAAAGTTTTCTTGTCAAGTGTACATGTTTGAGCTAGTTTCCTTTTTATAGTGGTACATAATTTTTTCCAAACGTCCTCTAAGGTCTCACAATCAAGAAATGTGAAGTAATTATTATATATTAAATGTAACAGTATCATGGATAATAGATACCTCACCAAGCTCTTACCAATCATCCTCATCAACATCCATGTCAATGGGCTTCTTTGTAAAACCATCAATAGAATTCAATTTCCTGTTTTGAATCATAATGACATTTATTTCATTATCTACAAGGAGAAATTAGGTCCAAATTACTTGAAATCTCCAAGCTACTATTTCTTACAATAAATGAACTTTATTGGAATTATTTGCACCACTGCTTGATCCACTAGATATCCCTAAAGGTTCTTATTCTATGATGTGAAGATTGTTGATTCAAATCAATATGTCAAACTCAAATATGGCTAGGTTCTGGACTTTGGAAAATTTTTAATTAGGTTTCCTTAAACAAATGGATACATGATTAGCAAAAAACAAAAAAGAATGGACAAGGATTGTATTCCAACTTATATAATTGTTTCAAAGTCCAAGCGTGGATCCAAAAATCAGCTCTTATGTAATCAAACTTTGAAATCCACATAGATATTGGTAGAGTTCATTTTCTAGATAGAGCATGTGATCATAAATACACAATCATAGCATTGCGCAAAATGGCATCCAAGAATGCATGGAACCATGATTGTATAGTATCCATTTGACTACTCATCACGTATACCTAGAGCTCAAAACCAACTTGGGATTTTTGAAAATTGAGGTGACCATGTCAGAAACCACATGGATGCCCTATAAGGTTCAGTGAACATTGATGCATGCCAAGGAGAAAAACACCAATAATAGTGGTGATCACAACTCAAGTTTGTGCAAGAAACTTTTCAACTTGAATGAATGGTTAGAAAAACCCCAAAAATTTTAAACATCCTCTACAAAAGAAGAACAATGAATAAGCTTCTTCATACATAAAAACCCTTTTGAAAGACTAAGATTGAATGGAAGCTGATGCAACAATTCAAAGAAAACACACAAATATTCAATTATTCTCCTCCCAACCACATCCAAGCTTGCCTTCCCTCTGAATACCATGAAGATTCTTCTCTTATCTATTCTACCCTTCTCATTAGAAGGTCTACTCTCTAAAATCCAAGTGTCCAATCAAGCCACCTAAGCTTAAGAGGTAGTGCTTGATAAAACAAACAACATAGACCACAACGATCAGAAGCACATCGTTTGCACACTTAACGTATAAGGTGCTCTCAGTTGGATTGTTCTCAAAACCATGTGCAATCAGATAGGCATGTATCTTTGCATACCAAGCATGTGGTGCTTGTTTCAAACCATATAAAGCCGTTTTCAACCTGCACACCTAGTTTTCACGCCCTTTCTGCACAAAGTCATGGGGCTGAAAAACATACACTTCTTCATGCAAGTCACCATTCAAAATGCAATTTTATTGTCCAAATGATGTAAATTCCAACCATGATGAGCTGCAAGTCCATAGATGCTACAAACAGTAGTCATTTCTCATGTAGGAGCAAAGGTCTCATCAAAATCAATGTCCCTTTCCTGTGCATAACCATTTGCAACAAGCATAGCCTTACACCTGTCAATTGTTCCATCAGGTTTATACTTAAGCTTGTATAGCCACTTAGTTCCAATGGCCTTCTTGCCAAGAGGCAACTCACATAAAGACCAGCTACCATTTTTCATGATAGCATCATATTTTGATTGCATCGCTACCATCCAATTTTCAGAATTTTGTGCTTCATCAAACGAAACAGGCTCATTCTCATCACAGAGACTAGAGGCAGCCATAGCATAGCAATCTGATGGAAAAGAAGTGCTATGAGAGCCTAAACGAGTACAATATGATAGAGGAGCATCCAATTTGTTGTCATGCAAAGTTTGCACCAACCATTTCGGCATAGTTTTTGCCTCCTCAATATCAACTCTCTCATCAACAAGTGCATTGTGTAAATCTGTATCAAAAATGGAATGATCTACATCATCACATGAAACATGCAAAGATTGAGAAGTTGCCTCATTAGGACCAGTACTAGATTGTCCACCTGTAAAAAGAGGAAGCAAAGTATCATACATGTCTTCGGAGATAACAGATGTCTCCTTAGTACATGAAAGTAATGGGTGAATAGTGTCTTCCACAAAAACATCACAACTAACCAAAATGTGTTTAGTCTATGGATGATATAGATGATAGCCTTTGCTTTTAGACTTGTACCCAACAAAAATACATTTCACTGCTTCATCATCCAATTTCCTGTGTCGTTGTTTAGACACTAATGCATATAGTAGACAACCAAAAACACGCAAGTGAGCAATAGATGGCTTGCGACCACGCGAATCCTCTTATGGACTAATAGACTACAATGCTTTAGTGGGACACATGTTAAGTACATATGCTGCACACATAACAACCTCAAGCCAGAAACTATGTGGTAAAGCCTGGATCTTGACCATACACCTCACCATGACATGTTATTCCATTCAGCAACTCCATTCTATTGACATGTATATGGCACTGAGCATTGATGTTTTATCCCATGTTTAGCTAGAAATGCATTACAGTCAAAAGACATATATTCTCCCCTCAATCAGAACAGAGGGTGCCCATTTTACACGCCGACAAATTTTTAGCCAAAACCAAAAACTGTTTGAAGCTCATGAACACTTTGGACTTTGCTTTTAATGGATATACCCATGCATGCCTGGAAAAATCATTGATGAAATTCATGAAGTATAGGACCACAGACATCACTATGAACAAGCTGTAATTTTTTAGTAGCTCGAACTGAACCATCTTTTGGGAAGGAGGAGCACTGCATTTTGCACAAAATACAACCTTCACATACATGTTTACAAGGTGCCTCAAGTTTGGGCAAAGAGGATACCATTTTAGATTTCTGCAAGCATAGCAAACTAGCAAAATTCAAATGACCAAAGCGTGCATGCCAAAGCTTTGCATCTGACATAGCTTGAGAATCATGCTCTGCACATGCTGAATCATTCACAGATTTTTCATATTCTATGAGCTTATACAACCCACGACATAAAATGCTAGAAGCAATAATCACGTTTCCATTTGACAGATCATGAACTGTACATCTGTCATCAATCACAACCAAGCCAATCTTGGCTAATGTAGAAATTGATAACAGATTTTTCTCGATCCCTGGTACAAATGAAGCATCTGACAATGTAAAAGAACTACCATCAGTAGTAGTGAGAATGATCTTACCAACTCCCATAACAGGATAAGAGGATTTGTTGGCACATGTGATAGTATTCTATGTAGGGGCATGCTTAAGTGAAGTGAAGAAACTGTGTTGTGAGGTAATATGTTTGGTTGCCCTAATATCAGACTACCAAACATCTAAGCCTACTGCAGACATACACTGCTCATGAGAAGATGGGTCAAAATTGCAAACATTAGTAAATGCCCATTCTTCATTCTGCACAAGATTAGCATACTCTTTTTTTGGTGTAGTGGCCTCTGCAAAAACCATTCCGGCCTCTTTCTTCTTTGCCTCTTTAGCAATCATTTTTGTATAGTTCTTAATAACATGATCATTTCCTTTCCATTATTTGCAAAACAATTTCTTCTTTTCAGTTTTCTTGCCATCTCTGTCATCCTTCTTTGATTGTGTAGAATTAGCAGATTTGTGCTTACTATTAGAAGAGCTCCATTCACTTTTAACCTTCTAAGTAGCGAGGAAAGCTTGATCTGCAACATGCATAATGGACCTATTCTGCCTAGACTGATCTTCTTGCAATAGAATAGAGACTAACTCCTCAAATGTTAAGGCATTTGGATTGCCTTTCATCATCAAACAAAGCGTAGAAGCAAAACTCTGGTATGAATCGGGAAGACCATTCAGAATCATTTGCACAAGGGAACTGTCGAAAAGACTTCATCAACAAAAATTAACTGCTCCTTCAAATCTTTGATCTTTATTAGAAAATTGTCCATAGAATCACCTTCATTCATATGCTCACTCTCCAACTGTTTTCAGAGGTAAGCAACACGAGCCTCATTCCTAGCCTGGTACAATGTGGTCAGTGCATCCCAAGCATCCTTAGTTGTCCTGCAAGAGTGAATGTGAGGAATAATGACACGTTTGACAAAAAAGGCTATCAATGCATGTGCCTAAGCATCTTTGCCATCCTAATGAATTTGCTCTACAGTAGATGCAACAAGAACCCCAGCATGAATAGGAATCAGCAGAACATCACCATCTTCAACGCCATCTGCATGAGCTTCAGCTCCTGTATTTGCAGGTGTAATAGGATATTTTTCAACAGCCTGCACAATATTCCATAGTCCTTTTGCAACCAATACATTGACGCCTCATATAAGCCCATAATAGGTAATTCGTACCATCCAACTTATCCTCAATAGCTAACATATGAAATACACCACTGCTTTCAGCCATGGCCACTAACTAAAATACCCTGATGCAAAAAAATGATTGTCTCTAAAAAATTTGAGCAGAGCTACCCTGTCGAGTTCTACTACATCTGTAGCTGACTTCGAGACGCTTATACTAGCAAATCAAAACCTATATATATCTTTGGAACAAAAAGACGAAATAGCCTGCATAAGCGCTACAATTGTGCGTTCAGAGGCCGAAACGAGCTCAGATCGTGATTTCGACACCACAACACAAAGCTATCTTGATCTTCTAATCACGCTAAGTATGCTCACCAAATTTCATGTGATTCTTAGACTGTGATTGAAGGGGTGATGATGACACCCTAGATGAAGCAGTGACCTACTCTGATACCAATTATTGGAGTTTGAGGTCTGCGGAAGCATGGGAACAACACAAGGAAGAAGAAGAAGAAGCTTGGACCACATCACAAAATAGTGAATTTATTACCACTAGAATGTACAAAGATAAGTGACTCGTTAGGGCAAGAGGCGTATATACAAGTAGTGTGTAATCTTTTTGCATAGGCATACCCCTTTTACATAAAGGAATTCGATTATAACCAAAAAAAAAATCTATCTCTAAGGTTTGATACCTTGAACTCCTTACCAAGAATCCTTTTTATATATACAATACCTTTCTTATGATCACCTACAACAATCAAATCATCTATATACACGTATATGAGCACAATTTTTTCATCAACATCTTAATGCATAAACAAGAACCTACATTTGAGATGTCGAATCTCATCATCAAAATTCAGGCCCTTAATCATTATTTAGGTCATAGAGGACCTTTTATCTATAAACATGTTTAAAACGATTTTGCTCTTCATATCCTTCAAATGTTTCCATGTATATGTCTTTTTTCAATTTACTATTGAAGGAGATAATTTTTATGATATATTCATAAACATTCCATCCTTCACTCAAAGCTTTATTATAGACCTTATGTTCTTTTTTGTTGTGCAAAAGTCTCCCTAGAATCCAACTCATAGCTCAATGATATTACAAGCAATTTAGTTTTGTACATAGTAGTGATCCACGTACATTAATACCCACCTGAAGTCAATAAGTCTCGCTCCCAAATGACTTGGGACTGCTTATCAAGAATAATTCTCCCTTAGTGACTACATGTCAACATATGTAGGATCTCTCTATTCTTTATGCAAAAAGCTCTCATGTTTGGTAGGCTCTTCATACTTAATCACTTGAGACATGTACACAAAATCCATAACAACACAAGTCCATATTTTACATAGCATCTTACTCTCTTGGATTAGCTCTTGTTTTCCTCAGTTTTCCTTTTTTGACCCCTTGGGGTTTGAAGTTATTTCTCAATTTCATCTTCATCCTAAATGTGAATGTTTATCCAAACTTCTTCATCTCCATTTATCTCTACTTTATCGTAGTTCTTTTTGCACTTTCTCTAAAGATTGGAGAGGAACTCCTTAGGCTTCAATTCCATGGAATTTTGTATCTTGATTAGATATCTGATGTTGAAGGTCCACTCAACTTCATGCTCTCTTGTTTTGGATATGCTCATTGTCATACCCTCATGAAGCACCACTAGCATTCCATATTACTCTATTTTGTAAGGCCCTAGTTATGAGGAGAAGCCATGTAAGAATGTTGGACATTGGCAGATTCTTGACTGTGAAATCAAATGAAGTCTTGAATTGACTATAGATGGTTTAGATTCTTTCAATCACTTGTAAATATTCCCAAAAACATTCTTCCGATAAAGTGGTTCATCTTACCTCTCCAAGGATGGTATTTGTTCTTTTCGAACTTCTCAATCTAAGACTAACTCAACCATAGATCTCCCCTTGATTATTGTCTATCCTAAGATGTAAATAACAATGGATAATATAAGTAAGAACTTTAACTCCTTGCCCTTGACTCTTTTGTGTTTGTAGCCTCCTCTTAATTGCACTAACTTACACTCAATTTACTTTCCTTCAACTCATTTCTCGTGCTTCCAAATCTCTTTCATTTAATCTCACATCTTCAAAAGGTCTTCCTTCAATCTTTTGAATGCTTTGATACCAAATGTAGTCATATTTGGTTCCATAAATGCGATAAGGCACACTGGTACCTTTCAAGGTCAACTCTTTATTTTGATAGGCTAGGAAATACCACCTATCAATGTCCTAAGGATGCAAAGATCAAAATAGAGGCAAATGGGGCAAACATACACATAATATATCTAGCATGAAGATCAGTATCTCTGTTTAAAAAAATGCAAAATATATTGAGACACAAGCCAATAAATTCTTCACAAAAATGCAGAATCTATTGAAAGAAACAAGATAATGTTAGCAAAAACTTGAAAACTCCACATTTGCACAAAAAAAATGTTAAGGGAAAGCTTGCTTAAGTCAGGGACTTTTTTGGAAGTAGTATTTCCTAGAAACCCACTGTTCTGCTCTGTCTTATTCCTTGTGTAGTTATATCCTTTTTTCATATAATCAATCCATTCCAAACAAGTGATCAATTACATTACCTAAAAGTTGCCTAGTCGTTCTAAATTAAAAAAATTGTCTTGATTCATATGTGTGGTGTGAGACTCATCGAAATCTTCGTCTTGACATGCAAGAAGGAAAATCCAACATTATTGAAGTAGTGAAAGTCCTCCAATGGTCAAGAAGTTGAGCTTAGACTTCAACAATTATATCCTTTCCATCTCTTATTATTGAAAATAATCTACTATTTTAGGATTGACATATCACTTGCTTGGCCAACTCTCACGTTGCAAATTTAGTTCATTTTGTAGACATTGAGCTATAAAGATAGCAAAGAGGGAAGTTTAAACATAGATTCTCTTGTGAGAATGAGAGAGAAGACATGATAGAGAAATGAATGTCTTGATGTAATCTACAAGACTGAGATCTACAAGTTCTTGAGACACTCATGCTAAAACTTCTTGATGAGAACACAAGCTTCTTTTCATGAAACATAGACCTTGCATATTTTTCCGAGTCCCTTCATCAATCTCTATAGAAATCTATGAGCCTTTTGCAATGGAATAGTAAGCATCATGTTCAATGCTGAGTAGAGCTTAACATACCGTGCATTTTAGAAGGGACAAAGAGGAGAATAAAGAACCATAAGATAAAGTCAATGTTGTTCTCCTTAATATCATCATATGCATGAACTATGCAGATTCAAATATGAGGATGCAACAAGAAAAATGAACTTATTAAGAACTCACACTTGATTTTGTAAGAGAAATTAGAAACGCTTATTGGCCTCCTCATAACCATGCGCAAATCCTTTACCTACAAATGATGGGCATGGATGCTTATCATTTGTTCAATTCGAAAACAATAACTATAAGTGAGCAGTCTTTCTTATTACAAGCTGCAAAAACCAACAGAACTCTAATGCAAAAGTGCTTCCTTAAGAGAAAATCCTAAAGGATCACACTCTAGACATAGCTTTTTATCATCGAAATTGAAATTTTTTATCATCGAAATTGAAATTTAACAGTGAAGTCTCATCTCGAAATAAAATCTCAAAGATTTGTATATGCTCTTATAACAAATAGAAGCACCCCAGTCCCAAGTGAAAACCTAAGATAAGAGATAGCACACAACCCAGGATTCTCAACGTAATATCCAAAATTGTAGGTCATTCATTTCATGAAACAGGCCTAGAACCCAATTGTTCTCATGTTAGAACTTCCATATACACAAAGGGGTTACAACTTACAAGAGTCGATGATTAAAGTCACCTCACCACTTTAATCAACCAACAAAATTATGATAACCAAAACATTGGTATCACAAACGGTTTTGCATTCATGTCATTATAAGATAAATATTCTCATTCATCCATAAAGACCCCAATAGGAAAATGGTGCCCTCATCCCCATAAAATGCTTCCACATACTCTGCACAACCTCACTGAGGAAAAAGCTACCAAGAAAAACTCAAGCATCTTCTCGGATTAGAGTCAACCCAGAAGTCACCATTACTCCACTTACCTCCACTTGTGAAAGGAGACAAGCTTGGAGGAACACCATGAGGAATAATTAGAACTAATGAGGGTAAGCGAATCCTTATGGTATCCTTTCTCACCTGAATAAATGAGCTACCATCATCAAAAAGAGTGCAAAGCAAGCATCTACAAGCATATGTATGCATCTTCTTATCAACAAAGATTAGAAACTACAATCCTAGATAATAATAAAATCCTCTCCAAATTATAAAAGACTGGCTTGAGAGCATTCTAGGACAAATACCATCTTACATATTTATCTATGGCAATCCAACATAGGGAGGAATTTTGCAAAAGTAATGGTCGACTAACTCAAAGTTGACTTCCTATGAGTATTTTTTGCATCTATAATTGGATTCTTAAAATCCAAGTCCACATTCAACACATGGAAATCAAGAAATTTCATATCTGACACTGATCAATTCCAATTATCCTTGTATTTTTTGAAGAGCCGAGTCTACATTCCAAAAGAAAGATATTGAAGCAGAGACATCAAAATAGTGTTGCAGCCACAATGCTAAATTAAAGAGTTTTACCACATCATATCATGGCTGTTATTGAACCTATAAGCAGAGTTAAAAAGTTTTTATCATGGATGCCGATGATCTCCACATCATACATGATCACCAAGATCATACAACCTTTAATATCAATCCATCTCATGTAAACGGGAAACAACTGATTTCACAATCTTCTTCCCTTTACGAGCTGTGAAGATCAAGGTGATTGATAATTTGGAATCTATACTCCAAGCCAAGTATTATTTTCACCCACTAAAACTTTCACAGCACCAAGCCAATAACCACCAGAGGTAAGCCATATTGTTGAAGTTCATTATCATGATGCACTTATTAACTCCCAAATATTTTACACCTCGTGAGTCCACTTGCTGATCATATTCAATGATGACACAAGCTCATCTAGAGTACTAGTGCATAAAACCAAATAATCAACAAAAATGAACCTCTTTAAACAACCAAAATCGTACAACTCCAATCCCCGAGTATTTTTCCCGAAATTGGGCATATCATTGATGCAAGCATTAAGGAGACGGGCAACCCAAATATTATTGGCAATTGCCATTACCTATTAAGATAAACTTAATCAAATGGTATTCCTACTAACCCAAATATTTGAGTAATTTTACAATGCTTTACAATATCAAGCAACAATACCTTGTATACAAGTTGCATCAAACTTAGCGATCACCATTTCATGTGCCGATGAGTTTTATGCTTCATACAAGTTCTTCATGTCGAGAAACCCTACATCCTACGACTAAGCATCTCATTCAAACATGATACCTGTCCAACTCACTCGCGTCACTTTCAAATATTTAAATAAGGATTCTGGCTACACTTGAGAGATCTACCCATATTTTTTCCACATACATAAGGTGTTCATTCCCAGAATTGCAAACCAATGTTGTCATAGCTGCAAAATGTAGCCAGCCCCTTAGCAAGTAGTATCACTTGCAAATTCACTTTTTAAGATGAAATTCTCTTGGTGATTAACAAAGATACATTGATGTTCCACCTTACTATAACAAAAAAAATGTAAAGAAATTAAGGGGACCTGCCAAATCTCTGGGCCTGAATAAAAACATAATGCAGTCAAATAAGCCCTTTTTTATACAACACCCCTCTATCAGAGGGTAGGCAGGCCTTCACGAGTGCCCATATAATAATATTGTACATTTATTCATTGCAAAGGTCTCTTTTTGATAATGTACCAACAACCAATCTTCCAATTTCTTCTAGCGCAGAACAAGATCTCAATTGCAGATGGTATTGCTAAAATTTCCAAGCAACTTACAAGTAAGACAGGTTGCTTATTTGAGAAAAAAAAAAAAGCAATCGAACACGATTGAGAAAAAAAAAAAAAAACTAAATTAAAACTTGAAGATTGGATGATGCATGTTATGCAAGAAGATAGAACGAAGTCTTGCATAAGTTTGCCCAGGTCCAGTTAAAGTAAAGTTCACGGAATCAAGAAAATTTGCAAGAGTTTGCAAGACACAATCTCTGTTAGCTTAGGAACATGGAATAAAAGGGAAAAGACATATATCTGGCCATGGAATCCAAGGAGTATTGGAGTGTGTATGGCTGTAAACAGCATGGTCCCTTACAAAGAATGATAGCATGTGAATAAAAATTTCAGAAATCAAGAAAAATTCAAAGGCTTTTTATATGTTTGTTATTCATATGATTGCAGCCCTACGATTCAGGATAACCAATCGAGACGCAGAGAGTCCAATATGTTGTATTATCCTCATAATACTGGAGGGTAGTTCATCATGGACTTCATCATGACGAATGATCGTTCGTCGATGCTATTGAGCAATTCAAATTGCAGTTTTATCCCCCAGAGTACTTACTGAACCTGTGTTCCTTTACTCCAGATGTACAGAGTTCACTATTTGGATAGAAACAGAGCAATCCATTTCACTATAAAACCATCATCCATCCAATAGAGACTTCAGATTAAGATAAATCTGATCATTGCCCTCCAAAGCAAGTAGCACACTTCTGGCAGCGTCAAAAACTGGGCCAAGCAACAGTCTTTCGGGTCATGAAGTCAACATCAGTATTTTGGTTGAAATGATTCCCGAATATCTGACACACTCGTATTATTCACCATCAAGGAGATTTATACTGCATTCATCACACCATATACTTAGCTTAGTGCAATACTTAAGCCATTAGGTTTACAAACTCTACTCCAACATGGAAATCAAGAAATTTCATATCTGACACTGATCAATTCCAATTATCCTTGTATTTTTTGAAGAGCCGAGTCTACATTCCAAAAGAAAGATATTGAAGCAGAGACATCAAAATAGTGTTGCAGCCACAATGCTAAATTAAAGAGTTTTACCACATCATATCATGGCTGTTATTGAACCTATAAGCAGAGTTAAAAAGTTTTTATCATGGATGCCGATGATCTCCACATCATACATGATCACCAAGATCATACAACCTTTAATATCAATCCATCTCATGTAAACGGGAAACAACTGATTTCACAATCTTCTTCCCTTTACGAGCTGTGAAGATCAAGGTGATTGATAATTTGGAATCTATACTCCAAGCCAAGTATTATTTTCACCCACTAAAACTTTCACAGCACCAAGCCAATAACCACCAGAGGTAAGCCATATTGTTGAAGTTCATTATCATGATGCACTTATTAACTCCCAAATATTTTACACCTCGTGAGTCCACTTGCTGATCATATTCAATGATGACACAAGCTCATCTAGAGTACTAGTGCATAAAACCAAATAATCAACAAAAATGAACCTCTTTAAACAACCAAAATCGTACAACTCCAATCCCCGAGTATTTTTCCCGAAATTGGGCATATCATTGATGCAAGCATTAAGGAGACGGGCAACCCAAATATTATTGGCAATTGCCATTACCTATTAAGATAACCTTAATCAAATGGTATTCCTACTAACCCAAATATTTGAGTAATTTTACAATGCTTTACAATATCAAGCAACAATACCTTGTATACAAGTTGCATCAAACTTAGCGATCACCATTTCATGTGCCGATGAGTTTTATGCTTCATACAAGTTCTTCATGTCGAGAAACCCTACATCCTACGACTAAGCATCTCATTCAAACATGATACCTGTCCAACTCACTCGCGTCACTTTCAAATATTTAAATAAGGATTCTGGCTACACTTGAGAGATCTACCCATATTTTTTCCACATACATAAGGTGTTCATTCCCAGAATTGCAAACCAATGTTGTCATAGCTGCAAAATGTAGCCAGCCCCTTAGCAAGTAGTATCACTTGCAAATTCACTTTTTAAGATGAAATTCTCTTGGTAATTAACAAAGATACATTGATGTTCCACCTTACTATAACAAAAAAAATGTATTAAGGGGACCTGCCAAATCTCTGGGCCTGAATAAAAACATAATGCAGTCAAATAAGCCCTTTTTTATACAACACCCCTCTATCAGAGGGTAGGCAGGCCTTCACGAGTGCCCATATAATAATATTGTACATTTATTCATTGCAAAGGTCTCTTTTTGATAATGTACCAACAACCAATCTTCCAATTTCTTCTAGCGCAGAACAAGATCTCAATTGCAGATGGTATTGCTAAAATTTCCAAGCAACTTACAAGTAAGACAGGTTGCTTATTTGAGAAAAAAAAAAAGCAATCGAACACGATTGAGAAAAAAAAAAAACTAAATTAAAACTTGAAGATTGGATGATGCATGTTATGCAAGAAGATAGAACGAAGTCTTGCATAAGTTTGCCCAGGTCCAGTTAAAGTAAAGTTCACGGAATCAAGAAAATTTGCAAGAGTTTGCAAGACACAATCTCTGTTAGCTTAGGAACATGGAATAAAAGGGAAAAGACATATATCTGGCCATGGAATCCAAGGAGTATTGGAGTGTGTATGGCTGTAAACAGCATGGTCCCTTACAAAGAATGATAGCATGTGAATAAAAATTTCAGAAATCAAGAAAAATTCAAAGGCTTTTTATATTTTTGTTATTCATATGATTGCAGCCCTACGATTCAGGATAACCAATCGAGACGCAGAGAGTCCAATATGTTGTATTATCCTCATAATACTGGAGGGTAGTTCATCATGGACTTCCATCATGACGAATGATCGTTCGTCGATGCTATTGAGCAATTCAAATTGCAGTTTTATCCCCCAGAGTACTTACTGAACCTGTGTTCCTTTACCAAGCACCAGTATTTTGGTTGAAATGATTCCCGAATATCTGACACACTCGTATTATTCACCATCAAGGAGATTTATACTGCATTCATCACACCATATACTTAGCTTAGTGCAATACTTAAGCCATTAGGTTTACAAACTCTACTCCAATTCCAGGAACAAAACAAGACCTGATTTGAACTACAATTCTGCAAAAATATATTAAATCTCTTTTCCAGTGAAAATAGAGAAAGAGATAGAAAGAAAAAGGAGATAAATACAAATAAAATGAAACACCAACAATCATACTAATGACTTCTCAAACCCAAAATTTGCCCATCAGAACAACCGGTTATATGGGTTCACCGGATTATCATAGGAAACACAATTGTGCGGCTCTATGGGTGTTCGCACAATTATGCGGCAACACAAAGTGAAAGATAAAGCATCTTTGAATGTGGAGGGAGTGATGAGCAGCTCCCGATATGAAGATGCTCTGATGCCGTGAGATAGTCCGCTGTTACTTCCTTAGCATACTTCAGGATGTCTTAGAAGCAAACCAAAATCTACTGGATGATGACCAGCTACTGGACAAGGCCAAATTTCCCTCAGTACTAAGCCACCATTGTGACTGGATCATATACGTACTCAAAGGGATAATAAATATGGTTTGATTCAAGGTGCTCAAACGGACTAGATCAGTGAAATCCCACTTTGGGGCCTTTAGGAGCATATAAGAGATTTTTCAGAAAGTTATCTCGAGAGAGTGAGTAGATAACTATCAGCCATGCAATGTACCAGTCCAGGTAATAAAAAGGCATATTGAATCTCCCAAACTCAAAAACAAATCAATAAATCATGGAAGCAGTGCGTCTTGAGCTGAATTCATTCGCACATAGTCTGATGTGAAAGCATCCATAAGTGAGCCTAACACATGCACTCACAATACTTGGCTATGAAAGGAGATTGCTATTAGATGTTAACTTTAGAAAGTTGACTGCTATAAATTCTTCCTGAACGAGAGCCTGTATTGATCCCCCCAAAAAAGTGACATATGCATACAACACCCACATCTTCGATGTGCAGCAGACTCTAAATTTGAACATCTGAAGCATCATCATGGCAGGCAAACTTCAATTGCTTCTTGTTTGGGGGGATCCAAAATATGTAACACAAAAATAGTTCGCGCATATTCCACTCTTTATCTGCACCTTTCTAGGACAGGCTGAACCTTTATCCCTGTTTACGGCCTCGTTTATTCCATTCAATGTCTAACCTTTCCCTAAAGCCTTCATCCAAAAAATGATTTACCTGAATGTCGTTTGAGCTTCCACATTGGCAACTGACGATAATAAAATAATTTTATAAAATGTCCTGTCATCAATACCTATGGTTTAACATGCTGGAAATGCCGCTTGCCAAATATCCAATTCCTCAAATCGAGTAGCAGATTTATATCTGTGTTCATTGGGATCCTGAAAAGGGAAGTGTATGAGCAATAAGCAACTAACTGAAAAACTAACAATGATAAAGAAAAAGAACTAATGGAACCAGGGATCAATTTATCCTTCTTTTCACTGAAGTCTGAAATACATAGCTTACAGATGAGCTAGTCTCGTAAAGTCTAGGATCCATGTAGTCCGGAAGCATAACTGGGTTCATGGATTTGATCAAAACTCCAACCTCCTGCAACGGTATACTCTTATATGTCAGTCCCTACTCTAGCCATGCTCACCAACAACACTCAAACCATACTCGAGCACTGATAAAATCTAAGCGGAAGCTATTTGCACACAACTGGCTATAAAAAGATCCCATTGCGCTCTTGTGGATGGACTTCTTACAACTTGATTCCAAAACTGCAACTTGCAGTCATGCAATAGACCAACAAACAAGCTGTAAATTTAATACGACAAACTGAATGTGTTCTTGATACAAAACAAAAACATGCTTCGAATACCCAGTGAAATCTTCAAATATAGGCTATGCAGGCGAACATGTTGCTCTATCTACCAATGATGACCAAAGAGAGAATTCAAGCAGATGCACTTTGTTTGTTGCTTTCTTTGTTTATGCATTAGAGTGCATAAAACTATCTATGCCACATGGGAACACTGATTGAAAAGAACATGCTTAACAAACAGCACTTTGTACAGCACTTCCAATAAATAGCTTCACCCCTATGCCACATGGGAACACTGATTGAAAAGAACATGCTTAACCAACAGCACTTTGTTTGTTGCCTTCTTTGTTTATGCATTAGAGTGCATAAAACTATCTATGCCACATGGGAACACTGATTGAAAAGAACATGCTTAACAAACAGCACTTTGTACAGCACTTCCAATAAATAGCTTCACCCCTATGGCTGATTGCAAAACTAGTCTCAAAAGTTCAACTCACCGTCACTTTTTAGCAATACATAGTAAATAATAAAGGATCACCTCTATCAACACCCAAGTGTATATAGACTCTTCAATCTTCATTGCCCGAAACATCAGTTGATGTTCAAGAAACCCAAGAAGAAATAGGGAAAGAAGATTTGCAATTTGCATGTGACATTACCTCTCCATTCATGCTTATTCGTTCAAGTAGCTCTGAAGCTACTCTATCTAGAATATGCCGATTCATTGATAATGCCCACATTGCTTCGTCTTCCGCCTCATCTACATACTGTTCAAGGCCCATACATCACAATAGAATTACCAAAAGTTATGCCATTGAAACTAAGCATCATGATAACTTCTGAGAATCTCCCTACTAGCATGAAGAAACATGTTCAACACAAACACAATCACACATGTTTCCATATTTGAATGCTGATGGTGCATGATATACTCCATTGATCTGCTATAGTCATGCAAATAGGAAATAGCCGAAACTCTCTTCTAAAGAGGCCCAAATTAGCAAATTATGGAGTAGGATTCAGAAGCTCAGTGATACTAGTATGAAGAAACATAACGCACAAACCCAGTCCATACATAAATGCTAGCTCATAAGAATGAAAGCAATCTAGGCACTTGCTAAACATTATCTGGACAAGCAACATTTGATATTTTCTGTCATTCCAATGTTATGAGGTTGTTCTCCTCGAATTGATTCAGCACAAATTTACCCGTGTGACCTCTCGAGTAAACATCTCCGAAAGCTCCATAGTCATGTTTGCTATTCTGTTTCCTGGCTTATCCCACTACATAGAAACCGAGTGGTAAGTAAATTTTCACAAACAAAACCAGTCAGAAGCACATGATCCCCACGTGCACACACTCACATTCTTTGGTATGAGATCCACTTCATCTGGAGGAAGAGGTGGATCAAATTTGTCTTTCCAAAGCATAGGATATAAG
>CM035440.1:139220400-139222900 GCA_020310875.1 Ceratopteris richardii
TCTGCTTTAGACACCTGAAAACCAAGTTCTTTTAGGAACTTCACAAGTCTATAGTTCCATGCCCTTGGGGCCTGCTTCAAGCCATACAAAGCTCTCTTGAGCTTACACACATGATCTGGATACTTTATATCTCTGAATCCTTGAGGTTGCTCCATGAATACATCATCTGAAATGTAACCATTCAAAAAAGCATTCTTCACATCAAGTTGACATAGCTTCCAACCTTTACATGCAGCAATAGCAATAAGTGTCCTTATGGTTGTCATCTTTGCCACAGGACTATAGGTCTCATCATAATCAATACCATATGTTTGAGCAAAGCCTTTGACAACAAGTCTAGCTTTGTATCTAGACACACTTCCATCTGCAAACCTTTTTGTCTTGTAGACCCACTTGCATCCAATAATCTTCTGACTATTTGGTTTTGGAACCAAATCCCAAGTTTGATTTTCTAATAGTGCATCATATTCCTCCTGCATAGCACTCTCCCATTTTTCCTTACCTTTTGCCTCTTCATATGTAGAAGGGTCTTCATCTGTATTCACCATATAAGCATAATCTTTTGTGGCTAGAAATGAAGTATCATAACTATACCTTGTAGGTTGCCACCTATTTCTTGATGACCTTCTGAGTTCTCCACTCCTTGAGGTTTCTAGCTCTTCACATTCAGGATCAAATCTTGGTGTCTCTTCCACTTCAACCTGCACTTCATTATTCTCTTGCTCATCAAATATCTGAACTTTTGATTTACCTTTTCTTTGACTCACTTCTTCTTCATCACTTGTATTGATGTTGATTGTACCTGCATACCAAGTGCTTTGTTCATCAAATGTAACATCTTTAGAAACCATAAATTGTTTTGTTGATGGACTCCACAATCTATAGCCCATCTGCTTATCATCATAGCCAATGAAAATATATTTTTCAGCTTTAGGCTCCAACTTGTGTCTTAATTGTGATGGCACATATGCATATGCCACACACCCAAATACTCTGCAATGATCCAAGGTAGATCTTTTACCCCACCAAGCCTCATATGGTGTCATACCCTGCAAGGCTTTACATGGTAGCCTATTGACCAAGTAAGTGGCTGTATTTAGAGCCTCAGCCCACAAATAATTAGGGCAATTTTTCTCCTTCATCATGGATCTTGCAAACTCAACAAGAGTTCTATTTCTCCTTTCTGCAACACCATTTTGTTGAGGAGAGTACCTGCAAGTAACTTCCCTTTTTATACCTGCATTCCATAAGTAATCACTGAACTCATTAGAGAAATACTCTCCCCCTCCATCTGACCTTAGTCTTTTCAACTTATGACCTGTAATTCTTTCTGCATATGCATGATAGTGCTTAAATGTATTAAACACTTCTGACTTATCTTTGATCACATAGATAGTGATCCATCTAGTAGCATCATCAACATAAATCACATAATACCTCGATCCATTTATACTGAAATCTTTTGATGGTCCCCACACATCTGTGTGTACCAACTCAAGCTTCTCTGAGTACATAAAACCATGCTTGGAATAGGAATGTTTATGAGCCTTACCTAATTGACATGCCTCACATTTGTATGTCATATGTTGACCTGCAACATTAGGCAATCCAAGCACTGAACCATTATTAACCATATCTTTAATACCTCTTTCATTGAAATGTCCAAGCCTCTTGTGCCAAAGATCTAACTCAGAGATCTTATGTCCTCCATATGTGAACATAGCATGACCAATATTGCCTTGAATCTTCAATGTAAATAATCTTCCTTCCTTTTTCCCTGAAACAATCTGTTTATACCCTTGGCTAGGGTCTTCCACATATACTCCATCATTAGTGAACCTTACTTCATATCCCTTTTCAACAATTTGTCCTACACTTATCAAATTCTTAGGGATTGTAGGAACATACAAAACCTTACTCAACAATGTGCTTCCATCCTTGGCCTTCACTGATCCAATTGACTTCACATTGTGCTTTGTGTTGTCACCTGTTTGAACAACATGATTAAAAACTTTACTCTCCAAATCAGTCATCAAAGATATGTTACCACTCAGGTGATTGCTACACCCTGAGTCAATGTAGAAGACTCTTTGATCTTCATTCTGCCTTTCACAAGTTGCATTCATTATCAATGTTGAATCTTCCTTTTGATCTGAAGCATAATTGTAGTAGGTGTTGTTGTATTGTTGACTTTGGAATCCTCTACCTGCATTTCTTCCAAAGTAATTCCTTCCACCTCTACCTCTGTAATTACCTCTTTGATTTCTGCCACCTCTTCCTCTTGAATTATAATTTTGATTGTATCCACCATTATTCTGATTATTATGCCAACAATCATTAGCTAAGTGATTTGTCTTACCACAAATCCAGCAAGCTTTGCCTCCATCTTTGTTGTTCCTGCCTCTTCCTCTACCTTTGCTACCTCCTCTTCCTCTTAGGAAGTTGGCTTGAGTAGTTGTTCCTTCATCTTCACCTGCTTGTTGTTTTCCTTTGCTATTCT
>CM035440.1:139227900-139235400 GCA_020310875.1 Ceratopteris richardii
CTGAAGAAGTGTGAAGATTTATCTTGAAAGGATCTGAAAGACTGAAGCTTTAAATTAAAGGTACAAACTATATTCATGCATCCTAATATTTTCAAAACACAAAGATCAAAGATGGGAGAAAGCTTGTAGAATGATAAGCTAGATAGGGAGAACTATCCAGCTTGGTCCATGAGGATGGAGGCACATCTGATGAGCAAAGATTTGATGGCATTCATTACAGGAGAAGAAGAAAAGCTTGAGCTTGAAGATCCTAGTGTTGCAACTAGGGAAGAGCTTGCAGATTTGAAGAACCGGATGAAGAAGGATGCTCAGGCTAGGAGCATCATTTACATGGCCATAAATGATTATCATCTACCTCATATTAGTGCAACAGATGTGTCAAATGCTTTGGAAGAGCATTTGCAAAATACAACCAAGTCAAGGAAGTCCTCATTATGGGCAGAGTTCACAACCTTCAAGAAAAAGAGCTCACAATCAATTTCTGATTATGTGGCAAGAATGAAGGATATTGCACCCAAAGAAAAGGGAAATCAAAGATTTGAATTCCTAATGATGAAGAGATTGTTGATGGTCAAACTGATAATGAATAGATGCCAAGGTTTGATCCAAAATATGATGAACCAGAGACTTCAAAGAGTGGAGAAGTTAGAAGATCAACAAGGAACAAAAATCAAGTTTAGTTATGATACATCATTTTTGACCACTAAAGATTATGCTTATATAGTGAAAGAAGAAGAAGACCCTTCTACATATGATGAGGCAAAAGGTAAGGAAAATTGGGAGAAAGCATGCAAGAGGAGTATGATGCATTGATGGAGAATGAGACATGGGATTTGGTTCCTAAAGCAAATAATCAAAAAATCATTGGATGCAAATGGGTCTACAAGACAAAGAGGTATGCAGATGGAAGTGTGTCTAGGTATAAAGATAGACTTGTTGTGAAAGGGTATGCTCAAACATATGGTGTAGATTATGATGAGACTTATAGTTGTGTGGCAAAGATGACAACTATAAGGAGTCTCATAGCTATTGCTGCATGTAAAGGTTGGAAGCTATGTCAATTAGATGTGAAGAATGCTTTTCTAAATGGTTACATTTCAGATGAAGTTTTCATGGAGCAACCAGATGGTTTGAATAAATGTTATCCAGAGTATGTACGTAAGCTCAAGAGAGCTTTGTATGGTTTGAAGAAGGAACAAAGGGCATGGAATTACACACTTGTGAAGTTCTTGAAGGAGGTTGGTTTCCAAGTGTCTAAGGCAGATAGTAGCTTGCTTGTTAAAGCAAGTGATGATGGGTTTATTTAAATGTGCATATATGTTGATGACATGATTCTTACAGGTACAGATGAGAAGGGCATACAAATACTTAAGAAGCACATGGAGAAAGAGTTCAAGATTAGTGACTTGGGAGACTTGTAATATCTCTTGGGACTGGAGATTTCATATACTCAACATGGAGTGTATGTGACTCAAGAAAGGTATTTGAAGAATTTGCTAATCAAGATTAAAATGGAAGATAACAGGGTAGCACCTACTCAATGGAGGTGAGTCATAAATTAAGCAGATATGGAGGAGAAGAATTCAAGGACATGAATCTATATCAAAGTTTGGTTGGTAGCCTAATCTATGCTACATTGACTAGGCCTGATTTATCATATGTAGTTGGAGTGTTGTCTCAATTCATGCAGTGTCTTAGGAAAGAACATTGGATTTCAAGACAAATGGTGCTTAGATATATTAAGAGTACACTCAAAGAAGTTTTGTATTATGGATTCACATCAGATACAAAGATCAAGATATATAGTGATGCAGATTGGTAGGTAACTCTGATGATAGGAGGTCAACATATGGATATTTATGTTATGTGGGAGATAAATTGATCTCTTGGTGTTCTAAGAAGAAACATACAGTTGCTTTGTCATCCATAGAAGTAGAATATAAAGGTATGGTTGAAGCTGCAAAGGAGGTTATATGGTTGAAGACTCTCATGAAGAGTTTTGACATCAATCAGAGTACACCCATCATTCATGGAGATAATATGAGTTCATTGTATCTAGCTGATAATCATGTTTTTCATGCCAAGACTAAGCATATTTAGATCGAATATCATTTCTTGAGAGAGAAGGTGATTGAAAAAGAAATTGAAGTCTTCTAGAAAAGATTAGATTGCAGACATGTTAACCAAAAGCTTGGATGGACCTAAGTTGCAGAGGCTCGAAGACATGGCAGGTATAAAGAAGATGGAGAAAATCACAATTGATGATTGAGGGGGAGCTGTTGGTGCAAGAAAATCAACAATTGATGATTTGGACAAGTTTTGAAGTCAAAGAATAAAGCAAAGATCAAAGTTTGAGTCTTAAAGATGAGTGCATGGTAAGAAGATGAAGACTTGTATATACATGTACACTAAGCTTGTAATTAGTTCACTTATGCGTTTGTAATGGTGACGCATTTATACATATATGCCTATATATACTAGTATAGAGTCAAGGCATATATGAGAGAAGAGATATAAAACAAGAGTAGATGAGTAGAAGAAGAAAATGTGTGATGAATGTATGAGATTCATCAATCAGTTTTTTTCGTGAGAATAGAAGAAAACTTTTGAAATCTATGTTGCGATCTTTTCTTCATCTCTCCTTTTGTGCTTATTCATTTCAAAAACCCTTTTGTAGGTGTCTAACTCCATAGTTAATGCACCTATGGTCAAGATTTGAGAGTCTAATTGTAATCAGGCTGAGAGAATTTTAAACAAGAACATTTACATGTGTAAATGTGAAGAAGTGAATGTAGGAACAGGTGCAATCTTGATGGTCAATGTTTTGATCACGTCTCCCTCCACAGTGTAAAGTTTTGAGCAAGTAAGCACTCATTATTTAATTTGAAAGGTAAGCTACTTGTGGCTAAAAGCATTTGAATAAATGGGTTCTAGTTTGGGAGAACCATGCATTAGAAGTTGTAGGTGTCAAAATTGACTACGCAGAAGAATAGTTTCAGACATAGGTACATTGTTTGGACGAAATCTCAAGATCTACTAACTCTTTTGAAGAGATTTAACTTGTAGAAGGTGTGAAAATGTTAAAAGACACCTTGTATAAAGTTTCATTGAAAACTTTACACATTTGATCAGTCAATGAGTGAATTAAGTATAG
This sequence comes from Ceratopteris richardii, assembly GCA_020310875.1. Taxonomy (NCBI): domain Eukaryota; kingdom Viridiplantae; phylum Streptophyta; class Polypodiopsida; order Polypodiales; family Pteridaceae; genus Ceratopteris; species Ceratopteris richardii. Next base: position 139,231,055 of record CM035440.1, read on the forward strand.
TATACTTTTCTGTGTGATGGGATTCTTCACCATTGACTCAAGTCTTGATAGTTTGGCAATAGATTTCCAAATTTGGTTGTGGTTATGAGTTATTCTTGATATAGAGGTGCTCTCACATCAAGTATAACTTGTTCTTTTGGAGATTTATCATATCCATTAATCAAGGACCATCTAAGAGAAGAGTTGGAACTCTCAAAGTTGTATAAGGGCTTAGAATACTGTGCTAGCACGAGTTCAAAACCCTCTTCATCAATGGAAGAACTCGCTCCATTAGTTGCTCAAAAGCTAAGAGGAAACCTTCAAAATAGGAAAAATAAAAAATTCATCATTGTAAAATGTTGCTACACATGTGAAGGTGATCACATGGTGAATGCAGGTCGCATGAAAGTCTAGAACACACCAGTTTGAGGTTCATATTATTGTACAATAGAGATGAGATACACCAACCACCTAGCTCAGTTTGGATTGCTCATACAACAAACAACAACTTAGGCAGACCTATCAGTAGCCTTATATATATCAACCTCAGTACCAGCATCATCCCTACTACAGGCCATAGCACAACTACTAGTAGCCTTACTAGACCCAATCTAGACCACAACATGTTCTAGGTTAGAACCACCGCCCCTTGCCAACATGGTCTCAGTAAAGTATGATGTAGCAAAAGAGAATCAAGATAGGACCCTAGTATCAATCTCTCCCCTAATTATGAAAAATGACCTAATGCTAATATCTTTGACTCTTCACATAGCAATAGTGTACTCACATACTACACAGAGTCACCTAAGCACTCAGAGACCTACCAATATGAAGCCCCTCCATAGGAATACAACTCGAAACTTGATTATGCCAATGTAATGTGGACAAATTCCAACCCTCTATAGATAAGGCAAGTTAGGCCACAAGCTCCTAGATGACCATGCTTTAGATGTCAAGGAGAACATTTTATACAAGAATTTCCACACCCTCCACATGTAGGAAAACCTTAGTATATTATGATTCAAGGCTTTTGTCCTAATTGTGACAAGGAATATCTCAATTTCAATTTCCATGAAAACCTGGCCAATGCATCAAAGGTAACTCCAATCAACGTAGTAGGCATAGTGCAAAGTTCTAGAGGAAGCACAACTAGAATAGTTCCAATCGAGGAAGCTACCCAAGAACAAGCTTTGCACCAAGCCAAGCAAGTAGAACAGGAAAAAGAATCTGATTGGAGTGACTCAAGAGAACCCAATAAGAAGAAGGCTAAAGCATGGAAAGAAACTAGAGATAGAGTGAAAAAAAAATTGATGAAGAAATTAGTAGAATTAGAGGGTATTATAAACGAAACCAAAGCAAAAATTTTGGAAATCATATCTCAAACTCTTTCACGAACCACCCCATCTCCTTGAATTCCAAGATCCATACCCTACCCCGAAAGTCAGGTTCAATCTTAGTAGATTCCACTCCAAAAGGCCTAGATATGATAACTAGAGCATACTAGACACATATTATGGAAGGACCAAAGACAACTCAAGGAGACGTGTTATTCGAGAACTGATTTGGAGGTTGAGAGAGCTAAGTTATCTATCAAAATGGTGGAACTATCTCAAGCTATGTTCAAGGCTAATCAACACTTCAATCAAACCGATTCAATTAAACCATAATTTATTTTTTAAGCATTACGAGAATGAGCAGAGAAAATGGAGATTAAGCCTGAGACTTTGGAACCACAAATGGCTCACTCCATTGGAAGTGAGAAAGGAACTTTATTTCAAAGCAAAGCTTACATTCCTAAATCAAATAAATGCAAAATAACCCCTTCCATTATTGAGTACTCTCAAGAGTTCTTACAAGAATTCAAGAAGAGAAGTGGGCCAATGAAGGGGGACTCATTCAAGATCTTTATGATCTACATGATCAATTTCCCCAACACCTATCATCCCTATATGGAGATCAGGCAGAACCCGAGTCAAAAGAATTAGAATTTGAATTTGTCATTATAAAAATTACCCCATTTCATGTGTAGATGGGAATCCAAATTGCTTCAATTGAGAGCCCCCATGATATTAGTAAGAAATGAAGATTCACTAATACCTAGGAACATAGATGCCATAACAAAGCACTAAAGTGAAGTATCATTTGGAGAGCTTCTAAAGGTTAAACTAGAACTGTGGAAACATGAGCAAATAGAGTCCCAAAACTTGTTTGCCCTCATTTGAAGGTAGGATCCAAAAGGAAAGTACTTAAAATCCTACTCGATAAGATAGGAGATATAAGTGAAGGTGAGGAAGGAAATGCCTATCTTCCCATTACCTATCAGGGTCACACCTCCAAGGGGATCTAAGATTCAAGCATAGGTGTTGCCATCAAGACCGCATCTTTATGGATACAATGGGGAAAACCAGCCTTAAGTTCTACAAGAATGAAACTTCAAATGGTGGATGGCCATCTTGAATGAAAATCAAGATTATTGGAAGGTATCACTCTCACAACTTGTGGTATAGAGTTCTGAGGTGAAGAATTTGAGCCTCATGGTTGGGTAGAAATATAGCCACTATGGATATAGGAGTAAACGAAGAGAAATGGACTCTCCATTATGATGAGGAGGGCCATTAAATATCCTTATTCATGTGTGAACCCATAAAAGATGATGAGGATGATGAACACCTAGAATCCATCATAATGGATCTCTTTTGCAATTCAGAGGAAGATTACTTCTACCTAATAGAAGCCAAACAACATGATGTGGGTGTGTCTAAGAACAAAATATTCCGAACGAGATAGGTAGAGGATGAAAAAAGAAAAAGACGTTGAAGAAATCCCACAAGTGAAGGGAGAGGAAGAATCTATGAAGTACTAGAGAAATTCAGAAACTATGAAATCAAATAAAAAAACATTTTAATGAGGATATCAAAAAGAGAAGATCTCAAGGGAAAAGCTTATGATAATAAAGACGTGACAAAGAAATTTGTGGTGATAGTTGAAGGTCAAGAAGAACAATGCACATACATAGGAGATGATCTGTGTGTCGAATGAACCTTTTGCATGAATACAAAGATGTATTCTCTTAGAGCTATAAAGATTTGAAAGCTGTGGATTCAAAAATTTCTCACATAGGACACTATAATACTTGAGGATAAGCCCAAAAAATAGAAACCGTACGCCTATGATGATACATACATTGCGAAAATAAAAGAGGAAATCGATAGATTGAAAAAGCTAGATTCATTTATGAAATTGAGCATACCAAATGGGTATCCCTCATTGTGGTCATGCCCAAAAAGAATGGTACATTATGTGTGTGTATTAAGATAAAAATATTTGATGTGAAAACAATTAGGCAAGGCAAGGAACGTGTATACTTTCCTAGACATATTTTCATGGTATAACCAAGTGGCCATAGCCTATAGGATAAACACAAGACTGCTTTTTCAACCAAATCAAGGATCTATTCCTTTTTGTGTGATGTCATTTGGGCTCACCAATGCCCCTATTACTTTTTAGTGTCTAAGTTTCATGTGTTGAAGGAATTTTTGCAAAAGAATTTAGAGTTCTATGTGGATGATTTGTGCACACATTCCCACACAAGATAGAATCACATACTAAAGTTGAGACAAATATTTGACAGATGCAAAGAATACCAAGTGTCCTTAAATCCAAAAAAATGTGTATCCATGAATGAAATACAAAAAATTACACTACAACAGAGCGCGAAGGATTAGGCATGGCTTATGTTGTAAAGAAGTATTGACATCACCTCTTGCACAATAAGTTATTTAAAGATCATCAAGCTTTACTATATTTGGATAACAAACTTGCAATAAAGGGTGATTAGTAAGATGTTTTCTCTTAGTGATGGAATTTGATTTTGAGGTAGTGGTGAGAAATGGAAAAACCCCACCTATGGGTCGACCACATCCCATAAATTACTCAAGGAGAATCACCACAAGGAGTGCTTGATGAACTTCATGATGCCTACCTGTTCAACTTAGAAGTGGTTCTAAAATGGGAGAAATAGCTAGTACCCATCTTAACTTTTGGACCTTTGAATTGGATTGTAGTTCCACATAGAAAGAGGTACCACATCGCAAAAGTATCAAATAATAGTAGGTAGCATTTATAAACAAGATGACCAATGAGTTTTATCTTGCTATGTGGAGGAGGAAGATTATATCAAGCACAGTTAGGTGCACTAGGGCAGCACTAATCTAAGAATAGAAAACTACAAAACTTGAAATGCTTAGGAGTATATTGGTGGACAATGGTTTTAGACATGCACAATCTGATAAAGCATTGCTCAATTTGTACTAGTACACCTCTAGTGGAGTATGCCAATCTATGCCATATTTCTTTGCGTCCTGAAT
>CM035440.1:139242900-139292900 GCA_020310875.1 Ceratopteris richardii
TTTAGATGTTGAATCCAATTCAAAATCAGAGTTAGACAAAGGGATGACCCATTTAGAATTAGAGAGCGAAGATGAGGAGTTTGTGGTAAGAAAACATCACAAACACAAAGGTAAGCAAAGTAAAGAGGAATATTTAATTAATAGCTTAAAGAAACATGGATACTCCATAATTGCTCCAAAGGAGAAAAGGTTCTGTGAAATTTGTGATAAAGAAGGACAAACCACAAGTCAGTGCTGGTGTAACCCAAAGCATCGAGGACAAATTTCAAGGCAAGATAATAGGAATAATAATGAAGTTGTAGAAAATCAGACCATTCGAGTTCAAGGACGTGGTGGTTTTCAGAGGCAGTAGCAAGGAAGACCTCCATGGAGAGATAAGGCGAACTAGTAAGGAAACTACCAAGGTAACCAACAAGGGAATCAGCAGGGCATACCACCTAGAGTGATTCCATGTGGATATTTCTCGACACCAGATCATTGGATTGGGCCTAATAAAGGGTTAAACACAGAGAGGAAAGGGGTATACCAATGGTTCATTATAATCAGAATAACGAGCAAGGGTAGTAATAGCAACAGGCTCAACAGGCTGGTCAAGTGAATGTCATAGTAATAGATTTATCAAATCACGAATTTCATAATGATCTAGGTGCAAGTACATTAGAAAATCGAAATCAGGATCATGAAAACCAATGGAATTGTGATTGTAAGCAATGCACTTTGGTCAAGAATGTGGATGTTTTGGTAGTTACAAGGTCAAAGAATCAAGGTCCTATTGACTGGCAGAAGTAAAGATTGATTCAGGACCAAGTGCAGATATGGATCCAACACGATCAACAAAAGCAAGTACAATGTCCGATTTTATCCCAGGAAGATACTGAAGGAACATCTATAAAAAAACAAAGAAGAATGATATAATCAAGACCAAGTAAGAGCTCGACAATGATTGGTTCGAGTTATAATTAATTCTCCTTTGTAGTTGTCTTTGGATCACTTATTGCTATTAGTGCCAGCTTTCACAAAAAAATTATTGAAAAGGCTGGTTGATCAACAATCAGAGCCAGTAGCTACACAGGTACCTTCAACATCAGCTAATAGTATTGATCCCTTGATGTGGACTTTGTAGTTCTAGTAATTCAAGCACAGTATAAACAAAGAAGTTTTGATGAGGTTTTGTTGGATGGCGGATCATGAGTCAACATATTACCTGAACATATATTTAAGGAAATGGGGAATGGGGCTTTGGCTCCAAAAACTTTTCAAGTAAAGATGGTAGATACCACGAGAGTCCAACCATTGGGCATTCTGAAGCAGCAACAGATAATAGTTGCAGGGATGTCATTCATTGTTAATTTTGCGTAATTCGAATGTCTAAATCTAGTTATCCATATGAAATGTTATTAGGGAGACCATGGTTCAAGTTGGCTAAAGTAAAGCAAGATTGGGGGTTGAATGTGGTTGTGATCACGAAGGGTGAAAACTAGGTCACAATACCAATGAAAGGAAGAAGGAATATGTCCTTAAGAGAGAAAGCACTAATGGTTGAGACCATTAGTTTAACAGACAGGATAGACGATGACAAAGAGGAGGAATTTATGAAGGCAAATCCAATAGTGGTACTAGTACTGGAGGTAGACGTGGAAGGTGTATTATCAAAAGATGAGGATCTGTTGGAGAATAAAAGTGAACTAGCTGTAGGTGACACATTGGAAGGTACACAACTGAGACATATGTTTGAGAAAAATCTAGAAGTCTCGACTCAACAAAAGTTGGAGCAGCAAGAGAAGGAGGTAATTAATTTGGCTGAAAAAATATATGAATGAAAATATGCAAGCTCAGGTAGAGTAAAGGAAGATGAACTTCAAGAAGTTAATTTGGGAATTGATGATAAACCAAAAATGGCGAGAGTAACTAAAGAGTTAGAAGGCCAATTTTTGGAAGATCTGATTTGTTTGTTGAAGGAGTACGTTGATGTATTTACATGGGATTACTCACAAGTGAAAGGCATAGACCTATATCTACATCAACATCACATTAATTTAAAGAAAGGTGCAGTTCTAGTGGTGCAAGAAAGGTACATAATGAATCCTAATTTTGCAAAATAGGTTGAGAAAATTGACAAGTTATTAGCAGTTGGATTCATCAAACCACTTAGTCAAGCTACATGGTTATCTCCTATTATTGTGGTTCCAAAAAAGAATGGGAAGTTGAGGATTTGTGTGGACTATAGAAAATTAAATGCAACAACAATTACAGATAAGGAAAACTCCAAAGGTTGAAGCTATAGAAGCTTCATCTAAAAGGTATAACTTGAAACTCAAGGAAGATAAATGTGACCATAGGCCAAGCTTGAAAGAAAGCTCAGAAAGATAATCTTTTGAATACCTTAACTCAATTCAATAAGAAAAGATCTAGTTACGATGTCAACAAAGGACATCCTAAAACAGATCTAGAAAATAAAAGGAGAGAAATTCTAGAAGGATCAAGACCGCCTTTAAGGTTTGAGATCCAACTAAAGAGCCATAGGGATTAAGTATTGAAGAAATTCAAGGGTGATCATATGCCTTCTAATTTCCCAAGTTCTATCACATGCCTTCTAAATAAAATGATGGTTCTTCCTCACATACACGCAAGGTGGCTCCTATAGAAGCTTCTACCAAGACTAAAGTTCCCGCATCTTACGATAAATCAACCCTAAGGTTCCAACCATGGGAGCTCCTATTAATAAATATCCCAGTGGGTTAAAACCAAGGGTTTTACCTAAAGGTTCAATGCATGTTCCAAGGGTAATTCAAGGGCTAGATCAAGGCAAACATACATCATATTCTAGCCCTCAGAACCCATATATTTAACCTAGTTAATCCATGAATTATACAACACTAAGGTTCCTATTTCACATGTCACACTAGAGCACTTTAGAAGCCTTCTAGGCGTGAAGCAAGATGATAAGATGAGAGATATCACATATGCCATTTTTCAAGTCTTTTTTTTGAGAAGATTCTCACATATTTTATATTCATAGTGAGTGATATGTATCTTGAAGTTTTAACACAAGTTCTGTACTAGGACACTTGAGTGTCCTAGGGCACTTAAGTGTCCTTCTTTTACACTACTTGCTTGATTTTTCTTGATAATGCAAGTGAGTCTTTAATGGCATATTATGGGTTATTAAATGAAGAAAAAAATGGGAATTTCCAAAAACTCAACTTTTAGAATACCTGAAAAATAACTCAATTAAAAAATCTTGACAAATTGGATATGTTTTAGGAAATGGAAAGATATTGATGGATTTTGGAAATGTAGAGAAAGTTTATGGGATCTCTTGAGAAGGTTAAATAATTCAAAAAGTAAAAAACATGAACTCAAAGCTTTTCTTCTCTAGATCATTGCCATTTATTGCAACTTTTGAGGAATGGCTTATAGTTTGTATGGAACTTAGATTTAAAAGAATTGGCAATAAATGGATAACCTTCATGCAAATTGAATGCACATTTTTATTCAAAGGTAGAAGGCCTCCACTTTGAACTAATAGTCATTGCATTTGGTGTTGACTCATGCTGAGTTGGAAAAGCATATAATTCCATGTTCATAAAAGAACATGGTTCCAAAGGTAGAATAAAACCTTATGATGCAAAATAATAATGATTTAAATGCTATTCTAAGTATTAAACATTCCAAAATATGCCTTCATGACATGTGGTTGTTCTTAATTTTGTCAAAGAATATGTGATATGCAATGGTGATTGTAACAATAATGAAAAATTGGCATATAGCAACTACCAAAAAATTATTCTTACCAAATGTGTTCAAACTATATTTTCCTTTGATTCTATGTGTATGTTGTTGGTGCATACCAATCACCAATTGAAGGCTTGGAAGATCAAATGATGAAGGAAGAATCAATTCCTAAAGTATGGAAGAAGATCATATTCAGAAGACAAGAGAAGTGTACACATATGTACATTAGCATAGTCATAGATGACTTAGATTTTTTGTTCAGTAAGAAACATGTACAAATTATCTATAAATACTTTGAGAAAAGTCGGGGCATGTATGAGAGCTTATGTGACATTAGATAGAAGTCAAGAGATAGAGGAAAGTGAGTTTGTGTTAGCTCTCATCACTCAGTTGTAATTTTCAGAGTTAATGAAGAAATATTGCGCCCGATCTTTTCGTGTTTGCTCCTTCTGTGTTTGATCATTTGTGAAATCCTTTTGAGGATATCTAAGTTGTTAGTTAATGAGCCTGTGACCTGAATTTCAGAGTCCAATTGTGAACAGGCTAGGAGAATTGTGAGTAGGAACATTCATATGTGTTGAATGTCTATAGTTCTCTGAAACAGGCGCAAATTTCGAGTTTAATCTTTTGGTCAGTGCTCACTCCATAGTTTAAAGTTTTGTGCAAGCAAGCACTTAATCTTTAAGTTGGAAGGTGATCTACTCGTGGCTAAAAGCATTTGGCAAAACGGGTTAGATATTGTGAGAATCAAAGTTAAGAAGTTAGGGGTGTCTGAATCGACTTCTCAGAAGTACAGTTTCTGACATAGGTAACTTGAGAAGTTGATTTCTCAAGCTATACTTAACCTTTTGAAGTAATTCAACTTGGAGGAGATGCGCAATCTCTAGGAGATGATTCGTACAAAGTTTCATCAAAATCTTTACAGAGTTGATAAGTCAATGTGAAGAAATACTGCAGCAGACTTTTCTGTGTATCATCTTCTTCACAGAATTGTTAATCTTTTGATAGTTAGTAATTGATCTTTTAAATGTGTGAAAGGTTTTGACTTATTCTTGGTATAGAGGTGCTCTAATCACAAGAATAGGTTGTTCTTTTGGATATTAACACTCTCCATCAGTGGTATCAGAGCAGGAGACATCAATTTGAAGAAATTTGAAGAAAGAAAGATCTCGACTGCTGCAGATTCAAGAAATTCAACACTTGAAGGACTAAGAAGTGAAAGCTTGGAGTCAAAGCTCTAGGAGAAGACTATTTGACATCAAGAAAGGCAAAAGGAGTCCAATTTCAAGTAAAGGTACATACATTGTTTGTAAAGCTTGAAGTTTTCAATACACAGGTGGATACAAGATGGGAGAAAGCTTGCAGATTGATAAGCTAGATAGGGAGAACTATCCAGCATGGTCCATGAGGATGGAAGCACACCTCATGAGCAAAGATCTTATATCATTTATTACAGGAGATGAAGAAAAACGTGACTTTGCAGATCCAAGTATTCCTACTAGGGAAGAACTTGCAATGTTGAAGACTTGGATGAGAAAGGATGCTCAAGCAAGGAGCAACATCTACATGGCTGTAAATGATTACCTTCTACCTCACATCAGAGGTTTGGAAAGTGCCACAGATGTTTGGAATGCCTTGGAAGAGCATTTCCAAAATACAACTAAGTCAAGGAAGTCCTCACTATGGGTTGAGTTCACAACCTTCAAGAAGAAGAGCTCACAATCAATTTCAGATTATGTGGCAAGGATGAAAGATATTGCAGATAGCTTGGGAGCAGTGGATGAAGACATTGAAGAGGAAAAGTTGGTAAGACAAATACTTACAGGTCTAAGAGGTGATGAGAAGTGGAAGCCTTTTATCTTGTCCATAGAGTTGTCACTTGATCACTTTACTCCTGACCTTAATCAATTGCTAGGACATATGCTAACTTTTGAGCAGGATCTTAAAGGAGACAATGATAGAAGTACAAGTCAAGCTATGTACTCCAAGGACAAGAAAAAGAATGGCAAGGGAAAGCAATCAAATGAGGATGAAGGGAATTCAAATCAAGCCAACTTCACAAAAGGGAAGACAAATTTCAGAGGTAAAGGAAGAGGAGGTAAGAACAAAGATAATGCTAAAGCTTGTTGGATTTGTGGCAGAACAAATCATTTGGCAAATGATTGTTGGTATAACAATCAAAGTGGAGGATACAACAATCAGAGTTATAATCAAAGAGGTAGAGGAGGCAGAAACCAAAGAGGCAATTTCAGAGGAAGAGGTGGTAGGACATCATATGGTAGAGGAGGTGGAAGGAACTTCCAATCTCAGTCCTACAACAATAATTATTACAATTATGCATCAGATCAGAAGGATGACATGACTCTTATCTTGAATGCAACTCATGAATCAATGGGAGAAGATCAAAGAGTGTTTTATATTGACTCAGGATGTAGCAACCATCTGAGTGGGAATCTATCCTTGATGACTGATATGGAAGCTAGGGTGAATGGACATACAGTTCAAACAGGTGACAATACCAAACATAAAGTGGAGAGCATTGGATCAGTGAAGACAAAGAATGGAAGTACACTTCTGAGTAAGGTACTTTATGTTCCTACTATTCCTAAAAATTTGATAAGTGTAGGGCAAATTGTGGAGAAAGGATATGAGGTAAGATTTACAAATGATGGTGTTTATGTACAAGATCCAAATCAGGGATATAGAACCATAGTTGCAGGTAAAAAGGAAGGAAGATTGTTCACTCTCAAGGTCCAAGGTAATGTGGGACATGCATTGTTTACCTATGGAGGTCAAAAGGTATCTGAATTAGACCTATGGCATAAAAGGCTAGGTCATTTCAATGAGAGAGCTATAAAGGAGATGTCAAAGAATCAGGTAGTGCTTGGATTGCCAAACATTGAAGGGCAACATATGGTGTACAAGTGTGAAGCTTGTCAATTAGGTAAAGCACATAAGAGTTCTTATAACAAATCAGGGTACAAGTATTCAAATATGCTTGAATTGGTTCATACAGATGTATGGGGTCCCTCAAGGGACTATAGCATAAATGGATCCAGATATTATGTGTTATTTGTTGATGATGCAACCAGGTGGATTACTTTGTATGTAATCAAGGACAAATCAGAAGTCTTTAAGACATTCAAACACTTTCATGCTTATGCAGAAAGGATCACAGGACAAAAGCTAAAGAGGTTAAGATCAGATGGAGGGGGAGAGTATTTCTCAAAAGAGTTTGATGATTATTTGTGGAATGCAGGTATTAAAAGAGAAGTGACTTGCAGGTACTCCCCTCAACAAAATGGAGTAGCAGAAAGGAGGAATAGGACTCTTGTAGAGTTTGCAAGAGCCATGATGAAGGAAAAGAATTGTCCAAATTACTTATGGGCAGAGGCCATTAACACTGCAACATACCTTGTGAATAGGTTGCCTTGCAAAGCTTTGGATGGAGGAACCCCTTATGAAGCATGGTGGGGTAAGAAGCCTAGTCTTGATCATTGTAAAGTATTTGGATGTATTGCATATGCTTATGTTCCTTCACAATTAAGACATAAGCTAGAACCAAAGGCACAGAAGTATGTGTTTATTGGATATGATGATAGACAGATGGGTTACAGGTTGTGGAGTCCATCCACAAAGCAATTTCTTGTTACTAAAGATGTGACATTTGATGAGCAAAATATGTGGTATACAGGATCACCAAATGAGTATACAGGTGTTGAAGAAATTCAAAGGAAAGGAAAAGCAAAGGTAAAAGTTTGTGAAGAAATTGTTGATGAAGTTGACTCTAGATGTAGAGTGCAGGATCATGAAGAAGAAGGGCCAAGATTTGATCCAGAATCAAATGAGGCTGAAACTTCAAGAAGTGCAGAAATCAGAAGATCTACAAGGGAAAGGAAAGAACCTATAAGGTATAGTTATGATACATCTTTCCTAACAACAAGAGATTATGCTTACATTGTGAAAACAGAAGAAGACCCAACTACTTATGAAGAAGCCAAAGGTAAACAGAATTGGGAGAAGGCAATGCAAGAAGAGTATGATGCTCTACTTGAAAATGAAACTTGGGAACTAGTACCAAGACCAAAGAATCAGAAAGTCATTGGATGCAAGTGGGTATATAAGACAAAGAGGTTTGCAGATGGTAAGGTGTCTAGATATAAGGCTAGACTTGTGGTCAAAGGTTATGCCCAAACTTATGGGGTAGATTATGATGAGACCTTTAGTCCTGTTGCTAAGATGTCTACAATTAGGACATTGATTGCTATTGCTACTTGCAAAGGATGGAAATTATCACAATTGGATGTGAAGAATGCATTTCTTAATGGTTATATTGAGATGAAGTATATATGGAGCAACCAGAAGGCTTCATGGAATCAATTGGATCAGATTATGTGTGTAAGCTCAAGAGAGCTTTATATGGGTTGAAGCAAGCCCCAAGAGCTTGGAATTACAGATTGGTCAAGTTCTTGAATGAATGTGGATTTCAAGCATCAAAGGCAGATAGTAGCTTGCTAGTGAAGGCAAGTGAAAATGGATATATTTATATGTGCATTTATGTTGATGATATTATTGTTACAGGAACAGATGCTCAAGGAATTAATGAACTCAAGAAGCAAATAGAGAAGGAGTTTAAGATAAGTGACTTGGGAAACTTATCTTATTTTCTAGGAATGCAGATTGTGTATACTCAACATGGAGTATATGTTTCACAAGAGAGATACTTGAAGAATCTTTTAGTCAAGTTTAACATGGAAGATTGCAGAACCTCAACTACACCATTGGAGGTAAATCATAAATTAAGCAGGTATGGAGGTGAAGAGTTCAATGACATGAAGAAATATCATAGTTTGGTAGGTAGTTTGATCTATGCTACCTTGACAAGGCCAGATCTATCATATGCAGTAGGTGTGTTGTCACAATTCATGCATTGTCCAAAGAAGACTCATTGGATTGCAGCCCAAAGGGTACTCAGATATATCAAGGGAACCCTAAGTGAAGGTTTGTATTATGGTTTCACTTCTGACACAAGAATCAAAGTGTTTAGTGATGCAGACTGGGCAGGTGACTCAGATGATAGAAGGTCTACTCATGGATATCTATGTTATGTTGGAGACAAGTTAGTGTCTTGGTGTTCAAAGAAGCAACATACAGTTGCTTTATCATCCACAGAAGCTGAGTATAAGGGAATGGTAGAAGCTGCAAAAGAAGTTATATGGTTGAAGACCTTGATGAAAAGTTTTGAGTTTGATCATAGTACTCCAATAATTTTTGGAGACAATATGAGTTCTTTGTATTTGGCAGCTAACCCTGTTTTTCATGCCAGGACTAAGCATATAGAGATTCAGTATCATTTCTTGAGGGAAAAGGTACTAGATAAAGAGATTGAAGTGTTGTATACTCCAACAAAAGAACAAGTGGCAGATATGATGACAAAGAGTCTGGATGGACCTAAGTTACAAAGGTTCAAGGACATGGCAAGTATAAAGAAGACAGAGAAAACCTCAATTGATGATTGAGGGGGAGCTGTTGGTGCATACCAATCACCAATTGAAGGCTTGGAAGATCAAATGATGAAGGAAGAATCAATTCCTAAAGTATGGAAGAAGATCATATTCAGAAGACAAGAGAAGTGTACACATATGTACATTAGCATAGTCATAGATGACTTAGATTTTTTGTTCAGTAAGAAACATGTACAAATTATCTATAAATACTTTGAGAAAAGTCGGGGCATGTATGAGAGCTTATGTGACATTAGATAGAAGTCAAGAGATAGAGGAAAGTGAGTTTGTGTTAGCTCTCATCACTCAGTTGTAATTTTCTGAGTTAATGAAGAAATATTGTACCCGATCTTTTCGTGTTTGCTCCTTCTGTGTTTGATCATTTGTGAAATCCTTTTGAGGATATCTAAGTTGTTAGTTAATGAGCCTGTGACCTGAATTTCAGAGTCCAATTGTGAACAGGCTAGGAGAATTGTGAGTAGGAACATTCATATGTGTTGAATGTCTATAGTTCTCTGAAACAGGCGCAAATTTCGAGTTTAATCTTTTGGTCAGTGCTCACTCCATAGTTTAAAGTTTTGTGCAAGCAAGCACTTAATCTTTAAGTTGGAAGGTGATCTACTCGTGGCTAAAAGCATTTGGCAAAACGGGTTAGATATTGTGAGAATCAAAGTTAAGAAGTTAGGGGTGTCTGAATCAACTTCTCAGAAGTACAGTTTCTGACATAGGTAACTTGAGAAGTTGATTTCTCAAGCTATACTTAACCTTTTGAAGTAATTCAACTTGGAGGAGATGCGCAATCTCTAGGAGATGATTCGTACAAAGTTTCATCAAAAACTTTACAGAGTTGATAAGTCAATGTGAAGAAATACTGCAGCAGACTTTTCTGTGTATCATCTTCTTCACAGAATTGTTAATCTTTTGATAGTTAGTAATTGATCTTTTAAATGTGTGAAAGGTTTTGACTTATTCTTGGTATAGAGGTGCTCTAATCACAAGAATAGGTTGTTCTTTTGGAGATTAACACTCTCCATCATATGTGACTCTTATTTCTTGGTAGGAACTAGTTTTTTTTTATTTTACATCAACCTTAATGTCTACAATTTGGCATTATTTCAATTGGATGTTAATATTTGTATGTGGATATATTGGTTGGTGTCCACACATATATTTACCTTGTTTGGTGTATATAGATGTGAAAATTTGATTCATTTTCACATATTGGTAGTTTCCTTATGTGTATAAGTTGTTTGATGTATTATTTCTTGGTTCAGTGAAGAAATCAGATCTCTTCCATATATGTACATGCTTTGTTATGTGTCCACAAACTATTCATGATTGTATACATATAATTTGGTTGATGCCCACACAACTAAAGATTCTTGGTTGTGTCCAAAGATGTGAAATTTTTTGTGGAAGTCCATAAATTATTTAGCCTTTTATGTGTAAACCTTGGTTTGTTAAGTCACAAATTTTTTGGTTGGTTACATGAACATGTATACCTTGGATGATGTCCATAAATTCTTTGGAGTCATATATGTAGGCTTTAGTTTTTGTTTTTGGTAACTAGATTCATAGTAGTTTATTTTACATGTGTATACCTTGGTTGGTGTCTCCATAACGTGTTTGATTGGTGGCATATTTATACACTTTTTTGGATTCGCATAAGTTGGTTTCAACCATCTGTAGAACTAGTTGCTATTTTTGTTGTACACAATTAGAATAATTGATTTCCTTTGATTTGGGAATTATTTATTGAAGTGCAGTTGAGTTTCATACTATGTGATATATGTTTCAAGGAATGTGTATAATTTTTCCTTTCATATAATGGATTTTGTTTTTTGATAAAAATTACATTTGATTAGGAATTTTCATCTTGTTCACTACCATAGCATCTTAAGAGATATTAACATGAACAAAAAACATGATTCAATGTATGCTATACATTTACATTAACCTTTGCATTATAGTTAATATGTGTGTTTAAGGATTTTCTCAAATTCTCTTTGTACAAGGCATGTAATGTTTTGGAAAACTGTCAAAAATGGACACTTAAGTGTCATGTTTTGGTACCAAATGTGTTAAACATATCTTGTAGAATACCTTCTCACTTCAATTCTTTAAAAGAATTTTGAAGTTTCATGCATCATCTCTCACTAGAATTTCTAGGTTTTGATTCCTTCACACAATCATTTCACGATCTTGTTGTTTTACTTTGGAAACTTGAAAACCTTTGGATAGAACATCCATCCTTCTTTGCTTGTGTTTTCAATAGATCACCAATTATAATTCTAGGTTCTTGAATTTCTTAAATTCAAATCTGATTGGTTATACACAACCAATTTGTAGTGGTAATAGCTTTTTCACTTTTTGTCTTTAGATTACATTCTTACTAAAGCTTTTAAGTAGCTACCCTAGCTGGGATTTAACAAAAATCTCTCTACCGTTTAAGTCTAAGCATCCAATCATGCTTTTTGGATTTCACCAAAATCTCTTAAGGATAGGTAAACTTTACTCTTTTTGCTCTTCCATTGGATAAATAGAACTTGAGTGAAAAATTACCAAAAGGCATTTTATTGCCAATACTTTGGAAAACTTCAAAGTAGTTCCAATCGAAAGTTCTTGGAAAAACATTATCAAGCTTGATCAAGTCTTTTTGACCTAACCAAAAGAATAAAGACTCGATCTTTAACTTTAAGATCTCTTGAACTATTAGAAGCTTCTTTGCTTATCCATGGCATTTTAGATATCTTTCCCTCAACTCAAGTCCAAGCATGTGCTAATGCCTTTTAGGTTCAAAACTAAGAATCTAATCAATATTGATACATATCCAAGTGATATCAACCTTTGGACTTTAAGTACCACTACCGGTGGTTTGGGAGTTCTAGGGAACTACTTGCTGTCTAACTAACTTGAAGAGTTCCATTCTCACTACTAGGGAGCAGTTTATTCTTCCAATATTTGAGATTCCCTTGAAGGAGTAAAAAACATGAGCAAATGATTCATCATGGAATCTTACACTACTGAAAGGATATTTGAAATGAGTCCTAGACTTTCAACCAATCTTAAGAAGATTTCGTGCATCAATTATGTTCATTTCTCGAGTATCAAGCTAACATATAAATCATCACCTTTAGGATATGGTTTCCCATTCCATTATGAAAGTTTTACTTGAGCTTCCATTTATGTGATATGTATTCCTGTTCTTGGGTGTAAAACAGTTCAATCTTTCAATGTTACTAGAGTACTTTAAAAATATTGCAACAATCCACTATGATTGCATAATTTAAAGTACAACCATCTTATAATGATTGAACCAATGGAAAATAATATTACTATAAAAACGTCATTGTCTTATTTTCCTAACTGTTAGTTAGGCTTGATGATTATGTCCCTTTTTCTATAAAATATACTTGAAAAGAAATCAAAGCTTCCAACATGTGATAGCTTCTATCTTTAGAATATTTTTCAAAAGGGCATCTTCACATACTTATCCTAACATATTTTTGAACTTTATAGCTTGTTTCATAAAAGTTCATGGATCAATGGAGATCCCTTTCTTCGAACTTCTAGTATTCCCAAAAGAAAAGCTCACCTTGAATATGATAGGAACAGAATGTGGTTCATGAAATAGAAGACTAGACTATTTCATTTAATGGCTTATCTTTAGGAAGTATCCTACTTCCTAAAGATCAGTTGACTAGGGTTTCCTCTTAAGCCACAAATAGCTGAAATGAACCCACCAAGTAACTCTCTAATCCTTCTAAAAGGAATTAGAGTTTAGCAAAAGTTTCCATGTTTTCTTAGCAAGCTGCATTGTTACCAGAGATGCAAACATGGAACCAAATATCCATCTATTGAACTTTAAATTTTAGTTGATTCTAAGGTTCAATCACTTTTCTTTTATTTCCATCACTCTTTGGATGGAATTAAGCGAGAAAATTAAAAAATTCCATGGTTTTCTTGGCACTTTGCATCCTTACTAGGGATGCAACTTATGGAACATAATAGCTATCAATTGAACTATAAAATTTCAATTTATATGAAGTTCCATTTTTCTTATTTGATGTCCATCACGTCTTATCAGGAGATATGTCACACTCTAGCCCTAAGCTACCTATGCATGTGTGCATAGTTACCTCTATTGTGCTCTAACAAGCTAGAGGTGGTATATATGTCTAAAGTAACAAATTAAAATGATTAAAAACATTTATGTTATAATTTTATTAAAACAATATACTATAATAAGAAAACATACTTGTGTGCAAAATAGTGGAACCTTCCTCTAACCATTGAGTAAGCATCTACATGGTATAATCTAATTCCTCATTGGGCATGTTTGCATACTCATGCATGACAACCCTTAAGGAATCAAATGGAACTTTTCCTCCCATGAGATTCTTTATGAGAGTAAGTTTTGCCTTTTGCTCTCTACTAGCATCCATAGTATCTATACATATAAAACACATGATTAAAACTCTCTCTCTCTCTCTCTCTCTCTCTCTCTCTATATATATATATATATATATATATATATATATATATATATATATATATATATATATATATATATGCATGTTTATGTATGTATGTATGCATGAGTGTGTGTGTGTGTGTGATGTATGTGCATGATTGTGTGTATGCATGAATATATGCAGATGAGTATGTATGCATGTGTATGTATGGATGTGTGTATGTATGCACGTGTGTGTGTCTCTACGATCTATCTATTTTTTCTTTCAGAAAAACCATTCTATTGAGGGATGTAACTGCATTTATATTTCTTCTTTATCTCTTCATCCTACAAGAATTTGGTAAAATTATTGGAGAAGTACTCTCCTCCACCATCTGATCTTTGAGTTTTGATCTTGTGACATGCTTCATTCTCAACTTGTGCCTTGAACCTTTGGAATGTATCAAACACATTAATCTTGGACTTGATGATATACAACCAAATATTTCTGGAGCAATCATGAATAAAGGGTACAAACTACCTGTTACCTACCATTGATGGCTCTGTTGAAGGTCCCCATACATCTATGTGGATCAAATCCAAAAACCTAGGAGCCACATAGTTGGATGGCTTGCAAATCCTCCTACTGTGCTTCCCAAATTGACATGTTTCAAATACCTCATGCAATTAAGGTGTGGTGAAGCTTGGAAGCCCTCTAACAACTTCATCCCTTTGTATATTTCCGATCTTCTCAACATTTTGGTAGCCAATTCTTTTGTGCCATAGATCAAGAGCTACAATTTTAGATGACCCACATGCAATGAGCATATACTTACTAGAATCTGCCTTGACTCCAAGTGTGAACATCCTCCTTTCCTTTAACCTTTGGCAATGAGCTTAAAGACATTCTTTGGATCCTCTATGAAATCCTTTTTCATTGAATTTGACTCGCTAATCCTTCTATGCCATCTAGTTAGCTAAAGTTAGATTCTTAGTAACAATGGAAACATGCAATACCTATTTAAGTGTGGTGATATTTTTTCCATTTAAAAATTTGATGTCCTCAATATGTCAAATGACATACTCTGTATTATCACTTGTCTCAACACATCCTTTTTCCTTGGGAACCTCTAAATTCGTGAACATGTCTCTCCTATATGAAATGTGGTTACTATAACCACTACCTATGTACCATTTTGCATCTTTTTCCTATAGGTAATCCCTATAGGCATGGCTCATGGCTAAGACCCGGTCGTTACCTTCATTAGAAGCATAGTTACCTTAATTCTTCTTTGAAGTGCATTCATTTATCCAATGGCCTTGCTTTCCACATGAATGACACTCACCTCTCTTGCCTTGATTGTTGTAACCACCTCTGGCTCTACCTCTTTGGTTCTTTCCTTTGCCTTTGCCATAGGATGTTCTATCTTCATCTTCATTTGTGTCCTTGGACTGATTTGTTTGACCTCTCCCTCTTCCCTTGCCTCTACCTTTTCCTCTATTTTTTGCATATATCATAGATTGAGAAATTTACCTTTGTTTCCTCCTTGAAGCATGTCCTCATTGTCATGAGTGTGGTAAGTTGATCAAGGTTAGGCATGTTCTCTCTAGCATACAAAGAAGAAGTGAATAGCCTCCATTTGTCATCTTTCTTGAGACCATTCAAAGAATAGACCACCATGTCATCATCTAGTTGAGTAACTATTATTGCAAGGGAATCCCTAATGCTTTTGGATTTCATAATGTACTCATAGATTGATAGATTACATGGGTTCTTGAGGTTCTTAAGCTCATTCTTGAGCTCCACCTTCCTAGCTTTGGTGTTAGTTGTAAGCATCTTCTCCACGTAGTCCCACATTTCCTTAGCTATATCCATTGATTGAATATGTACAATCATAGTATTACTAAAAAGTTTTGAGATCATGAACATTACCTTTTTATTTACGATCTCCCATTTTTTCATGACCTTCAACTCTATTGGGGTAGGTTCCATAGGATCCAATGGTATAACCTTGATATCTGATCCATCAATGATGCCACCTAGATCCTTGCTTAGTATGAAATTGAGCATCCTAGATTGCCAAGTCTAGTAGGTATCCTTCTCAAGCTTCTCAATAGCATTGGAATTATCAGCCATGATAAAAGTAGGTGTGTGCTACCTCTGTAGAATTTGTAGATAGCTTTAGTCCATTGATGGTGAACACACCTCTAGATACTCTCCCTTGATGTAGACTTCAAGTGCTTTTCCCTGTTTTCTTGCTTCATTTCAAGTATTTCAATCAGTTTTCTTGCACTCAACTTGATGTCTTCAAGCTTCTTTGATACCAATGCTGGAAGATTTCTCCTCCTAATGCACAACAGGAAACTTGGACCTTTCCCATGACCTAGCTACATTCAGACCAACACTCACTAAAACAATTATATCTCTTAATTTCGGAATCGAATGAACAAACCCACCCTTTTAGCCACATAAACTAGACACTAAGGGCTTTCCAATGAGCTATCAAACACTAGAACGTGTAGAACACTCAAGTCACTCACACAAGATAGAATAGTTTTCCTAACAAGTTTTAGGACAAAAAAGTAGATAAAGAAAGAGATATATCTCAGAGTACAACAAAAGTCGCCCAAAACCCTTTTGGGTCTAGAATTTATATTTTTAAAGCTTTCTAAAAAGTACAAGAAATCTAAAAATGGAGCTTTTTACAAAGAGAGAATGAAGTGCTAACAGGTTGCTATAGAAATTGAGCACCCTTTGAATAAGATAAGAGAGATATACAAGAGAATATGAACCCCTATGATAGAAAATGGCTCAAAATGAACCCCTACTTATATACATATATAAGTAGCACGCCGACTTTCTACCATCCAATACACTTACAATGAGCTTGGATGGTGCTTAAATAGACATCAAAACCTTGAGTTACTCTTTATATGTCCTCCATGTCTCTTCACATGCCCTCTTTGACTCTTCACCTACCTTGTGACTTTGTCTCTTCATCGAGTGTCTTTTGGTGGTTCAATGGATCCTCTTGGATAAGGTTTAGAAGCCTTCCATTGAATTCGGGTAATGAAAAATATATGCTTGAGTTTGCCGTAGAACCACATAATTTATAACATGATTTCTAGGCAAGTCCGTTGGGTAAAAGAATGAGAAACCGACAAATGCATTTAAATATCTATTGCACGGTGATGGAATCATATGCAAACTAATTATCAAAATAGTTTAAATCTAGTGAATTCTATCGACGAATAGCTCTTCCATTGCATATTGATGCAAGCATGGTTGAGTAGCATTGATCATATGATTTGTTTGTTTGAGAGCATTTGTACTTGCACAAAATGTTAGTGTATACTTGACTGTGATTGTATACATGAGAGCATGAAGTACGAAATGTATATGTGTGTGTATGTTTTCATGCATGCATAGGGATACATGTTTGTATCGTGCGCATGAGTGACAAATATGGGTGTTATGTGTAGTTGTATACATGTGCATATGTGTACAATTCATATCGGTAAATATATATACATGGTAATGCATTTCTATGTGTAAATGCTAGTTCAAGTAAGTATATGCATGTCTATGCATGTGCATATATTTTTTGTGTATTTGGATGTGTGTTGTATATATGTGTGTGTTTCTATTTGTGTGCATTCATGTATAGCATGCACGTGTGTTTGGATACGTGCATGAATGTGTGTGTGTATATATATCCATGTTTATATGTGAACATGTGTTCATGTGCATGCATGTTTATGTGTGTAAAATCCAATGCGTATTATGCTTGTGAGTATACATGTGTGTATTAATATGCGTGCATCAATGTTCACATGTGTCTGTGGTGTATATATGCATTCGCATTTCCATAGGTAACCTATGGATGTGTGCATGTTTATCTATATGTCGTAGTGTGAACGTATGTATGTGCATATATACACTATAAATAGAATGAAAAAGAAATCATTTTGGATGGTGGATATGGTTGTGGAGATCAGAAAGGGAAGGAGGTATTTGAGCTATGTGGCCATCTGGAGAAAGGAGCAAAGCACACGAGGTGGCGGAGGGGCTTCGGAAAGGGGGAAAGAAGAGAAAATTGGTGCATGTTGTTTTCTTCTTTTTGGGAAAAAGAGAGGAAGTAAAGCGTGGCCTGGAAACCGAGGAGAAGCTGGTGAATGAGTGATCTTGTCTTCGCTTCGATTCGAGGAAGTCTTGAGGTTCTCTGAATGAAAGAAAGGAGAGGAAAGCGCTGGAATTTAGCAGGAGCGCGGTTGGAATTGGAGACGATTGGCATCAATCACGTTGGCTGAAGCTCTTTTAAGAGCAGTGCAAGAACGAAGAGAAACTTTGGCGACTTTCTGAATTGCTGGAAGGAATGCGTATAGAGCGAAATTGATGGGTGGTGCGCTTAGCTCTGGGATTCGCTCATTTAAGCGCATACCTATATATGTAGATGAAGATGGACATGTGTTCAGAATGTAGTAGTAGTAGTAGTAGTATGTCTTGGATAGAAGATGAAAGGCATGGCGATCAGAAGTGTAAGGTAAGGCAGGAGAATCGCTTTCGAACTCCTCATGCCTCAAAGCGTAAGAAGAACATCTCATGTATTCATAGGAGAATTATGATGAAGTGCTTAATTTCTATGATCATGCTTTTACTCATAATTCAAAATAAAAAAAGAATGTGTGAAGCGAGAATATATATATATATATATATATATATATATATATATATATATATATATATATATCGTCTAGTATAGTTTGATAAAAGTATCCCATGCATCCTTGGTTGATCTACATGAGAAAATGCAAGAGGTAATGACACATTTGACAAACAATGCATGTGCATACACATCTTTTCCATCCCAAAAAAGCTCCTCTACATTAGGTGTACTAAGAACTGCAATAGAACCAAGAAATTGAAGATCATCATCTTCAAACCACCTACATCACGTACTATGATAACATTTATAAGTGTAGGAGGATGTACTTCAAAACCCTGCACAATATCCCACAAACCTTTTTCTACTAGTACATGATGCAACATGAGAGAGATAATGAGAAAGAGAGAGATAAAAATATATGAAACGAAATAATATCATATTCTAAAGTCCAAAATGACATAGGATATTGAAGGTTACACCATGGTTGGTGCAAATATCCAAGCCTTCACATTTGGCTTAGCTTGGAAAATAATATGTGGAAGCATTTGATGGATCATATGAATCCTAGCTTGTAATTGGTTGATCATTAACCATTGTAAAAGTTGCTTTACTTGAGAGAATCTTGTAAAGCATATATCTCGTGGAGTTAGGAGAAGGATAAGTTACGAGTTTTTAATGAAGGAATAACTCCTAAATCATAGGGAACACTTTTAGTTGGAGCCAAATTTGAATTTCAAATTCAAACTTGGATGAAGAACTCATTATAAAAGCTATGTAAAACTTGCGGCCATTTTGCCTTCTTTTCTGATCCTATTGTTGATCTTTTGTAGGCGATAAGTGACTTACATCATAGCTCACTTAGATCACCATCACTAGTCATCATTACAATGCCAATGATCTTGTATACTCATGTGATATAATACATATACTCCATTGATCATCTCTGTCTACTTCTCTGCTATGACTACTCAGTACAATGAACTTTGCATGACTATGTCTCAGTGATTTCTCCATCACTTTGCATGTTATATAGCTTGTTGGAACGAGATCAAAGTCTATGATATGCTGTCCAAATTTCAAAACGTTGCTTTAGCCGATTGGGAGAAATCTGCATCGAAGTGCTCTCCGGTCAATTACTGCTCAGTCCCTAAAAAGTCAAGGGTAAGCCTTGAAGTGCTAAATTGATTTCTCGACGCATAGTTTGTTATTTTAGATGATTCCACTTGTAATCATTAGCTATCTAAGCTTATTAAATTCCCTCAAAAGGAATTTAAGCAATTGGTACTGTATATGTGAGCACTGAGCAAAAGAACTAGTAGGTGTCTAGACAAAAATAGCAAGTCTTGTGGCACTTGCAACTCATGGAGTAATTTGTTTTGATTCAATTTTTTGAAGAATCATCTCCAAAGTGCGTAGGTACTTTCTTGGTATCATTTGCAAGCCAAAAGGGCCTACTATCAAGCTCTAAAGTGAAATAGGACATGTACAAAGCAGGTTTTAGCAGTACCACCTCACTTTCTTGAGGTATCCATCCATCTCTTCCAAGAGTGGTATCAGAGCAAGTTAAGGTAAAATAGGATATAGATGATTTCCCTTCTTTCATTGATAAATTAGACAGGAACAATTATCCAACATGGTCCTTGAGGATGAAGACCTATCAACAAGGAAGGAGTCTCTATGGATACATATTAGGAGATGAGGAAATGCCCATATTCAGAAGTAAATGACAACCTACAAGAGAGGAGCTAGAAAGACTCAACTCATGGTGTGCCAAAGCTGCTTTAGCAAGGTCATATCTACTTAACTTTATCTCTGACTTCCTTCTTCCTCACATTAGGAATTGTAAAACTTCCCAAGAGACTTGGGATACATTATCTTCATATTTTCCTTCCAATACAAGAGGTAGAAAAAATCAACTATGGATTGAGTTTACTACTCAAAGGAAGCAACCTAAGCAGAATGTTTCAGAATATGTGACCAAAGTAAAGGATGTGGCTGATCAATTGGCAAGAATAGGAGAGGAGATTGAAGAGGAGAAAATAATGAGACAAATAATCAATGGCATCAAGGCAGATGATAAGTGGGAAGCTTTCACAGCTGCTATGGACCTTTACATGGACATGCAAATCCCAGATCTCACCACTCTCATGGGATAACTCTTTACCCATGAAGCCAAGCTCAACAAAAATGGAGAACCATCAAGAGGTAGCAACTCTTCTGCCCTATACACAGATAAAGGAAAGTCTAAAGACAAAGGAAAGAGCAAGAAAGTAGAAGATGAAGGTACTACTTCTCAAGCTAACTATGCGGGGAGAGGTAGGAACTCAAGAGGAAGGGACAGAGGAGGTAAGCAAGGTAGGGGGAGACCTTTCAGTTCTTCCCCATGCAATATATGTGGACGGTCTAATCACACAATAGATGAGTGCTATAGGGACTTCAAGCATCAGAGAGGAAGAGGATTTCAAAGAGGTGGCTACTCACAATCAAGGGGAAGGTTCAACCATAATCAAGGCTACAATCATGGCTACAACAACAACTACAAAAAAAAATTATCAAGGAGGATACAAATCAAGAAAAGATTTCAACAACTACATAGAGGATTAAGAGGATTCGCTTCTCATTATGAACATGACTTCAAAACAAGGTATGAACGATGAGCACCTCTTCTATATTGACTCAAGTTGTTCAAACCATGTAGCAAGCAATGTAGCTCTCCTTTCTAATCTTGAGGAGCCCAAGGGAAAGCACCAAGTACAGACAAGTGATGACACCATGCATTGAGTGGTGAAGGTAGGAAATGTCAAAACTTTTGATGGAAATAGAAATCTGTTGAGCAGGGTTCTTTATGTACCTACTATCACAAAGAATCTGATGAGTGTTGGATAGATAGTGGAAAAGGGTTTGCAGGTTAGGTTCACCAAATATGGAGCCTTTGTGGAGGACCCACAACATGGATTCAAGAGAATTGCCAAGGGAGAGAAAACAGGTAGACTATTTACATTTGAGCTTGAGGACACTAGAAACATTGCACTCTATAATTACAAGGATCAACCTTTGTCTGAGTTAGAGATTTGGCATAAAATATTAGGACACATTGGTGAGAGAACCTTGAATTAGATATTTAGAGATCAATGTGTGCTTGGCATACCTAATGTATCCAAGCAACACATGATCTACAATTGTGGTGCATGTCACTTTGGTAAATCACACATGTTACCCTTTACAAAGAAAGGCTATATGCATGAGGATTATTTGGAACTTGTCCACACAGATGTGTGGGGACCAAGCAAGGATCCTTCAATTTCACGCTCAAGGTACTATGTGTCATTCATTGATGATTTCAGTAGATGGACTATCTTGTATTTCATGAAGCACAAAGATGAAGTGTTTAGTTGTTTCAAAAAATATCTTGCACTTGTGGAAAATCAAATAGGAAGAAGTCTAAAGAGGATAAGGTCAGATGGAGGAGGCGAGTACTTCTCCAATGAATTTGATGCATTTTTGCAGGATAGAGATATCAAAAGGGAGATTACTACCATATATACCCCTCAGCAAAATGGAGTAGCGGAGAGGAGAAATAGGTTGATTGTGGAAGCAGCTAGATCAATGCTTAATGAAAAGAAATTTTCTAATTATTTGTGGGCAAAGAGTGTTTCTACTGCCACCTATCTTATTAATAGGTTACCCTCTAAATCCCTTGATGGGATGAACCCATATGAGGCATGGCATGGTAGAAGACCATCACTTGATTATTGCAGAATATTTGGATGTGTTGCTTATGTGCATATTCCATCTCAAATCAGAGGTAAGTTAGAACCTAAGGTAGAGAAATGCATCTTCATAGGGTATGATTTAAATAAAAAGGGATACAGGTTTTATAATCCATCCAATAAAGGCTTTATGGTCAATAGAGATGTTGTGTTTGACGAGAATGATTCTTGTTTTGAAAGAGAATGCGGGAAGGTCAAATTGCCATATGACTTGGAAGATTAAGTTCCAAGCCTCACCAAGGAGGAGCCAAGCACAATTGAAGACATCAAATCAGATGATGAGGACACCATCAATTTTGAAGAGTTGAAAGCATGGAAATCAAAAGGAAAGGCCAAGATGAAGAGGTTGGAAGACAAACGTGAATCATCCAACCAAGCAGTAAGAAGATCACAAAGGGAAAATAAGAAGCAAATCAAATATGGGTATGATACTTCATTAGTTACTAAGCGTTCCATTTGTATTGCTAAAGATTTATCACTTCAAGAACCTTCTTCATATGAAGAAGCAAGTACCAAAGCAGAATGGAAGGAAGTTGTGGATGAAGAAATAGAAGCACTCCAAGAGAATGATACTTGGGAGCTAGTACCCAAGAAGGCATCAATGAAGGTAATTGGTTCTAGATGGATTTACAAAATCAAGAGGAACTCAGATGGATCCATAAACAGGTATAAAGCTAGACTTGTGGCTAAGGGTTTTGCACAAACCCAAGGAGTAGATTATGAAGAGAAATTTTCACATGTGTCTAAAATGCCAACCATCAGAGTATTGGTAAGTGTACTTGCATCTAGATATTGGAAAATGTATAAACTAGATGTGAAAAATGCCTTTCTAAATGGTTGGATTTCAGAGGAGGTTTACATGGCTCAACCTCTTGGCTATGAAGATCCAAGCAAGGTAAATCATGTGTGCAAATTGAACAAAGCTCTTTATGGTTTGAAGCAGGCACCAAGGGCATGGAACCATAGGTTAACAACCTATCTTCGGGATCAAGGATTCATGATGAGCAAGGCAGATTCTTCTCTATTTGTCAAGAGAAGTAACTCATAAATGATATACTTATGTGTATATGTTGATAACATCATTCTCACAAGTAGTGATGCCAATGAGATCAAACAAATGAAGAACCAAATGATGCAGGAGTTCAAACTTAGTGACGTAGGGTTTCTAAAGTATTTTCTTGGACTTGAGGTAGTCTACACAAATTCTAGAATTTACATCACTCAAATAAAATATGTGCAGGACATGTTGAAGAAGTTCCACTTGGAGAATGCAAAGGTAGCTAGTAGCCCTATGGAGGTAAATCATAAATTGAGTGCTCATGAAGGTGATTTTCTTGAAGACATTGCAGGATACCAAAGCATAGTTGGAAGTCTTAACTACGCAACATTAACCAGGATTGATAGATGCTATGGAGTAAGTGTTTTAAGTCAATTCATGCATAAACCTAGAGCACCTCACTTGGAAGCTGCTAAAAGGATTTTGAAGTATCTCAAAGGTAATCAAAATTAAGGTCTTTACTTCCCATACACATCAGATTTGGACACTAAGCTATACTCAGATGTAGATTGGGCAGGTTGTAAGGATGAGTGAAGGAGTACTTCTAGATATCTTTCTTTTGCAGGTGATAAGCCCATCTCATGGTCTTCCAAGAAGCAACCAACTATTGCTCTATCTTCAACAGAGGCTGAATATAGGGGATTCCCAAAATGCTACACAAGAAGCCATTTGGATTAGATTGCTATATTGAGATTTGGGACTTCACACTCATTCACCTATGATCTTTGGTGATAACACAAGTTCTTTGCATCTTGCAGCCAACCCTATTTATCATGCAAGAACAAAGCATATAGAAGTACATTATCATTATGTTAGAGAGAAGCTATTGAGCAAGGAGATCCAACTTGCATATGCATCCACAAATATGAAATGTGCAGATTTGTTAACCAAAGCACTTGATGGTACTAAACTTTATAGGTTTAAAGGTATGATTGGATTGCAGGATATTCAAGAGGATTGATGAAGCAATACAAGCCAAGATGTTTGGCTTGAGGGGGAGCTATTGGTGCAAATATCCAAGCCTTCACATTTGGCTTAGCTTGGAAAGTAATATGTGGAAGCATTTGATGGATCATATGAATCTTAGCTTCTAATTGGTTGATCATTAACCATTGTAAAAGTTTCTTTACTTGAGAGAATCTTGTAAAGCATATATCTCTTGGAGTTAGGAGAGGGATAGGTTACGAGTTTTCAATGAAGGAATAAATCAATCATAGGGAACACTTTTAGATGGAGCCAAATTTGAATTTCAAATATCCAAAGTACATAGGTACTTTCTTGGTGTCATTTGCAAGCTAAAAGGGCCTACTATCAAACTCTGAAGTGCAATAGGGTAGGTATAGAGCACATTTTAGCAGTACTACCTCACTTTATTGAGGTATCCATCCATCTTTTCCAACAACCATGGTAGATTTTTAATCATGTTTAGTGATTCATTCACGTTGAAGCTCTTGTTCTTCTTGGATCCATTTGTAATGTTGTTTTCTATCCTACTCTTCCACACCTAGATGGTCGATTGGTAATGGTGCAATTCCAATAAATTTGAGTAGAGGTTGTAGGATTAATTACTATTCCATGTTTTTAGAGGCCACTAACCTTATAGGCAAAGAAAAATTAATTTTATAGAATATCTTAGAGTGTCATTCAAAAAGTTCAATCTCTAATGCCTTTTCAAAGATTTGGAGGTACTCACTTTTTGAATATTTAATCCTATCAAGATATGGCATCAGATTATCAAGTTTGAAAATTCTCTTAAATCATACACCATTTTTCTATTGCAATGTTTGAAACAATGTTGATTAAAAAATAGCATCATTGTGCCCTTGAATGTTGTGAAACAAGTCTCCATCATATTAAATATTTTTCTCAACATTATACAAGCAAGATGTGTTGGTGCAGACCAATCACCAATTGAAGGCTTGGAAGATCAAATGATGAAGGAAGAATCAATTCCTAAAGTGTGGAAAAAGATTACATTCAGAGGACAAGAGAAGTGTACACATATGTACATTAGTATAGTCATAGCTGACTTAGATCTTTTGTTTAGTAAGAATCATGTACAAATTTATCTATAAATACTTTGAGAAAAGTCGGGGCAAGTATGAGAGCATATGTGACAATAGTTAGAAGCCAAAATTGAGGAAGGTAGAAGTCATGAGATAGAGGAAAAGTTAGTTGAGTTAGCTCTCATCACTCAACTGTATTTCTTCTGAGTAAATGAAAATTTTTGCGCCCGATGTTTCTGCGTGTTCTCCTTCTATAGTAGATCAATTGTGAAATGCTTTTGTACAAGTCTAAGTTGGAAGTTGCTTGACCTCTGTGCAAAGTTTTAGCTTCCAATTGTAATCAGGCTGAGTGAATTAAGTGTAGGAACATTCATATGTGAAGTGTGTTCACAGGTTCCTAAAACAGGCGCAGATTTCGAAGTCAATGTTTTGGTCATTTCTCCCAGCACAGTTTAAAGTTTTGCATGAGTGAGAGCTTAATCTTTAAGTTGAAAGATAAGCTACTCATGGCTAGAAGCATTTTGGAAAACGGGTTCTATTCAAGGAGAACCAAGTTTTAAAAGTTGCAGGTGTAAAATCGACTGTTCTGAATGACAGTTTCTGATATAGGTAACTTGTGAAGTCAATTTCTCAAGTTATACTAAAGCTTTTGAAGTAATTCAACTTGGAGGAGATGCGCAATCTCTAGGAGATGATTCGTACAAAGTTTCATCAAAAACTTTACACGTTTGATAGGTCAATGTGAAGAAATAGTGCAGTAGACTTTTCTGTGTATCATCTTCTTCACAGATTTGTTAATTTTTGATAGTTAGCAATTGATCCTCTAAATTAGTGGAGTGTTTGACTTACTCTTGGTATAGAGGTGCTCTAATCACAAGAGTAAGTTGTTCTTTTGGAGAATAACATTCTCCATCAGTGGTATCAGAGCAGGAGACATCAATTTTGAAGAAAGAAGGATCCCGACTGCTGCAGATTCAAGAAATTCAACACTTGAAGGACTAAGAAGTGAAAGCTTGGAGTCAAAGCTTGAGGAGAAGACTATTTGACATCAAGGAAGGCAAAAGGAGTTCAATTCGAAGTAAAGGTACATACATTGTTTGTAAAGCTTGAAGATTTCAATACACAGGTGGACACAAGATGGGAGAAAGCTTGCAGATTGATAAGCTAGATAGGGAGAACTATCCAGCATGGTCCATGAGGATGGAAGCACACCTCATGAGCAAAGATCTTATATCATTTATTACAGGAGATGAAGAAAAACCTGAGTTTGCAGATCCTAGTATTCCTACTAGGGAAGAGCTTGCAATGTTGAAGACTTGGATGAGAAAGGATGCTCAAGCAAGGAGTATCATCTACATGGCTGTAAATGATTACCTTTTACCTCACATCAGAGGTTTGGAAAGTGCCACAGATGTTTGGAATGCCTTGGAAGAGCATTTCCAAAATACAACTAAGTCAAGGAAGTCCTCACTATGGGCTGAGTTCACAACCTTCAAGAAGAAGAGCTCACAATCAATTTCAGATTATGTGGCAAGGATGAAAGATATTGCAGATAGCTTGGGAGCAGTGGATGAAGACATTGAAGAGGAAAAGTTGGTAAGACAAATACTTACAGGTTTGAGAGGAGATGAGAAGTGGAAGCCTTTTATATTGTCCATAGAATTGTCACTTGATCACTTTACTCCTGATCTTAATCAATTGCTAGGACACATGCTAACCTTTGAGCAGGATCTTAAAGGAGACAATGATAGAAGTACAAGTCAAGCTATGTACTCTAAGGATAAGAAAAAGAATGGCAAGGGAAAGCAATCAAATGATGATGAAGGGAATTCAAATCAAGCTAATTTCACAAAAGGGAAGACAAATTTCAGAGGTAAAGGAAGAGGAGGTAAGAACAAAGATAATGCTAAAGCTTGTTGGATTTGTGGCAGAACAAATCATTTGGCAAATGATTGTTGGTATAACAATCAAAATGGTGGAAACAATAATCAAAATTATAATCAAAGAGGTAGAGGAGGCAGAAACCAAAGAGGCAATTTCATAGGAAGAGGAGGTAGGACATCATATGGTAGAGGAGGTGGAAGAAACTTCCAATCTCAGTCCTACAACAATAATTATTACAATTATGCATCAGATCAGAAGGATGACATGACTCTTATATTGAATGCAACTCATGAATCAATGGGAGAAGATCAAAGAGTGTTTTATATTGACTCAGGGTGCAGCAACCATCTGAGTGGGAATCTATCTTTGATGACTGATATGGAAGCAAGGGTGAATGGACATACAGTTCAGACAGGTGACAATACCAAACATAAAGTGGAGAGCATTGGATCAGTGAAGACAAAGAGTGGAAGTACACTTCTGAGCAAGGTACTTTATGTTCCTACTATTCCTAAAAATCTGATAAGTGTAGGGCAAATTGTGGAGAAAGGATATGAGGTAAGATTCACAAATGATGGTGTTTATGTACAAGATCCAAATCAGGGATATAGAAACATAATTGCAGGTAAAAAGGAAGGAAGATTGTTCACTCTCAAAGTCCAAGGTAATGTGGGACATGCATTATTTACCTATGGAGGGCAAAAGGTGTCTGAATTAGACCTATGGCATAAAAGGCTAGGTCATTTCAATGAGAGAGCTATAAAGGAGATGTCAAAGAATCAGATAGTGCTTGGATTGCCAAACATTGAAGGGCAACATATGGTGTACAAGTGTGAAGCTTGTCAATTAGGTAAAGCACATAAGAATTCTTATAACAAATCAGGGTACAAGCATTCAAATATGCTTGAATTGGTTCATACAGATGTATGGGGTCCCTCAAGGGACTATAGCATAAATGGATCCAGATATTATGTGTTGTTTGTTGATGATGCAACCAGGTGGATTACTTTGTATGTAATCAAGGATAAATCAGAAGTTTTCAAGACATTCAAACACTTTCATGCTTATGCAGAAAGGATTACAGGACAAAAGCTCAAGAGGTTAAGATCAGATGGAGGGGGAGAGTATTTCTCTAAAGAGTTTGATGATTATTTGTGGAATGCAGGTATCAAAAGAGAAGTAACTTGCAGGTACTCCCCTCAACAGAATGGAGTAGCAGAAAGGAGGAATAGGACTCTTGTAGAGTTTGCAAGAGCCATGATGAAGGAAAAGAATTGTCCAAATTACTTATGGGCAGAAGCCATTAACACTGCAACATACCTTGTGAATAGGTTGCCTTGCAAAGCTTTGGATGGAGGAACTCCTTATGAAGCATGGTGGGGTAAGAAGCCTAGTCTTGATCATTGTAAAGTATTTGGATGTATTGCATATGCTTATGTTCCTTCACAATTAAGACATAAGCTAGAACCAAAAGCAGAGAAGTATGTGTTTATTGGATATGATGATAGACAGATGGGTTACAGGTTGTGGAGTCCATCCACAAAGCAATTTCTTGTTACTAAAGATGTGACATTTGATGAGCAAAACATGTGGTATACAGGATCACCAAATGAGTTTGCAGGTGTTGAAGAGATACAAAGAAAAGGAAAGGCAAAGGTAAAAGTATGTGAAGAAATTGTTGATGAAGTTGACTCTAGAAGTAGAGTGCAGGATCATGTAGAAGAAGGGCCAAGATTTGATCCAGAATCAAATGAGGCTGAAACTTCAAGAAGTGCAGAAATCAGAAGATCTACAAGGGAAAGGAAAGAACCTATAAGGTATAGTTATGATACATCTTTCCTAACAACAAAAGATTATGCTTACATTGTGAAAACAGAAGAAGATCCAACCACTTATGAAGAAGCCAAAGGTAAACAGAATTGGGAGAAGGCAATGCAGGAAGAGTATGATGCTCTACTTGAAAATGAAACTTGGGAACTAGTACCAAGACCAAAGAATCAGAAGGTCATTGGATGCAAGTGGGTATATAAAACAAAGAGGTTTGCAGATGGTAAAGTTTCTAGATATAAGGCTAGACTTGTGGTCAAAGGTTATGCCCAAACTTATGGGGTAGATTATGATGAAACCTTTAGTCCTGTTGCTAAGATGTCTACAATTAGGACATTGATTGCTATTGCTGCTTGCAAGGGATGGAAATTATCACAATTGGATGTGAAAAATGCATTTCTAAATGGATACATTGCAGATGAAGTATATATGGAGCAACCAGAAGGCTTCATGGAATCAATTGGATTAGATTATGTGTGTAAGCTCAAGAGAGCTTTATATGGGTTGAAGCAAGCTCCAAGAGCTTGGAATTACAGATTGGTCAAGTTCTTGAATGAATGTGGATTTCAAGCATCAAAGGCAAATAGTAGCTTGCTAGTGAAGGCAAGTGAAAATGGATACATTTACATGTGCATTTATGTTGATGATATTATTATTACAGGAACAGATGCTCAAGGAATCAATGAACTCAAGAAGCAGATAGAGAAGGAGTTTAAGATAAGTGACTTGGGAAACTTATCTTATTTTCTAGGAATGCAGATTGTGTATACTCAACATGGAGTATATGTTTCACAAGAGAGATACTTGAAGAATCTTCTGGTCAAGTTTAACATGGAAGATTGCAAGACCTCAACTACACCATTGGAGGTAAATCATAAATTAAGCAGGTATGGAGGTGAAGAGTTCAATGATATGAAGAAATATCAGAGTTTGGTAGGTAGTTTAATCTATGCTACCTTGACAAGGCCAGATCTATCATATGCAGTAGGTGTGTTGTCACAATTTATGCATTGTCCAAAGAAGACTCATTGGATTGCAGCCCAAAGGGTACTCAGATATATCAAAGGAACCCTAAGTGAAGGTTTGTATTATGGTTTCACTTCTGACACAAGAATCAAAGTGTTTAGTGATGCAGATTGGGCAGGTGACTCAGATGATAGAAGGTCTACTCATGGATATCTTTGTTATGTTGGAGATAAGTTAGTTTCTTGGTGTTCAAAGAAGCAACATACAGTTGCTTTATCATCCACAGAAGCTGAGTATAAGGGAATGGTAGAAGCTGCAAAGGAAGTGATATGGTTGAAGACCTTGATGAAAAGTTTTGAGATTGATCATAGTACTCACATAATTTTTGGAGACAATATGAGTTCTTTGTATTTGGCAGCTAACCCTGTTTTTCATGCCAGGACTAAGCATATAGAGATTCAGTATCATTTCTTGAGAGAAAAGGTACTAGATAAAGAGATTGAAGTGATGTACACTCCAACAAAAGAACAAGTGGCAGATATGATGACAAAGAGTTTGGATGGACCTAAGTTACAAAGGTTCAAAGACATGGCAAGTATAAAGAAGACAGAGAAGACCTCAATTGATGATTGAGGGGGAGCTGTTGGTGCAGACCAATCACCAATTGAAGGCTTGGAAGATCAAATGATGAAGGAAGAATCAATTCCTAAAGTGTGGAAAAAGATTACATTCAGAGGACAAGAGAAGTGTACACATATGTACATTAGTATAGTCATAGCTGACTTAGATCTTTTGTTTAGTAAGAATCATGTACAAATTTATCTATAAATACTTTGAGAAAAGTCGGGGCAAGTATGAGAGCATATGTGACAATAGTTAGAAGCCAAAATTGAGGAAGGTAGAAGTCATGAGATAGAGGAAAAGTTAGTTGAGTTAGCTCTCATCACTCAACTGTATTTCTTCTGAGTAAATGAAAATTTTTGCGCCCGATGTTTCTGCGTGTTCTCCTTCTACAGTAGATCAATTGTGAAATGCTTTTGTACAAGTCTAAGTTGGAAGTTGCTTGACCTCTGTGCAAAGTTTTAGCTTCCAATTGTAATCAGGCTGAGTGAATTAAGTGTAGGAACATTCATATGTGAAGTGTGTTCACAGGTTCCTAAAACAGGCGCAGATTTCGAAGTCAATGTTTTGGTCATTTCTCCCAGCACAGTTTAAAGTTTTGCATGAGTGAGAGCTTAATCTTTAAGTTGAAAGATAAGCTACTCATGGCTAGAAGCATTTTGGAAAACGGGTTCTATTCAAGGAGAACCAAGTTTTAAAAGTTGCAGGTGTAAAATCGACTGTTCTGAATGACAGTTTCTGATATAGGTAACTTGTGAAGTCAATTTCTCAAGTTATACTAAAGCTTTTGAAGTAATTCAACTTGGAGGAGATGCGCAATCTCTAGGAGATGATTCGTACAAAGTTTCATCAAAAACTTTACACGTTTGATAGGTCAATGTGAAGAAATAGTGCAGCAGACTTTTCTGTGTATCATCTTCTTCACAGATTTGTTAATTTTTGATAGTTAGCAATTGATCCTCTAAATTAGTGGAGTGTTTGACTTACTCTTGGTATAGAGGTGCTCTAATCACAAGAGTAAGTTGTTCTTTTGGAGAATAACATTCTCCATCAAGATGTAGGATGTAGGATCCAATATTTCAATGTATCTAACGTGTATTCTTTTGTAGGTTGGTGTCCATTTTGAGATCTACAAATATTCAAACATCCTTGAATTTTCTAAATACGATATAATTATATTCCCAATGTCATAGTTCCATTTAGCTATGTGGAGGGTCTTGTATACCTAAGTAGCAATTGGAAAGCATTCTTTAAGTGTACCTTGAAAATATCTTACAATGAAATGTGGTCTCTTTTATATCCTAGTGTCCTATATGTACGAAGTAGTCAATTTTAGTATTTAAGAAATTTGGGTTTTACTATGGGAAACTTAGAGTGGATTTAATGACCCACAATCTTAGAAGTGGCCTCCACTTGTGAAGGCTACCCCATACAACTTTACAATTATGGTTTAGAAGAAGAAGGAAGAGAAAAAGATGAAGAAAGCTCAAACTTGGTCCCAACTATCTTGGGACAAGGGATGCTCGATGTAGTCCCTTGCGACAAGTC
Source organism: Ceratopteris richardii (assembly GCA_020310875.1). Classification (NCBI taxonomy): domain Eukaryota; kingdom Viridiplantae; phylum Streptophyta; class Polypodiopsida; order Polypodiales; family Pteridaceae; genus Ceratopteris; species Ceratopteris richardii. Next base: position 139,274,939 of record CM035440.1, read on the forward strand.
TTCAACAGGTTATTTTGTTTCTACATGAGCAACGCTGATAGTGGCTAATCCTTATTCGAGAGAGTGAACACTGATTGCATAGGAGTATTGCCTCCCTTCAGTGGTTATTGGAGCATCGTACTGACTACAAGTGGACAAGTTTGCAACTCACCTAGGCACAACAAGAGTTGCAGGAGATTGAGGACAAGTGGTTTGCTTTCTTTCATCATAGTCATGCCTCGCACTAGACCTGGGTTGGCGATCATATGATTAGGGACTTTTTCTCTATGGTTGGGCCATGACATACTCATAGTGGACTTTGACAATTTTGTTGATCTGATGGCTTGTGTTTTACATCAACTAACTTACCAACCTCAGCAAGCAAGCTACTTTGAAGAAGGTCCTTGATCTTTCCACGGCTAGGGTGTAGTTTGATGATTTTGTAGATAATTGAGGACGCTTGCAGACATTCAACTTTGGAAACCAAGCTCACTCTACCCTAATCGATAAGGGAGAGTTGGATGGGTGACAGGGTGGAGTCTGATGAGGAGGCTTCATGTGAGTCCCCTTGAAGGGCGGGCTTTGAACCCATGTCTATCTCACGCATGCAGAAACAAAGAAGGAAGGATAGGAAGCTAGCTTTAGAGACACCAAATTTTGTAGATGGGTGAAACCAAGCTAACCAAAGAAGGTAGAGGAGGGGGGGACCAAAGAAAGGCAAGGAGGTGAGGGAAAGGGAAGGGGGAAGATGTGAGGGTGGGAGGAAGGGGAGAAATGGAGTGGGTGGGGGAGGGGGGGAGAAGGGGCCGGGAGGTATGGGCATGAAGGGTGGGGACAAACAAGGGTGGGGAGGGCTAGGGGCAGAGGTGGTGGGGGGGGGAGGGGGCGGAGACAAGTGGGGGAGGGATGAGGAGGGGGAAGACAGAAACTACAAAGGAGGAAGGAAGGGGGGAAGGGGAGGGGGGTAGGTGTCTATGGGACTATATAAATAGAGAGAGAGAGAGAGGAGAAGGGGAACGAGTGCATTGGAGTCAATGCAAGCCACATTTCCCATCATTATTACTAAAAAATTATGCATTGCTACATAGTTGATAGTGAGCATCAATTCTAATTGAGACAACTCATAGAGATATCCTCGGCTCACACTTCCCACAATCTTGCACATTGAAAATTATAGAATGCACTGATGTGCATTGATCTTTGATGGAGAAGTTTGTGGTCAAATTCATACAAAACTATCAGATGTGCAAGAGTATAAAACCTATTGAGTCATGAGGTTGCGAAGGCCTACTAGATAAACCTCATGAGGCTTGATGTGAGCATGCAATGTGTGTACATTTGAAGCTCAAATTGCATTATCAATACATTTTTGACATGTTGCTTTAGATTATATACAAGCACTAGTTCTCCTTCTTGAATTTTTTTATCTTTGATGTTAACATCAAAAACCTTTTGTCATTTTTTATCATCATAAATGCCTACTACAACACTAAGGCATGACCTTTGCAATTTATGTAGGTTATCCACAATTTGTGAAAGCTCATGGCTTTCCATTGATATCCCTATGCTCCTCTGAGAGTAGACACCGAAAATTCAATAGACAGGAGTGCTTGTTGTCCATATATTAAGCTCAATGGACTTGCACCGAGGGTAGTTTTGTAGGCTACCATGTATGCTCAAATTGCATGATGCAATTGTTTGTCCTGATCATATCTACCATTCTTTACTATTTTAGTAAGGACAATACACAAGACCTTATTAGAGCTTTTAGCTTGGCCATTGGCTTGTGGATGGTATGGTGCAGATTTTCAATGAGTGATTATTAGATTACAAACCCTTTTTGCGATCATTGCTCATGAAAAATCACACATAGAGATGGTGTCCTACTCCAACTCACCATCGAGCTCGTGTATTCCCCCTTGAGAGTCACATACTCTCTCTCTCTCCACACCATATGAGGTAAACCTCTTATGCATATGACAAGTGGAAAGTGTGATTTACTATTCACTTTTCCTAAGGTGTGATTCACACCTCAAGGATAAACAATGTGACATTTCCTTCCCCTTAAAAACATTTTCATCCTCCAAAATGTAAATGAAATGTCCATAGTGGTATAAGACAATGCTCGGACTCCCTTGAATCTCATGTACTCTATGTACATGATCATTACTATGTGTTGCTTCCCCATATCTTTCCCTTTAAGAAGCCTCATAAGAGATCATCTCAAAGCTGGGAAACCATCTAAGTGGTGTTTACTATCTCCCATAGATACTCAACTTCCAAACTATCACTTCCATGACATATAACATCATCAAAATGATCTGAGTGCATATGATTTATCCTCTATGGAGTAATAGTATGAAAAACAAGCATAGAGTGCCAAGCTTATAGGCTTAACCATACCATAATGGAGATAATAAACCATAGAACCCTATGAAATATAGAACCAAGTCCCATAAAAGTGACTCTAGACCCATCCAAGACTAGATGATAGATTTTTTGTCATACCACTCTAGGTCTTCCTAAACTTAAGTGTACTTGTAAGTAATAATTTAATCCAAAATACCTCATGAATTATGCAAATCTTTCATCCTAGATTATATATAAGAATTCCTTGGTAGTAAAATAAAGTCTCTACTTTCCATTAACCAAAAACTCTTTGGTTTTTCATCCCTTACCTTTGGACTAAGTTCTATTGGAAGAGCATCTATTGGCACTAGTGCAAACTCTAAAATTCCCCTCCCTTTAGTTTTCCATATGAATGCAAAATAATTCCCCTGGAGATTTATATAATCCATAAATACCCATGTTGTTGAAGGAGAGAGTGGATAGATTCCAAAAATGAAGTGGTGCCGCAAATCCTTGCTTCACACCAACCAAGAAAAAGTTGAGGAGTGTAAAGTAGACCCCTTGAGCTTCCTATGAACCACAAATAATCACCTCAGTGCTTTAAAGTATGATCGTCTAATCAATGGATAAAAACAGAAGAGTAGGAGATTCAATTATGAGCTAAGACTTGGTATTTTGGTCTATACAAATGCTCAATAAAATGCACAATGCTCTCAACATGCTAGCAATTTATCAAATTCCTTTTGGAAGTATCAAATTCCTTTAAAAGCACTTCTGACAAGTCTCTTTTAATCTAGTTTCGGGTTCTTGGGGATGGATAGGGGTCTAATAGTGTAGAGGCCCTTTATTTAATTTTTCCCAAATTAACATTCGACTAAGCAATAATTATCCTTCAAGGCAACGACTTATCGCTACACAGTACATTAGCACGCGAATTAACAATCACAACGTCACAGAGACTTATTAATGTTAGGACAACGTTACTGTGTTAATAATGAATCACTGCAATTCAACAAGAACAGAATAACAATACTCAAGATATCGACAAATCTGCAACATAGCATCTCAGCACAGTCGCCCAGACAGACAGTCTGGCGATCTCGTCTCTCGCCCAAGAACACCGTAATGCCCTTTCATTAATAAATAAAAAGTTACAACTATTCGCTATGCCTTTTTGGTGCGTGCAATATATGACAAATAGTAATACAATCCATTCCGGCGACCTAACACTGGCACGAACGGTGGACTCAAACCCGCAAAGAAAAATAGAACTAAGGCTCATCAACTATGCCTTGTATGTACAGGGTTCAGGCTAGTTTAAAGGTTCTGGTGATTTTTTGCTTTAAAGAATCCAGCATAATCTTCAAAGTTTTTGGCTCAACCAGTTGTGCGTCTATTCTCACCGAACTAGCCCCAATAACTTGACTCATCAGTAAATCTGTCTGTGTCTGCAAAAATGCTTCTTGTAAATAGAATTCGTTGGCTAACGCAGCATCTCTACTCAGCCTCATATCAGCAACTTGGGCATCAATTCTGGACAATCTATCCGCTTGAACACCTAGTTGCTTTTCTCTGCGTTCCAGTTCCTGAGCTTGATATTGGATGGTTTTATAATATGCATCCCTTTCTTTCATAATGCCTTCCATCTCCTTCTTTATCTAAAGCATCCGGCCCGTCTGTGCTTCCAATTCACGACTCTTCTGAAAGAGTTCGGTAGTCACGGTCTTGAGTTCCTCAGTGTTCTACATGGCCAAGTCAGCCATTTCTTGTCCTTTTTGTGTAACTAATGCAAGATCTTCACGCGTTTCTTCCAGTAAATTGCCCAGAGCAATTCGAGCATTGTCTTTGTCCTGCACCAATTGTTTTAACTGCTTGATTTCTGCATCGCGAGTGTCTAAAAGAACATTCTTTTCATTCAATGCAGCAAGAGTGGCATCTCATTGGGCAATCAGGTTTTCCTGCTCTGCTATCTGTGCTTGGTGTTGTTGAAGCTGAACTTGCAGAGCATGGTTCTCTGCTTTGACTGCATTGGCTTCTTCCTATAATGGGGCAATATTCGCTTCTAGCAAATCGACTTTGCCTTGCAATTCCTACCGGATATTCTCGGTTGCCAGCTTCATTTGAAGAGGTCATTGCTGAGAAAACTTGATCAGGAGGTGACCCATAGATTCCAATTCGGTGAACATTACTTGCGGAGAAGGAAGAGCAGGAGGGGGTTGTGATGAAGAGGCGGAAAACAGATGAGGGGAGGGTGGTGGAGAGTAATCGGGAGAAGAGGATGGAGGAGTGGGTGCGTCGAGAATTACATTGGAGATTGCACTAGGACGTACTGCAACAGGCTCAGCAAGGTTAATTAGCAGAGGAAGGGGGATAAGAGTATTCTGCACCAGGACTATTCCGGTCACATTCTGACTTGTCGCCTTAGCCCTTTCAATCACGGCCTCAACATTAGCAATTACTTCCTGGATGATTTCGGCTACAATCTCTTGCACAATTTCCTCATCCTACTGATGAGATTCCTCCCGAGATGAGACTTTGTTGGATTCTTCCCTGTGTGCACCATGTTCCTACTGGTTGAATGGAGAAGAGGGAATGGATGGTTCTACATGAAGAGATGTGGCAGTGTCGTGGAAGACTTCAGTTTCGTGACCGGCAATGGATCCCTGCACCTGACTTTCAGAGGGGCTAACACAGCTGCGTTTTTGGTGAAATAGTTGAAACAGATCTTCATCGTCATCATCCTCGTCCTTGAGCATTCGAGTAGATTCTTCATGTAACAAGAAGGGAGCGGTTGGAGGAGGTTGCATGGATTGGATCACCGGAAAGAGGAAGGTGAGGATATGGGGTAAACGGGAACGAGGGAGGTCACTCTTAGCGATTTGTTTCATAACCGCTACACATTCACCGTGAATGCACCGGAAATAGAAGGATGTGAAATTTACAGGCTCACGGGAAGCGGTATCTATCATGGAATAAAAAGGGCATGAAATGCCATATGTGCATTTCTGGAGATTGAGTGTGGCGACCAGGAACTGTAGAGCAGTGCACTCTGGTTTGGGTCTACAAAGAATGGCATACTCATTAGATGAGTGTCGGGGGAACAAATCTTTCATGGTGGCTAGGGAAAGAAGTGGACCATTCTCCAATCCTTCCCGAGGGAGTCGAAAACCTTGAGCGAACGTAGCTAAAGTAATGACTACACGAGGGTTTAAATAGGTAATTGGCCAACACTGCTCTGTAGCAGGTGTGGCGGCAATAGCAGAAATATTCTGCGTGTGGAATGGATGCTCACTCACTTCTGGAGTGAGACCCGCATAGAAGGTAGCGACATTCGCGAGAGCTTCCATGGCACGCACAAGTAAACACGAAAGCACAAAATAAAAAGAGCGCACAATCACACAAACACAATAGCAATTACTAGTAGAAAAAACAAGATTAAGTAAGAGCACGAGAAACATTAGGTGGCAAAAACCTAATCATAGCACCGTATTGGAGAGATATCCTTCATAATTACGGCATGCATGCATGAACAGAAATAGTAACACAGGGCGGCGATTAATCATAGTTAGATACCAAAATGAAAAGTTTATGGTCAGTGGTCAACCAAAATACGGGGGGTAAAAAGAAAAACAAGTGACACGCAAAAAAGAGGGAAAAAAAATTGCGTACACTTCATAGGTTATCAGACGGCTGGTGATATGGGCGGAGCTTAGAACCATTAATCACGTTTGGCAGGAGAATACCTGTTAAGGTCACCAACAGAAAAGTTGTTGGTCCCACTTGTTCAGCAATTCGGTATGGACCGAACCACCGGAACTTAAATTTTTCGGCAGAGTGATTAGCTTTAGCATTATAGAATAAAACAAGTTGGCCAACCGTAAAGACAGGGGACTTGAGGAAACGATCATGAGTATGGGCTTGACGAAGCTGAATTTCTTGAAGAATCATGAAGCTTTCCCAGCTTTTTTCATCCAATGTTCGGAGCACATCCAACCGGAATGGAAAAGATTCTTTTGGCAGCAATTTCTGAGATAAAGCAACCCGCAGGCTCGGCACCACTACTTCCATTGGAGCAATAGCTTCTAGGCCATAAGCAAGTTTAAACGGAGTCATTCCGGTAGCCACTTTGTACGTGGTCCGGTAAGCCGACAAAACTGCAGGTAAGAGCTGGTCCCATCATTCCGGACACTCTAAGATCAGTTTCTTGAGAATATTCAACAGAGTCTTATTGTTACTTTCAGCCAGACCATTAGTAGGTGGATAGTACGGTGAGCTGAATTTATGCATAATCTGAAAAGTCTGAGTCAGTACTTGCATTAAGTTGTTTGCAAAATGTGTTCTTTGGTCCGTCACTATCTCCAGAGGTAATCCATATCGAGGGAAGACATCCTTCATCAAACATTTGGCCACTGAAATAGTTGTGGCAGAACGTAAAGCCCAAGCTTCTGCCCACCTAGTGGCATAATCTGTACAAGTCAATATGTATCGATTGTTGGTGAGGGTCGCGGGTGGTGTTACTGGACCAATAAAATCTAGACCCCACTTCTGAAAGGGTTCCAAAGGTAGCCCACTTTGCAGAATTTTTTGGTGAGTAAGATCAGCGGTGAAGTGTCCTCTAGTAGGTGCTAAGTGAGCCATGCCAATAACTGATGCCGATTCATGTGGAGGGATACATCTGAGCAAGACACCAGTATGATCTATGTAATACAGTTGACCCACAATCAACGAGAATCGTCGATTGTAGACTGCAACTTTTCGGCACAGAGCAGTGGGATTAGTAGGAGGAAGACATCCGTCAGTGAGGAAAGTTATTAACGTATCATAGTATATAGGAGCCACAGGAAGTTCTGCAGATTCTTTAGGAGCTGTCTCGGTGACGTAAATCGTTGGTGTAGTGTCATCAACACCTACCGGAGACTCATCGAAATCCAGGCGAGATAGAAAATCCACCAAGACATGTGCGGTGTCGGGTCGATGAATGGACTTCATAGTCAAACTCTTGTAGTAGTAAAACCCATCTAGCCAATCTACCCCCTGAATGTTGTTGACGAACCAAATACATGAGTGCGGCATGATCCACATGGAAAGTGAATTTTCATCCCAGCAAGTAATGCCTGAACTTCTTAACAGAGTAGACCAAACCAAGGCACTCGCGTTCTGTCACAGAGTAATTTCTCTCGGCAGGAGCTAGTCTGTGACTCGCATAGTACACAGGCTGAAACCATTTGTCGGTTTGTTGCATCAACACACTGCCAATCGCTATGTCCGACGCATCTACAAATACGTGGAATGGTCGTTCCCAATCAGGCGGTTGCAGGATCGAGGCCTGCATCAATAAGACCTTCAAACGATCAAATGCCTTTTGACACTCATTAGTCCATTCATACTTCCACGGGGTACTGGTCATAAGTCTGTTAAGTGGCGTTGCTAGATGAGCTAACCACTGTAAATGCCTACCATGCCACCAGATCTGACCAAGAAAATGCATAACTTCTTTCGGTGTCTTTGGGACCGGTGCCTCCAACACGGCTGCTACTTTATCCGGATCTACATGTATTCCTTGTTTAGAAATGATATGACCGAGCAGTTTGCCACAGGAGACCGCAAAAACGGATTTGCTAGGATTCAAACATAATTGATACTCTCGGCATTTTTCAAAGCAGCATCAATGATACAGATGCGCCGAAGTGTCGCCAAATAAGGAAAAATCATCCAAATATACTTGCATAAACGTGGTCAAGTAAGGTGAAAAGGCTTCCTGCATACATCTTTGGAATGTACTTGGGGCATTCCGTAAACTGAACCACATTACGATGCATGCATAAATGCCCTAGTTGGTGATGAATGTTGTCTTTGGTATATATTGTTCTGCCATCCGTACTTGATTATATCCACTGTAGCCATCCAGAAAAGAATACATTTCGTGACTTGCTACCCTATCAAGCATTGTATCTAGAAAAGGAAGAGGGAACAGATCCGATACGGTAGCTACGTTAAGTTTTCGGTAATCGACACAAATGCGTAGCTACTTATTTTTCTTCGGCACTATCACTATTGGTGATATCCACTCCGCATGCTCAATTGGCACAATGAATCCCACCTTCAATAAACGATCAAGTTTAGCTTTCACCTGTGTCGCATAATTAGGGTTCATCCTATAACTAGGTTGTTTAATAGGACTCGCATCCGGTTTGAGCACTACCCGATGTTGATAAATCCGTGGGTCAAGACCTTTCATGTCTCTGTAATCCCAAGCGAAAACATCTGAAAATTCACGCAGAAGTTGTACCAAATCTTCTTGGAATTTCTCTGCTAATCCGGCCCTAATTTTGACTAGCCTCGGGTTGACCGTATCTCCCAAGTTGTACGTTATCAATTGATCTTCCGGTACATAAAATTGCCGAGGCTTTACCAAATCATCAACTGACTGCAACACTTGTTGTAAGGTCGCTTCATCCATTGCTATGCCATCATTTGTTTCTGCTTCCCTGGTCATCGGTACGACCGTACAAACTGCCAGACTCCAGGTATCTGCTATCGACTGTAAGTCTATAGTACCTAATGAGATGAGATCCTTATTGGTTTTAAGGAAAGCCTCCTCCTCATCATCAGATAGCCCATCCAACATATGGACTGGCTCCGCTACATATGGTCATGCATGAAGATCACAAGGTTGCATAGCATCCAATGTAACTACATATTTCCGGTGATTGTCTTTAAAAATTAACTCTTGAGCTCACCAATCCTGTACGACTTTGGCTTGCTTGAGCCATGGTCGACCGAAGAGTAAGTTGTAGTCGAGGCTAGATTCGGGTAGCTCCAAGACTACAAAGGTCATTTTAAATGTAGCTCCCTACAAGGTAATAGGAATATTACGTACTAGTCCCACCGGATGGACTCTAGATTGGTTCGCCATTCGCACAAAGAACTACACTGGTTCAATTTGGGTCCAACCCAGTTTCTAACAGAGTGCAGCTATTGCAATATTCACACCCGACCCGCCATCAATTAGAACTTGTGTGATCTTCTGGTTTTTATACCAACCGGTGATCAATGGTACTGAATGATCCACTGTAGGATCCATTTCTGGTTGTATGGTCACAGTTGCCCGAGTACATGAAGGTCCGGGGCTGACCTGCTGTTGGAATTGTTGTCTTACTCCCGGAACTAGGGTGAGCAACTGTCCCAGAGGGAGTGTGATTGAAGCCTAAGATATAATGTCCCAGACCTGGTCTATGTGTGTTGTGGTCATTAGCATCTCTGGTTGTGATTCTGCTGTTGCCGGGGCGGAATTCTGTGTATTCACTCTTGCATTTGGCAGAGAAGGTTGAGTTACCGAAACTGGGTCAGGGAACACAGTGAGCTCCTTAGTTGTCCATTGACTAGCCTTTGCAAACATCCACTGCTGCTCACGAATTCCGGGCTCGAAAACCTCAGCTGGTGGTTGCAACTGTTTTCCTAATCTTTTCTGTACCAGGGCTGCTTGTGACTCGAATAGGGAGATATAAACCATATTGGTCATCGGATTCTATCTTTCCTTCTTTCTTTTGTCGTATTTTGTGGGTTCTTTACAAAATCTACAAATATGGCCAACCTCGCTACAAAAATGACATCGAGGGGGTGGGAGAGAGGTACCTTCCGCCGATGTACCTGCCTGCCATCGATTTGGATTGAAATTGTTGTTACGCTGACCCTGGTAGTTCCTATATCCTTGCTGCTAGTTGGTTTGCAACTATGGTGGCACATAATGGGTTGCTGGCTGACCTGGTTCCTGTATTATGGCGTTTACGGCCGCTCTACCCTGCACCTTTGTGTTGTATGCACAAGTTTCCATTGAGTGACCCGTCATATTACAAATGGCACAATACATTTGATTAAGAGCACATGTGGAACTGGTGTGACCGGGATTCTTGCACTTAGTACAGTACATTTGTTTGGACGGATCCTCGGTTACATTCTTACTTGCTTTCAACCATTCCAGGTCCTCTGTAATTCTCCAACTTTGTGCTCCAACTGTAAAGCCATTGCAATTACATCATCCAATGTCATTCCGCTCACACAACAAATGATCATAATTTGTTTTAACTGCGGATTCAATCCGTTAATAAACCATTGTGTTATGACATCATCTGGCAGGTTGGCATGTGTTGGAGGTAGCTGTCGCAAATGAGTTCTGAACAATGTCGCATACTCCTGAACACTTTGGTGTGGTTTCTGTCGATTTTTTTGCAAATAGTCAAAAATTTCTACAGGATTCTTCTTCAAACGAAACCTCTATAGGAACGCGTCTCTCACATCATCATAATTACCGAAATGGTTAATATCATATTCAGTCAACCACCTTGCTGCTTCATTAACCAATGTGGCCTGAAATACAATGGCCTTGTACGCCGGATCTGGTGGATGATTCAACACTACATAACTGATCTCAAATGTGCGAACATGTGCATCGGGGTCATCCCCGGAAATCCACCGAATTTTGTATATGTGACCCCAGTCGGAACCGGTCAAGGTGGAATGATTGGTTGTGGCTGCTGCTGAAACTGCGGTTGCGGCTGTGGGGGTGTTTGCTGCTGTGACTGTGAACCACTCATGGTGCTATTGTGAACCACTTTTGATCCACAACTTCAAGCATACTCCCGAAGAGACTATGAGGCTAGTAGGATGGAGATCTAAGCAGTACATAGAGAGATGTCGGATCCCAAAACTACCTACTCAGGAAAAGCAAGTATATTTATTTCTTGATGGCCTCTTGAATGGAAATCTTAGATCATATGTTTATTTAAAAGCTCCAAACACCATAAAATCAATATATGAGCATGCTTACAGACATCAATATTGGTGCAGGATAATCAACAATTGATGATTTGGACAAGTTTTGAAGTAAAAGAATAAAGCAAAGATCAAATTTTGAGTCTTGAAGATGAGTGCATGGTCAGAAGATGAAAACTTGTAAATACATGTACATTAAGCTTGTAATTAGTTCACTTATGCCATTGTAATGGTGAGGAGTTTGTACATATATGCCTATATATACTAGTATTGAGTTAGGATATATATGAGGGAATAGATATAGAAAAAGAATAGATGAGTAGAAGAAGAAAATGTGTGATGAATGTATCAGATTTATCAATCAGATTTTTTTTCATGAGAATAGAAGAAAACTTCTAAAATCTTTATCGCGATCTTTTCTCCATCTCTCCTTTTATGCTTATTCATTTCATAAATCCTTTTATAGATGTCTAATTCCATAGTTAATGCACCTATGGTCATGATTTGAGAGTCTAATTGTAATCGGGCTGAGAGAATTTTAAGTAGGAACATTTACATGTGTAAATGTGAAGAAGTGAAGGCAAGAACATGCACAATCTTGATGGTCAATGTTTTGATCAAATCTCCCTCCACAATGTAACATTTTGAGCAAATAAGCACTCATTCTTTAAGTTAAAAGATAAGCTACTTGTGGCTAAAATAATTTGAATAAACGGGTTCTACTTTGGGAGAACCATGCATTAGAAGTTGCATGTTTCAAAATCGACTACACAAATGAACATTTTCAGACATAGGTACATTTTTTGGAGGAAATATCAAGATCTACTAATTCTTTTGAAGAGATTTGACTTGGAGAAGGTGCATAAACTTTAAGAGACACCTTGTATAAAGTTTCATTGAAAACTTTACACATTTTCAATCAATGAGTAAATTAAGTACAACAGACTTTTCTGTGTGATGAGGTTGCTCACAATCAACTCAAGTCTTGATAGTTTGGCAACAGATTTCCAAATTTGTGGTTATGAGTTATTATTGATATAGAGGTTCCCTAACATCAAGGATAAATTTTTCTTTTGGAGATTTATCATCTCCATTAGTGGTATCAAAGCAGGAATAATTACATTTGAAGAAAAGAAGGACCTCGACTATTATAGATATACAAAAATCAACCTTTCAAAATTCAAAAGGTAAAAGCTTGAAGTGAAAGTTAGAGAAGGAGGTCTAAAAGTTATCAAGAGGATCAAAAGGAACTATATTTGAGTTGAAGGTACATTCATTATTCACAAAGCTTGAATAATCTATTACACAAGTGAAGAAAGGATGGGAGATTCTCTTCAGATAGAGAAATTGGATAGAGAAAAATATCATGCTTGGTCAATGAGGATGGAAGCTCATCTTATGAGAAAAGATATGATAGGATACATCATAGGTGAAGAAGAAAAACCAGAATTTTGGAAGAGCTCTCAGATTTGAAGACATGGATGAAGAAGGATGCTCAAGCAAGGAGCATTATCTACATGGGAGTCACTGATTACTTGTTACCTCACATTAGAGGACTCGAAAGTGCAAGTGACATATGGAATGCTTTGGAGGAGCATTTCCAAAACACTACAAAGTCAAGGAAGTCATCTTTATGGGCAGAGTTCACCACATTCAAGAAGAAGTCTTCTCAATCTTATTCTGATTATGTAGCAAGGATGAAGGATATTGTAGATGCATTAGGAGCAGTTGATGAAGACATTGAAGAGGAAAAATTGGTAATAAAAATTCTCACAGGTTTGAGAGGAGATGATAAGTGGAAGCCATTTATTCTATCAACTGAATTGTCACTAGATCATTTCACTCTTTATTTGAATCAATTGCTAGGACATATGCTAACCTTTGAGTAGGATATCAAAGGTGCTGTTGATAAGAGTACAGGAGAAGCAATGTATTCAAAAGACAAGAAGAAGATTAACAAAGGCAATCAACAATTGAATGAAGATGAAGGCCCTATGAGTCAAGCCAGCTTTGTAAGAGGAAGAGGAGGTGGCAAAGGAAGAGGAAGAGGTAGAAGCAATAAAGATGGTATCAAAGCTTGCTGGATTTGTGGTGAGACTAATCATTTAGCTCATAAATGTTGGTATAATAATCAGAATGGTGGAGGATATAATCAGAACTCTAATTCAAGAGGAAGAGGTGGTAGAAATCAAAGAAGTAATTTGAGAGGTAAGGTAATAGAGGTTTCTTTGGAAGAAATGCAAGAAGACGCTTTTAAAGTCAATCCTATAATAATACCTACTACAATTATGCTTCAGATCAGAAAGAGGATTCAACGTTAATTATGAATGCAACTTGTGAAAGACAAGGTGAAGATCAAAGAGTTTTCTACATTGACTCAGGGTGCACCAATCACCTGAGTGGCAACATAGCTTTGATGAATGATTTGGAGAATAAGGTGAGTAATCATATAGTCCAAATAGTTGATAACACAAAGCACAATGTGAAGTCCATTGGATCAATAAAGGCTAAGGATGGAAGTACTTTTTTGAGTAAGGTTTTGTATGTTCCTAAAATTCCAAACAATTTGATAAGTGTAGGGAAAATTGTAGAGAAAGGATATGAAGTAAGGTTCACTAATGATGGAGTTTATGTTGAAGACCCTAGCCATGGGTATAAAGAAATTGTTTTAGGGAAGAAAGAAGGAAGGCTCTTCACATTGAAGATTCAAGGCAATGTTGGTCATGCCTTGTTCACTTATGGAGAACATAAGATCTCTGAGTTAGATCTTTGGCACAAAAGGCTTGGACATTTCAATGAAAGAGCTATTAAGGATATGATTAACAATGGTTCAGTGCTTGGATTGCCTAATATTTCAGGTCAACACATGACATACAAGTGTGCAGCATGTCAATTGGGTAAAGCTCATAAGAAGACTTATGGTAAGAAAGGGTTTATATATTTAGAGAAGCTTGAATTGGTGCATACATATGTGTGGGGTCCATCAAAGGACTTTAGCATTAATGGTTTGAGATATTATGTGATTTATGTTGATGATGCTACCAAGTGGATCACTATATATGTGATCAAAGATAAATAAGAGGTGTTCAATACATTTAAACATTATCATGTGTATGAAAAAAGAATCATAGGGCAAAAATTGAAGAGACTAAGGTTAGATGGAGGGGGAGAGTATTTCTCTAATGAGTTTAGTGATTAATTATGGAATGCATGTATAAAAAGGGAAGTTACTTGCAGGTACTCTCCTCAACAAAATGGTGTAGCAGAAAGGAGAAATAGAACTCTTGTTGAGTTTGCAAGGTCAATGATGAAGGAGAAAAATTGCCCTAATTACTTGTGGGCTGAGGCTGTAAATACAACTACTTATTTGGTTAATATAATTTCATGTAACCTTGAATGGTATGACACCATATGAGGCATGGAGGGGTAAGAGACCTACCTTAGATCATTGCAAAGTTTTTGGATGTTTGGCTTATGCATATGTACCATCTCAATTAAGGCATAAATTAGAACCTAAAGTTGAAAAGTATGTGTTCATTGGTTATTATGATAAGGAGATGGGTTACAGATTGTGGAGTCCATCCACAAAGCAATTCCTTGGAGGAGATGAGAAATGGAAGCCATTCATATTGTCTATAGAATTGTCATTAGATCATTTTACTCTTGATCTTAATCAATTGCTAGGACACATGCTAACTTTTGAGCAAGACATTAAGGGAGATAATTATAGGAGTGCAAGTCAAACTATGTACTCCAAGGATAATAAAAAGAATGGGAAAGGAAAGCAGTCAACTGATGATGAAGGATTCTCAAGCCAAGTTAATTTCACAAGAGGAAAGATGGATTCAAGAGGTAAAGGAAGAGGAGGTAAGAATAAAGATAATGTTAGAGCTTGTTGGATTTGTGGCATACCAAATCATTTGACAAATGATTGTTGGTATTACAATAAAAATGGTGGAAGGCATAATCAGAGTTTCAACCAAAGAGGTAGAGGAAGCAGAAATCAAAGAGGTAACTTCAAAGGAAGAGGTGGTAGGACCTCATATGCTAGAGGAGGTGGAAGAAGCTTTCAATCTCAGTCTTACAATAACAACTAATAGTTTTATGCATCAGATCAGAAGGATGAGATGACTCTCATCTTGAATGCAACACATGAAGCAATAGGAGAAGATCAAAGGGTATTCTATATTGACTAAAGATGTAGCAATCATCTGAGTGGCAACATATCATTGATGATTGATATGGAAGCAAAGGTGAATGGACATACAGTTCAAACAGGAGATAACACCAAGCATAAAGTGGAAAGCATTGGAGCAGTGAAGACAAAGAGTGGAAGCACACTCTTAAGCAAGGTACTTTATGTTCCTACTATTCCTAAAAACCTGATAAGTGTAGGAAAAATTGTGGAGAAAGGATATGAAGTCAGATTCACAAATAATGGTGTTTATGTGCAAGATGCAAATCAAGGATATAGAAGCATCATTACAGGTAAAAAAGAAGGAAGAATTTTCACTCTCAAGGTCCAAGGTAATGTGGGACATGCATTGTTTACTTATGGAAGTCAAAAGATGTCTGAGTTAGACCTATGGCATAAAAGGTTAGGTCATTTCAATGAGAGAGCCATAAAAGAAATGTCAAAGAATGATGTAGTGCTTGGATTGCCAAATGTTGAAGGTCAACACATGGTGTACAAGTGTGAAGCTTGTCGATTAGGTAAAGCACACAAAAGTTCATACAATAAATCAAGATACAAGTATTCAAACATGCTTGAGTTGGTTCATACAGATGTGTGGGGTCCTTCAAGGGACTATAGCATAAATGGATCCAGATATTATGTGTTGTTTGTTGATGATGCAACAAGATGGATTACACTTTATGTAATCAAGGACAAGTCTGAAGTGTTCAAGACATTCAAACATTATCATGCTTATGCAGAAAGGATTACAGGACAAAAGCTCAAGAGGTTGAGATCAGAAGGAGGGGGAGAATATTTTTCTAAAGAGTTTGATGATTATTTGTGGAATGCATGTATAAAAAGAGAAGTAACTTATAGGTAATCCCCTCAACAAAATGGAGTTGTAGAAAGAAGAAATAGAACTCTTGTAGAGTTTGCAAGATCAGTGATGAAAAAGAAGAATTGTCCAAACTACTTATGGGCAGAAGCTATCAACACTACAACATATATTGTGAACAGGTTACCCTACAAAGCTTTGGATGGTAGAACACCTTATGAAGCATGGTGGGGTAAGAAACCTACTCTTGATCATTGTAAGGTATTTGGATGTTTAGCATATTCTTATGTTCCTTCACAATTAAGACATAAGCTAGAACCCAAAGCAGAGAAGTATGTGTTTATTGGGTATAATGATAGACAGATGGGTTACAGATTGTGGAGTCCATCTACAAAGCGATTTCTTGTTACAAAAGATGTTACATTTGATGAGCAAAGCACATGGTATACAAGTTCAACAAATGATTATGCAGATGTTGAAGAAATAAAAAGGAAAGGGAAGACCAAAGTATAGGTGTATGAAGAAGATATTGATGATGTTGATTGTAAAAGTAAATTGCAGTGCAATGATGAAGATAGGCCAAGATTTGATCTAGAGTCAAATGTGGTTGAGACTTCAAGAAGTGCAGAGGTCAAAAGATCTTTGAGAGAAAGAAAAGAACATATCAGGTATAGCTATGATACATCTTTCTTAACAACAAAAGATTATGCTTATACTGTGAAGACAGAAGAAGATCCAACTATATATGAAGAAGCTAAAGATAAATAGAATTGGTAAAAGGAAATGCAAGAAGAGTATGATGCTCTACTTGAGAATGAGACATGGGAATTGGTGCCAAGACCAAAGAACCAGAAGGTAATTGGATGTAAGTGGGTGTATAAGACAAAGAGGTTTGCAACTGGTGAGTTGTCTAGATACAAAGCTAGACTTGTGGTTAAAGGTTATGCCCAAGCTTATGGGGTAGACTATGATGAAACCTTTAGTCTAGTCGCTAAGATGAAACCTTTAGTCTAGTCGCTAAGATGTCTACAACTAGAACTCTAATTGCTATTGCTGCTTGCAAAGGATGGAAGTTTTCACAATTAGATGTGAAGAATGCATTTCTGAATGATATTGCATATGAAGTGTACATGGAGCAACCAGAAGGTTTCATGGATTCAATTGGATCAGATTATGTGTGTAAGCTCAAGAGAGCTTTGTATGGTTTGAAGTAAGCCCCAAGGGCATGGAATTACAGGCTTGTTAAGTTCTTGAATGAATGTGGATATCAAGCTTCAAAAGCAGATAGTAGCTTGCTAGTGAAGGCAAGTGAAGATGGGTATATATACATTTGTATTTATGTTGATGATATTATTGTCACAAGTACAGATGCTCAAGGAGTCAAGGAGCTTAAGAAGCAAATAGAGAAGGAGTTTAAGATAAGCGATTTGGGAAACTTGTCTTATTTCTTAGGAATGCAGATTGTGTATACTCAACATGGAGTATATGTTACACAAGAGAGATACTTGAAGAATCTTTTGGTCAAGTTTAACATGGAAGATTGCAAACATCCAACCATACCATTGGAGGTAAATCATAAATTGAGCAGATATGGAGGTGAAGAATTTAATGACATGAAGAAATATCAGAGTTTGGTAGGTAGTTTGATCTATGCTACCTTGACAAGACCAGGCCTATCATATGCAGTTGGTGTTTTATCAAAATTTATGCATTGTCCAGAGAAAACTCATTGGATTGCAGCTCAAAGGGTACTTAGATACATCAAGGGAGCTCTGAGTGAAGGTTTGTATTATGGTTTTTTTTCTGACACAAGAATCAAAGTGTTTAGTGATGCAGATTGGGCAGGTAAT
>CM035440.1:139302900-139395400 GCA_020310875.1 Ceratopteris richardii
AATCCTCTAAACTTGCTCCTTTTTTTCAGCACTCCCCCTTCAAGCTTAGGTAGGAGGTGTCTATGTCCATCAAACTCATCATGTTCTTGAACCCCAAGTTTCAATTTGATGTCTTTAATTCTGTATGATCACTACTTGTTATGATAAAATCATCCACATAGATACATATGAATACTACCTTACTCCTTTCTTTCTTTACATAGACTGAGGGATTTGATTTTCTCTCTGTGTACCCACACTTCTCAAGATAATCAATAAGCCTTTGATTCTAGGCCCTTGTTGCTTGCTTAAGCCCATACAAGGCCGTCTTCAATCTAGAAAAAGAATCATAATGATCCACATCTTCATATCCAATAGGTTCTGTAATGTATACCTCTTTCTATAGCTCACCATTCAAGAATGAATTTTTTATATCAAGCTGATATCTAGGCCATCTTCTACGTGCACATACAACTATTAAGGTCATTATGGGTTTTGTTTTAGCCACTGGGCTGAAGGTATCTTCCTAATCCACACCAAAGCTTTGTGTGACCCTTAACCACCAACCTAGCTTTGTGTCTAGCTAGTGACCATTTGCATTCCTTTTGCTCTTATACACCCATTCATTTTGAACCACTTTCATATCTAGTGTTGTTTGTTGCTACCCTTTGGAGTTGTCCTCTCCAATCATTTTAGCATAAAGGATCAACTACACATCTTTAAATTGTCAATCCGGGAAGTATGCAAGGACCACAGCCCCTTCTAGTTAATGGAATCCAAGAACAAGAGTTAAATGATTGTTTTTCTGAGAAATTATGAAGAAGAAGAGAAATATCTAGGATTTTGATTATCTTGAACTACACAACAGCATTTTCAATGATCTTTGTGCCTAAAGTGTGCCATTTTCACAGCAGAACACAATTATGAAGTCAAATATAAAAAACAATACTTGTATCACACAGATGAGACAATCACGATTCTTTGAAAACTGAAGATTTCCATTTCCAGCTTTGTTCTTCTGCACTTTCTTACTCAATCCACCAAGAATCACCTCTCTTCATACACATTACTCAGAAATACACGATTGAAGCTCACAAATTCCATGGATCACACAAAGAATAGACTCAACAAATCAAAAGAAAGTACATGAAAAGAGAAAACACGATTTTCTACAGGAGAGCTCTTCACATTACTTGGATAGCAAAAATAATACAACAAACCCTCTCAAAATAGAGGAAATGATCTTTTATACATTTTCAAGTGTCCTGTTTCACACTTGAATTTTGGTCCTTTTCCCTTATAATCTAAGAATATGCTATCAAAGAGCTTCCAAAAATTCTAGAAAAAATACATATGATTCTAATTTACATGAGGAAGACTCTTCCTCATTTTTACATTATTTGTATAAATATCTCTACAATTTTTTGACATTTTTCAAATAATTTATCTTCAAAAAATGCTTCTTCTAACATTCCTCCCCTCCTAGACTTTTTGGCTCCTGACAAAAAATATTCTTGCAGATAAGTAGTGAGAGCTTCCTTCACTCCTTTTTTCTTTGATAAACCTGTGACAATAGATCATGACTTTTTCTTTCTGTAATGTTCAAGTTATTCACCATCTCAAATAGAGCTTTTCTCCATTGTACAGCTGCCTCTGGTTTGTCTATTACATCTTTCTTCATATATTCTATGTATGCTGCTTCATAGAGAGTGAGTTTGGATTTTGTAACTACTCATAGATTTCCAAAAATTTTTGATTCTCTTTCAAAAAACCCATAATCAAAGGCATCCTCAAAAATCTGAAGATAATGACTACCCAAAAACATTGTTCTACTGTAATATGCCATTAAGCAAATTTTGTCGGGAGTTTCACTTAGATCAAATAGTAAAGCATCAGTTGGTGAATTGAAACCAATGTAGTTGAGGGTTCTGACATCTGTATCTGTAAATGTTTCTATACATGCCAATATGAGTTGCATCACTCTGATCAATAGAATGCAAGCTGGATCATTGACATCTTTATATGTAGATATAACAGACTCTGTTGTGTCAACCATATATTTCTTTGTTGGCCATGTTCCTGTTTTAGGTCCTGCTACCTTTGGAAAGTTCAGCCATTTTCCTGGGATCTGTCCTGCATTTCTCCTTTCCCAAAATACTGTCCATTCCCTTCTCCTTGCTACTGGACAATAGGCTGGATTGATCTTTAACTGAATAGGTACCTCTTTCCAGATTTTCTTGCACTCCTTGTTGGCATCTAACCACCTGTTCCTCCATTAAGGATTAGCCTTTTCAAATAATTCCTTAGTGACATTGATATCCTCTTCATATTCCAAATATCTATTGGATGATAATCCTACCCTTGCAAGCTGGTAATTTTTGATCGAGAGTGTTAATCTCCAAAAGAACAAGCTATCCTTGGTATTAGACCACCTCTAGACCAAGAATAACTTTAGACTCCACAGAATTTTGGAAATCCACTATCACATTACCAAGAAACTAATTAACTGTGAAGAAATCACTTCTCTGAAAAGTCTGCTGCAGATTAATCACTCATTGACTAATCAATCCTGTAAAGTTTTTAATAAAACTTTGCACAATGTTTCGCCTTAAGATTGTGCAACTTCTCCAAGTTAAATTTCTCAAACTGATTGAGTATACTGTGAGAAATGTGTGAAACACTTTACCTATGTCTAAAACAGCTTCTTTGCAATGGCGACCTTAACACCTGTAATTTCTTAACACTGGTTCTCCCAAAGTAAATCCCGTTTGATCAAGATCTTTTAGCCATAGATGGCTTACCTTTCAACTTAGATTTTGAGCCCTCACTTGTGTAAAACTTTACACTATGTGCTGAGAACTGATCATTTCTTTGATCACAAAATCTGCGCCTGTTTCAGAAGACACTTAGAACATTTCACATATGAATGTTCCTATGCAAAATTCTCTTAGCCTGATTACAATTAGATTCTCAAATTCTAGCCATAGATTGATTAACTATGGACTTAGATATGTTCAAAAGGATTTCTCAAAAGATTAACTACAGAAGTAGAAGACACCAAAACATCGGGCGCAAGATTTTCTTCGATTACTCAGAAAAGTTACAACTGTTTGAAGAAGTAACTCAACTAACTTTTCATGTGTCCAATGACACTTTCTACATCTGATTTCTCTCTTCCTATCCTCTATTCTACATGCCTCGACTTTTTCCAAAATATTTATATGCAAATATGTACAAACTTATGACTAATCAAAAGTGTGAGTAACCTATATCTGAACTAATGTACATATGTGTACATAGCTTTGAATTTCTGAGTATGTCCTTCCTTCAAACTTCTGAATTTGTTCTCTTCTTAATTTCTTGACTTCATTTCTTCATAAACCTTCAATTGATGATTGGCATGCACCAACAGCTCCCCCTCAATCATTAATTGAGGTTTTTCTCTATCTTCTTAATACCTGCCATATCCTTGAATCTTTGTAGCTTTGGTCCATCTAGACTTTTTGTCATCATATCTGCAAGTTGATCTTTTGTAGAAGTATGCATAACTTCAATTTCCTTATCAATGACCTTCTCTCTCAGAAAATGATATTGTATTTCAATATGTTTAGTTCTAGCATGAAACACAGGATTAGCTGCCAAGTATAGAGAACTCATATTGTCTCCACAAATAATAGGAGTACTTTGAATCACATCAAAAACCTTCATAAGTGTCTTTAGCCATATTACCTCCTTTGCAGCTTCCACCATACCTTTATATTCTGCTTCTGTAGATGACAAAGCAACTGTATGTTGCTTCTTAGAACACCATGAAATCAATTTGTCTCCTACATAGCACAAATATCCATGTGTTGATCTTCTATCATCCACATTACCTGCCCAATCTGCATCACTATATATCTTCACTCTTGTATCAGAAGTAAATCCATAGTACAATCCTTCTCTGAGTGTACCCTTGATGTACCTAAGTACTCTTTGTCCTGCAATCCAATGTTCCTTTCTGGGACAATGCATGAATTGTGAAAGCACACCAACTGCATATGACAAATCAAGCCTTGTTAATGTAGCATAAATCAAGCTACCAACCAAACTTTGATAGAGCTTCATGTCTCTGAATTCTTCTCCTCCAAATCTAGACAATTTATGGTTCACTTCCAATGGTGTAGGTGCAACCCTGCAATCTTCCATTTTAAATTTGGTTAGCAAATTTTTAAGATACCTTTCTTGGGTCACATATACTCCATGTTGAGTATATAAAATCTCCATTCCCATGAAGAATGACAAGTTCCCCCCAAACCACTAATTTTGAACTCTTTCTCCATCTGCTTCTTGATCATTTGTATTCCTTTATCATCTGTTCCTGTAAGTATTATGCCATCAACATAAATACAAACATAAATGAATCCATCTTCACTTGCTTTGACTAGCAAGCTACTATCTGCCTTTGATACTTGAAATCCAAGTTCCTTCAAGAACTTTACAAGCCTATAATTCCATGCCCTTGGGGCCTGCTTTAATCCATACAAAGCTCTCTTGAGCTTACACACATAATTTGGATTCACTTGATCTTTGAACCCATCTGGTTGCTCCATGTAAACTTCATCTGAAATGTAACCATTCAAAAAAGCATTTTTAACATCTAATTGAGATAACTTCCAACCTTTGCAAGCAGCAATTGCTATGAGAGTTCTGATGGTTGTCATTTTTGCCACAGGACTATAGGTCTCATCATAGTCCACTCCATATGTCTGTGCATACCCTTTCACAACAAGTCTGGCTTTGTACCTAGACACACTTCCATCTGCAAATCTTTTTGTTTTGTAAACCCACTTACATCCAATAATTTTCTGGCTATTAGGTTTAGGAACCAGATCCCAAGTCTGATTCTCTATCAATGCATCATACTCCTCTTGCATGGCTTCTTCCCAATTTCTCTTGCCTTTAGCTTCATCATATGTAGATGGATCTTCATCTGCTTTTACCAAATAAGCATAATCTTTAGTAGTCAAGAATGAGGTGTCATAGCTATACCTTGTAGGTTGCCATTTGTGCCTAGATGACCTCCTAACTTCTGCACTTTTTGAAGTCTTTGGTTCATCACATTCTGGATCAAACCTTGGCCTCTCTTCAACTTCAACCTGTACTTCATTATTCTCATTTTCATCAAGTAATTGAATCTTTGCTTTACCTTTCCTTTGATCCACTACTTCTTCAACATCTGCATGTATATTATATTTACCTGCATACCAAGTACTTTGCTCATCAAATGTAACATCCTTGGATACAAGGAATTGCTTTGTGGATGGACTCCACAACCTGTATCCCATTTGCTTATCATCATAACCAATGAATACATACTTTTCTGCCTTAGGCTCCAACTTATGCCTCAATTGAGATGGCACATATGCATATGCCAAGCATCCAAATATTCTGCAATGATCCAAGGTAGGTCTCTTACCCCACCAAGCTTCATATGGTGTCATACCCTGCAAAGCTTTACAAGGCAATCTATTAACCAAATATGTAGCTGTATTTACAGCCTCTACCCACAAATAATTTGGGCAATTCTTCTCTTTCATCATGGACCTTGCAAATTCAACAAGTGTCCTATTTCTTCTTTCTGCTACCCGATTTTGTTGAGGAGAGTACCTGCAAGTAACTTCTCTCTTTATACTTGCATTCCACAAGTAATCATTGAATTCATTTGAAAAATACTCTCCCCCTCCATCTGACCTTACTCTCTTCAATTTTTGACCTGTAATCCTTTTTGCATATGCATGATAGTGTTTAAATGTATTAAACACTTCTGACTTTTCTTTAATCACATAAATTGTGATCCATGTGGTAGCATCATCAACATATATGACATAATATCTTGAACCATTTATACTAAAGTCCTTTGAAGGACCCCACACATTTGTATGCACCAACTCAAGTCTTTCTGAATACATAAACCCATGCTTGGAATAAGGTTGCTTATGGGCCTTACCTAATTGACATGCCTCACATCTGTATGTCATGTGTTGACCTGCAATGTTAGGCAATCCAAGCACTGAACCATTGTTAATCATTTCTTTAATACCTCTCTCATTGAAATGTCCAAGTCTTTTATGCCAAAGATCCAATTCAGATACCTTCTGCTCTCCATATGTGAACATAGCATGTCCAACATTTCCTTGTACCTTCAATGTGAAAAGCCTCCCTTCCTTCTTTCCTGTAACAACCTGTTTATACCCTTGACTAGGGTCTTCAACATAGACTCCATCATTGGTGAACCTTATCTCATATCCTTTTTCCACAATTTGACCTACACTGATCAAATTCTTTGGAATTGTGGGAACATAAAGAACCTTACTCAGAAGAGTGCTCCCATCTTTAGCTTTGACTGAACCAATTGACTTTACCTTATGCTTTGTATTATCACCTGTCTGAACTATATGATTAATTGCATTATGATCTAGATCAGTCATCAAGGCAATATTTCCACTTAAATGATTACTACATCCTGAATCAATATAGAACACTCTCATGTCCTCATGTGAGGTTTCACATGTTGCATTCATAATGAGAGTCGAGTCCTCCTTCTGATCTGATGCATAGTTGTAGTAGGTGTTATTATAGGATTGATTTTGGAAGCTTCTTCCTCCACCTCTTCCAAAAGAATTCCTACCACCTCTACCTCTGAAGTTTCCTCTCCGAAATCTACCACCTCTTGCTCTTTGATTAAAGTTCTGATAATTACCATTGTTCTGATTATTGTGCCAACAATCATGAGATAGATGATTGGTCTTACCACATATCCAACAAGCTCTTGCATTATCTTTGTTGTTTCTGCCTCTTCCTCTACTTCTGCCATTTCCTTTTCCTCTTATGAAATTTGCTTGGTTTGAAGTACCTTCTTCTTCACCTGATTGTTGCTTTCCTTTGTTAGCTTTCTTCTTGTCTTTAGAGTACATTGCATGACCTGCACTCTTATCAACATCTCCTTTGATATCATTCTCAAAAGTTAGCATATGACCTAACAATTGATTCAAATCAGGAGTGAAGTGATCTAATGAAAGTTCTGTAGACAAAATAAAAGGCTTCCACTTCTCATCTCCTCTTAGCCCTGTGAGAATTTGTCTTACCAATTTATCTTCTTCAATATCTTCATCCACTGCACCTAAAGAATCTGCAATGTCCTTCATCTTTGTCACATAATCAGAAATTGATTGTGAAGCCTTCTTCTTGAAAGTAGTAAATTCTGCCCATAGTGAAGCCTTCCTTGATTTGGTTGTGTTTTGGAAATGCTCTTCCAAAGCATTCCAAATGTCACATGCACTTTCAAGTCCTCTAATGTGAGGAAGCAAATAGTCATTGACTGCCATGTAGATTATGCTCCTTGCTTGAGCATCCTTCTTCATCCAATTCTTCATGTCTGCAAGCTCCTCTCTAGTTGGAACACTAGAGTCTCTAAATTCTGGCTTTTCTTCCTCTCCTGTGATGTATCCCATCAGATCTTTGCTCATAAGATGAGCTTCCATCCTCATAGACCAAGGTGGATAGTTCTCTCTATCCAACTTTTCAATTTGGAGACTATCTCCTATCCTTGCTTCACCTGGAGTCTCAAAGTTTTAGCCTTTACAAGAAATAAATGTACCTTAACTTTGAATGTTGCTTCTTTTGATTCTTTTGATAATCTTTGCGTGTCTTTCTTCAATCTTTCTTCACACTTTATCCTTCTGAACCTTCGAGATGTAGAATTTGTATATCTGCAACAGTCGGAGTCTTCCTTCACTTCAATTTTGACACATCCTGCTCTGATACCACTGATGGAGAGTGTTAATCTCCGAAAGAACAAGCTATCCTTGGTATTAGACCACCTCTAGACCAAGAATAACTTTAGACTCCACAGAATTTTGGAAATCCACTATCACATTACTAAGAAACTAATTAACTGTGAAGAAATCACTTCTCTGAAAAGTCTGCTGCAGATTAATCACTCATTGACTAATCAATCCTGTAAAGTTTTCAATAAAACTTTGCACAATGTTTTGCCTTAAGATTGCGCAACTTCTCCAAGTTAAATTTCTCAAACTGATTGAGTATACTGTGAGAAATGTGTGAAACACTTTACCTATGTCTAAAACAGCTTCTTTGCAATGGCGACCTTAACACCTGTAATTTCTTAACACTGGTTCTCCCAAAGTAAATCCCGTTTGATCAAGATCTTTTAGCCATAGATGGCTTACCTTTCAACTTAGATTTTGAGCCCTCACTTTGTGTAAAACTTTACACTATGTGCTGAGAACTGATCATTTCTATGATCACAAAATCTGCGCCTGTTTTAGAAGACACTTAGAACATTTCACATATGAATGTTCCTATGCAAAATTCTCTTAGCCTGATTACAATTAGATTCTCAAATTCTAGCCATAGATTGATTAACTATGGACTTAGATATGTTCAGAAGGATTTCTCAAAAGATTAACCACAGAAGTAGAAGACACCGAAACATCGGGCGCAAGATTTTCTTCGATTACTCAGAAAAGTTACAACTGTTTGAAGAAATAACTCAACTAACTTTTCATGTGTCCAATGACACTTTCTACATCTGATTTCTCTCTTCCTATTCTCTATTCTACATGCCCCGACTTTTTCCAAAATATTTATATGCAAATATGTACAAACTTATGACTAATCAAAAGTGTGAGTAACCTATATCTGAACTAATGTACATATGTGTACATAGCTTTGAATTTCTGAGTATGTCCTTCCTTCAAACTTCTGAATTTGTTCTCTTCTTAATTTCTTGACTTCATTTCTTCATAAACCTTCAATTGATGATTGGCATGCACCAACATTTTTTAATACTTTCAATAATCATACAAAAAGGTATACCTAGACTATCTGCTGCCCAATGGTGTTGGTCTGGGTTTATTCCTTTGTTGAGAGCAAAATTCACAATGTGTTCTTCATATTCATTATGCATTTTCCTGATAAATTCCATTCTAGATTCCCTTTCTGTTAAAAGTTTTTGAACAAACTCATATGAATATTCTTCATCAGCTGTTTTGTTTTCTTGTTCATCAAAGTGTTGAGTTCTGTTATCTTCTCCCCCTTCATATTCATCTGCTTGTGTGGTTACTTCCCGCTCTTCAACCTGTTTTTGTGAATCTTCTAACTTTTTCTGTAGCTCCTCCACCATCAACATTAAGCTTCGATTCTGAGATGTCCATAACTCTCTTTCTGATTTCCACTCACTTCTTTCTTTTTCTATACTCAATTGCCATTCACTCCTTTCTTTTGCTATAACCAAATGTAATTTATTGTATCCTCTCATTGAGCTAGCAGCATGTACACTAGCTTGCTTTTCCAATTCCTTGGCTTCCTTCAGTTTTGCTTGTAGCCTTAGAATTTCTTTATTTAATTCCTCCCTCTCTTCCTATGTTACTTGTTCAATCTTACTCTCTTCTTTTATTTGGCCTTCCTCCATCAGCAATTTTTTTATCTCTTCATTTGCTTTGACCATGATTTGATATGATCTTTGAAGTGTTCTGGATCTTCCTTCCATTTTCTTCAGCTCCATTTCCATTTTTCTACTATGCTCCATCTGCTTTGCACATTTGTCTTCAAGAAATTGAATTTTGTTTTGTTGTTGAACCTCTAGTTCTTCTAATGAGATTATTCCTTTGGTCAAATCCTCATTTCTTTCCTGGACAATCCTCACCTATTCCTCTAATTGTTCCTTTTCTTTCTTTTGCTCAGTACTGCCTTTCACAAACTCTAATTCAGCCACCATTCCTGATATAATCATGTTTCTACTAGATGGTCTGAATTGCTCTATATTGCTCATGATAATTTTACAAGCAGACCTGATATCTTTGGGTATCCTTTCTAACCCAGTTTCCAATTCTATTTGTTTTACTTCTATCTGCTTCTCTTCCTTTCGTTCTTCTTTATGTGCAACATCTTCCTCATACTCTAGTGTCTGATCCTCTTCCTTCTCATGATCTGATATTTCTCTCATTATCTCCATCTCTTCTGCCTTCTCTTTCTCCATTTCCTATTGTTTCTCTTCAGTGGTGTGTCCTTCCTCTTTCTGTACTTTATTATCCTGAGTTGAGGTTGAATCAATCTCTACTGAGAGCTTTATCTAATCATTGATTTGCTGCTCCTTTTTTCCCTCCTCTTGCTCATCTATATCCATAAGATCTAATGCTTCTTCTTTTTCCTGATCTTCTGTAGATGTGAACTCCTCATTATGATTTAGATCATAAAGTATATCTTCTATACTTTGGTTTATTTCTTTTTCCGTATTCCCTTCTTTAATCTATTTGAAATCCACCTTTTCCAATACTTCCATACCTGAGCTTCCTTTGCTGCTTCTAACTTTTCCTCATTTAGTTTGAAATAGGTTTGTTGAGATGGTTTTGTCCATATTGATGGAAATCCTGTATCTATTAATCCACTACTAAATTATTTCCTTGCTTCAACTTCTTCTTCCCTCATTACTTCTTTTCCTTTTAATATCCTTTTTTCTTCTCCAGAACTAACTTGTTTTGCTGCTTCTTCTTGGACCTGTATTCCTTGTGTCTTTTGGCTCAAATGTTCTGGTGTTTGCTTTTCTCAGAGACTTGTACTGTCACGATTGGTGTGCTAGGTACTGAGAATTTTAAACTTTTCAAAAGAAAGTTTTCAATGTCACTATTTGAATCTGAAGAAAACTATTAGGAACCAGCTATCCCAGTTTTATCCATTCTTGGTTCTTCTATTGCCATTGATGTAGCGATTGATTTCTCCTGATTCTTTTCTTTTGATAATAATTTTACTGATTCCTCTATCTGAACATGTTCAGTTGCCTTACCCTTAGTCTTCTTAGTTAGCCTCTTTTTCTGCACAGGTTTTTTTTGAACCTTCTTCTTCACTACTACTGTGGTTCTGGTTTCAGGAGGACCTTGTAACTCCTTGAAATAAGCCAACAATTCTACTTCCTTTTTAACAAAGATCTCTTCAATTTCTGCAGCCATCATCTGATCATGTAACTATTCATAGTGTTCCACTTCTTCTTGTATCCGGTCAGTTGCTTTACATGAATAGACTTCCAACATTTTATGATATTGGGCTTCATAAATTGCCCTTTTATTGTTTCCTTGAGTCAGATAAGAATACCATTGTTCCTTACTTGTTTGAGGTGGATGGGGTTCCTTTGAAGACTGTACTTCCTTTTGAGCAGCTTCATGTTCTTCTTCTGTTGCTTCCTCATGTTCCAATTCTACTTTTCTGGGATCCAATCTTCTCTTCTTTACTAGAATAACTTCTTCTGAGACTCCCTTTCTTTTCCTCTCTACTCCCCTCATGCTTGGTTGGGCTTCTGCTTCTCTTATGGACATCATTTTAGAAGGAGTTTTAATTCTTGACATCAAACTTCTGAAGTATTGAGCTTCTGGAGCCAACTTCAATTGATCCTCCATTCCTAGAATATGATATATGATCCTTGTTAAGAATTGTGCCCCATTCATGAACTTTCTTTGCTCCCAATGTTTGGCTGCTTCCTTCAATTGATCATGGATGTATGGAGTTACATCCATGACTCCAAATGGCTTGGTCCTATCCTTATTATTGAACGTAATCAAAGTAATTGGCTTGTGTGGCATGGTGTATCTCGGCAGTGTTGGAAAACAAAAATATTGAAGAAACATTCTAATGGCATATTCCTCACTCTCTTTTCCTTTGAAATCCACAAATTTGGAATATCCTGCATAGGTTGCTTTATTCTTCTTGACAAAACTGTTATCCAACTTAGTTCCCATTGAATAAAATTGGAGAGCTTCCCTGATGTGCTCTGCTTTTATAGTGATATTCACTTCTTTGTTCTCTTTATCCTTGACTGAACACCTGAAATATGCATCATTGCCTTTACCAACTTCCAACAAACTATTCATTTCCTGTGATAATCTCTCAAAGTCTATAAAAAATAGGGGGTTCATCCAGTAATCTGTGTAATCCCACTGCTTTCCATCTTTTATAATTGACTGCAATTTTTTGGGACTTGTAAAATTCCTGGCACAACATGGTATACTTGTGACCTCCAACTCCTACTGTAAAAATGTGCTAACCAATGATATTAAGGGTTTCCTTTAGTTCCTTGGCTATCTTCTCTGCTTCTGGGATTTCCTGTTCTTCATTAGACTCCAACTCCACCTGTTCCACTTTGGCTTCACTGTCTAAGAACCAATGTCCTCTAGACAAAGTTACTGAGTCTGCTTTGAAGTCATGAATTGGCACTTCCTTTGGATTCACCATTCTAGAGAAAATATAACATCACAAAAAAGAAAACTCCACCCACATGAGTTACAAAAAACATAAATGAAATCACATTTGTCTTGAGATGTAATGAAAAATAAATGAAAAATAAAAATCTCAGATGAATCCTGACTTCCTTATTTGTGTCACAGATATAACTCAATTGAAGTGATCATCACATGTGTAGCAAGATGTCTAGTGCTCTCTTCCCTTCTCTCTTTTTTATATTGTATATCAATAAAAAAGAAAAAATGAATAAATTTTTTAAGAAATGAATTTTTTTTTAAAAGAAGATTTAGATTTCTATAGGAAAAAATAATTAAACAATGACTGAAAAAATAGTGACTACTTAATCCTGACAAGTTATAACCTACATCTTGCTTGTGCTATATAACTTATGTAAACAAAAGTGTTATTGTTTTTTATATGGTTTTTTTTTCTCTTTTTTCTCTCTTTTTTTTTTCTCTTTCTCTTTTCTCTTTTTCTTTCCCCCTTTTTTTTCTATATATATATATATATATATATATATATATATATATATATATATATATATATATATATATATATATATATATATATATATATATATATATATATATATATATATATATATATATTAATAATAATTTCCTCTTTTCTTTCTTCCCTCCTAATTCTTTTTCCCAGAAAAAGAATGAGGTAGAGTAAATGGAAATAATTTCCAAGATGTCGTAATTTCCTTCTAGTAAAATTCTGAATTCTTTATCAAGAACCCCGTGTGTGTATCAGATGACCATTTTGCCTTTTCCTTCATCTGTAACTCTTCATGCTTTTTGAGCTATTTTAGTATCTTCATTCTTGTTTTCCTTCCATTGGATTAGATCTGATTTTTTCACCCAATAATACTTGATTGCTATTGACTTTGTTCTAGGAATAAAACAACCTTCTTTTGATAAACTGTACTTGGAAGTTTTTGGCTTCCATATCCATTTAGTTTTGGAAAATTGTTTTGATGAGCAGTGCTTATATGTACTTTGTTTCCACATTCTTTCTGTCTTGATGCCTAGATGCTTTTGATTATTCCACACTTTCCACCTTTCTTCTCTCTTTTCAACACCTTTGGTTTCTTCAATTTCCTCCTTTTCTTGACTGGAGTAGATTTGATCATAATGAAGTTTTGTTTGTAATTCCTTTGTAGCTTCTAGTGAAAAAGTAAATCCCTCCAAGTCTGAGTCATGGATATCCTGTTGATCTTCCTGTTCTTCAACACTCAATAAAAACATTAAAAACCTTTTGTCATTTATTGTTAACTTAAGCTTCATATTTTCAAAATCCAAAATTACTTTACCTTGCTTGAGCCATGGTTGTCCCAAAATCAATTTCTCAGTCATCATATGATCACGCCATTCTTCACAATCTATTTTCATATATTCTTCATTGAACTTAACTTTAATAGATGGTGAAGACAAGCTTTGTCTAATCTGTCCTTCCAGATTTCTGTTAAATGTTTTACTCTCAGTCCTTTTTAAGTTAAACTTATCCAACAAAATTCAACTGATCAGATTAACTTGTGCACTTGAATCTATCAAAACCTTGATTTTCTCATTATGAAGATTCATTATTATAACAGGCAAATGCTCTTTCACTCTTAAAGGTGTTTCACATAAGAGAACTTCTCTAATTTCCTTGATTTTTCTTATCCTTTCCTTAGCCTCCTATTGAGCCTCATGCCTAATTTTTTCCTCTTCTTTTTTCCTGTTTTGAGCTTGATGTATCCTTCTCCATTCAGAAACAGTTAATGGAAGATCATACCTTTTTACCCTGCATCTACTTATGAAATTTGGCATGATTTCTCCATCTATATTAGCTAATTGGATAGCTCCACTGTTACTTATTTGATTGATAATATAAGGCCCATGTCCTTTTTTTTGAAATTTTTTTTATGTTCTTTAATTGTATATGCGAAGACTAGATCTCCTTCTTGCAAATTTTTTTTCTTTAATATGAACATCATGATAAGCTTTCTGCCTTCTCTTATCTGCATATATGCTCATGATTGCTTGAAGTCTGGAAGCTCCAAGTTTTTCCAATTCCAGCACTCTCTCAGATAACTCATGTCTAGTCCATTTGTACTGACTACCCACCTTTAGTGTTGGAATAAGGAATTCTAAAGGCAGAACTGCATTTTGTCCATATACCAAATTAAATGGTGTGGTTCCAAGTGTAGTTTTGTATGCCACTCTATAAGCCCACAAGACATGATTGAGTTGCAGATCCCAATCATTCCTATTCATGTTTACCAATTTTGACAAAATAGTGCAAAGTACTTTATTAGTACTTTCTGCTAAACCATTGGCTTGTGGGTGATAAGGGGCTGACTTTCTATGACTAATCATGAAATATTCAGTTATGTTTTCTATTACTTGGTTCAAAAAATGAGTCCCCCTATCACTTACTAATTCAATTGGTAATCCAAATCTAGTGATAATATTTTCATAAAGAAATCTTGCAGTGGTTTGAGCATCATTCCTTTTTGTAGCCTTGGCTTCTGCCCATTTGGTCAGGTAATCTGTGGCTACTATTATATATTCAGCATGGGATTGTTTTGCTAGAGGATGTATGGGTCCAATGAAATCCAACCCCCATTTGCTAAATGCTCTTGCTGAAATAAGAGGTACTAATGGAATATTGTCTCTTTTATTTGGTTGACTCACTCTTTGACAAATGTCACATCTTTTCACATAAGTTCTTGCATCAAGAAATAGAGTTGGCCACCAAAAACCAGAATATAATATGAGTTTAGCAGTCCTTTCACTTGAAAAAATGTCCACCTGCCACTCCAGAATGTGCCATCTCTAACATTTCCATATATTTATTTTCAGGAACACAGATTCTTAAGTATCCATCCATCCCTTTCTTGTACAATTGATCTCCTATTAGTTGATACTCTTCAGAAATCATTTGTAAATTCCTTGAGTTTGCACTAGCTCTTACTGGCTTTCCTTTCTTGTTTCTTTTCAACTCCTCAATTATGTTTGCACTCCAATCTGGATTTTTTTGAAACCAATATAAAGTTATAATTGCTGAATTTTGCAAGGATTGACATTCCTAGCAGTTGGAAATATACTTTTTTACATCTTGAATCTTATTAGACCAATGTACTCCCATCCTATTGAGATTGTTTAGGGTGACTATCATGGAAGCATGAATACAGGGATTCCAACAATGAGCTCTTCTTAAATACTCCTGCTGCTCCTCTTCTGGAGTACAATATTCCAATATGCCCATTTTATTGAGATGATACAAATGTCCAGCTAGTAGCACAAAATTCCTACTTTGTAATACCAAATGTGTGTTGTTTTCAAATGTTCTGCATGGTCCCATGGTTAGCAAAGGTACTAAGGTCATGGCACATTCAGGAATAATTTCTATTTTGAACAGATATGCATCTGGTAAGTCATCATCTAAAGGTGAACTTGGCTCTTTGGTTTGGATTCTGGATAAATGGTATGCTCTTAAATGTGTTTTTCCTTGTCTGACCACTACCTCAAATTCAAATTCCATCAGTAGGAGAAACCATCTGACTATCCTACATGTATGGCATGGTTTGTTTACTAAATAGAGTAAATCTTGGTGATCCACAAAGAATTTAAACTTGTTGGCTAAAAGATAATGTCTATATTTTTTCACAGCAAATATCATTCCCAATCCTTCCCTCTCAGTGGTTGGATAATTTTTTTCTGCTGAATTCAATTACCTACTAGCATAAGCAATTGGAAAGTCTAATTTTCTCCCTTCTATTGGTTGTGCTAACACACATCCCAAAGTATAATTTGAAGCATCCACATGGACATGAAAAATTTTATTCCACTGTGGGGTTTTCAAAATTGGTGCTATTACCAAACAAGTTTTTAAAGTCTCAAAAGCTTGGTCACATTCTGTGGTCCACTCAAATTTTGTGATCAAAGCATACAAAGGTTTTGCAATGTCTGCAAACTTGTGTACAAATTTTCTATAATACCCACAATGTCCCATGAAAGTTTGAAGTTCTTTTACATTTGTTGGTCTTGGAAGTTCCACTATGGCCTTAATTTTTCTTTCATCAGTTGAAATTCCATTTCTAGAAACTATGTGACCCAACATTCTCCCTTGCCTCACAAAGAACACACATTTTTCTGGATTTAAACATACTCTGTATGTTCTACACTTTTTAAATAAATTTTCGAGATCTTTTAAATGATCTTGTCTTTTTAATGAAAAAGTGCAAAGATCATCCACATAGATTTCCATTATATTTCTAAGGAATTCTTTGAAGATGTGACACATCAATCTTTGAAAAGTTGCTAGGGCATTAGTTAAACCAAAGGGCATAACCCTAAAGGCATAGATCCCCCATTCTTTGGAAAAGGCAGTTTTATGTTGGTCTTCCAAAGCTATGGGTACCTGATTGTATCCTGAAAACCATCCAGAAAACTATAGACCTCTTAACGTGCAACTCTTTCCAAAAGATGGTCTGTTATGGGTAATGGATAGCTATCCCTTATAGTTGCAACATTCACCTTTTTCAAGTTAATGCATACTCTGAGTTTCCCATTCTTTTTAGGTACCACAACTATAGGAGATATCCACTCTGTATACTCAATCTCATAGATAAAATTGGCAGCCAGAAGCTTGTCAATTTCTTCCTTTATTTTAGTAGAGTATTTATCATTAAATGTATAGTGTCTTTGTTTGCTAGGTTTTGCATCACGAGTAATAGGAATCTTATGCTCACAGATTTTAGGGTCAATTCCTTTCAAATCCTTGTAACTGTAAGCAAACACATCCCTATAGCTTTTAGCCAAATTCCTCAATGCTTCCTCCTCTTGATTTGTCATGTCATCAGCTATGACAATATGTCTTTCTTCCGCCTCTTCTTGAGTGATCATCACCTTCTTAGTTTGTTCCTCATTGTCATATGCCTCTCCTTTTTTCTTTTCTCTCTTTGGTTTCATTTTTAGAAGTAGTCTGTCTTCTACTTCATAAGTCTTGAAATTTGAAGGTACATCAAACTGTTGATCTTTGTTTGTTATTTTTTTATTTTTTCCAACTTCTTGCTCTTTTTCCATTTCTTTGTGTTTATTTTTTCTATATGTTCTTGAGATTTTGTCTTTTATAGCAGCTGAAGCTTCCACATCTTCCAGATATTGTTTTTTTCCAATTTTTGATATTATTCCTTCCTCCTGGTCTTCCTCTGTTTTTGACACCTTTATCATTTGTATTCCTATGTGAAAGATATCATATCCTTCTTCATTTTGGAATTTCACTCCCACATATTCATAATTAGCTAGATCCATGGTGGTCAAAATCTGATTCCAACCATAAGGCTCAAATTCTTCATCTTTGAATTTTGTGGTATATAGCTTTCATCCTGTGATTTCCTTTCTCCTAGACAATCTCCTTTTCTTAACCTTCGTTTTTTATCTGTGAGGTTCCTTATCACATTACATTTGCATATTGATGATTCTGTCTCATCTTGATCTTCACTGCCTGATTCTTCACTTAATTCCTGATTTTGATGTGCTTTGAACCATTCTTGAGGGGACATATCACAATATTGACCATTTCTTAAATTCACCCTAGTTATCCTTCCTTTGCTTTGAAGATATAAGCAATCATTACCCCAATCTTGCACAATTTGCATTTGTCTCATAAATGGTCTTCCTAGGATAATTTCATATGAAGTGGATTGTGGGAATTCAATTATGGCAAAAGTATGCTCTATCTCTATTCCACATATTTCCACAATCACTTTTTCCCATATTCCTCGGGGTTTTTCTATGTGTCCATCTGCAAGTTGTAATCTCATTTTAGTGGGTATTAACTCATCTTTTCCCCATTTCTCCCAAGTTTGTTTAGTCATGATAGCCACTCCTGATCCACTGTCTAATATAGCCTTGGCATGATTCTCACCAAATTGTATTCTCAAAGTTGAGTTTCCTTCTTCTCCTTCACAATATCCTCCTATTTTATCAATAGGTATGTACAACAACTCTTCCAATTCTTGTTGCTGTTTTACTATCTCCTCCATTGTGGTGTGGTATAAAATTGTATAGTGTTTGTCTATATTGATTTGGAAGGTTATTTGTAAATTATCTTCCTGATCAATAGTTTTCCTGGTTTTTGTTACATTTGCTCCTTCAACTATTGTTTGATAATTGTGTGATTCCCCCATTTTGAGTTGTGCTTCTTGTATGATTTGTTTACATCTTTGCATCCTTTCACCCTCTAAATCTGGCATAGGATATGCCATCACATGATCTGTAGGATTGGGTCCATCTTGAATTCTTTCTTTGTATGCTCTTATCAGAGTCTCCAGACTTTGTGAATTTTTTGTCTCTTCGTGAGTCTGTGTATTTTGTGGTTGGCTATTGTTTGATTGTTCCATAGTCTCTTCTTCCAAATTTTTACCCATTCTCATTTTTATTTCCCATCTTCCTTTTTGTCTCTTTTTCTTTTCTTTTGGAAATGGAATTTTCTTATGTTCCTGTGTATGTGTCTCCTTTGTTGTTTCTTGTTGTTTAGCTTGTGCCCTTGTTATATGTCATATAATGGATGTATATCCTCTTGGGTGAGGTGGCATTCATGCCACATGGCATCTATTGGAGTAATGTCATACATGGTAGAAGAGACTAAGAGAGAACTCATGAGAGGGACTCATATACGTGAGTCTTTGGAGTAAGAACAACTCGGCGGTTGGGTGGAGAACATCTTATCATCTCTATGCGTGTGCGCGCGAACCTGGAGTGAAGGCGACGATGACAAAAGGATTTTCGTATCAATGGTCGAGAGACTCTGATAACAAAAGGAGACGCTTGGGCGATGGCTAAGAGAGAGAGATGGGATGTACTTGTTACACTTGCAGAGTCCGTAATGAAGAGCATCCTTTCCATGAACTCATCGACACCGGCTTTCAAAGTAAAAGAACATAGAGCTTCATGTTAATCAGGTATGAGCTTTTTTTGTTATTTTTAGAAATCAAGAGACAAGGGCGTCTCTCTAGAAAGGCAAAAGAAGGAGGGAAATCATGTATATGGAGAGTATGGCATATATACTCTCATCTTGAATCAAGGATTCCCTCAAATTTCAAAGAAGAGTAAGATTTAGATATCACCAAAATAGTTTACTTTCATGATTCTCACATAAATTTCAAGGAGCTATTTTGGATAAGTAGCTTTTTTGGGAAGGGGAAAAGAGGAGGTATTTTTCATAGATTTATGGAAAAAACCATGCATATCTATAGTATAGTGCATTGACTTCCATGTAAGATTAAGAAATCCAAAAGATACCTCAGTTTGATGGGAGTCTGAAGCTCCACAAAACCCCCTTCCATCACAGTTTGATAAAAATTTCAGCACCTAAATCTAAGAAATTCCCATTTTGGAAGAGGGAAAAAGAGGTGCAATAGTTATGGATGGATGGGAAAAAGTATATTTACTGAGAGTATGGTGTATGGACTTCTTAGGAGAATCATTAGATTCATCAAAATGATAAGTTAAGGAGGGATTTTAGTTCCTCAAAGACTCCCTTCCCGTACTTTTTGGAAAAAAATTAGATGTTAACTTTTGTCAAACTCCACTTCTGGGAGTAAGAACAAAGATCATTTAAGAGGATTCCCATGGATTATTGTATAAAATCCAAGAGAAATCCACATTTAGAGTGGATTAGAAGCTTGCTAAGAGCTCCCATTTAAGTTTTTGCATAAAAGCAAAAATCTTGATTTAGGCCTCTTTTGGGGAGCGAATTAGCATGCACTAAGGGAGGATTTGGAAAAGTTAACATAGGCTCAAGCATCTTCATACGTTTCTCTCTGAGATTATGAAGAGAATTTTAGAATTTGCATGATGGAAGAATGCTTTTGGGCACCCCAAAAATCATATTTTTTACACTTTTTCCAACCCCTCCAACAGTCCACTAGTTAAGCATGTCCCGCTTGGAATGGCCATATCTTGGGCTAGGAAACTCCAAATTGGACGTGCTATGGCTCGTTTCGAAGAGCACAAGGTCTAATTTCAGTTTATCACCCTCAACAAGGCTTCAAGAGGATTGCAAAAGGTAATAAATCTGGTAGACTCTTCACATTTGAAGTTTAAGATACCAGAAATATTGCTCTCTTCAATTACAAAGATCAAACCTTATCTAAATTGGAGATATGGCATAAGAGACTAGGTCATATAGGTGAAAGGACACTAAAGCAAATATGTAGGGATGAGAGTGTGCTTGACATTCCAAATGTGTCCAAGCAACACATGATTTACAAATGTGGAGCATGCCAATCTGGCAAAGCACATAGGCAACCATTCAAAAGAAAAGGATGCATGTATGAAGACTACTTGGAGCTTGTGCACACAGATGTGTGGGTTCCTAGCATAGAGCCATCAATCTCAAGATCAAGGTACTATGTTTCATTCATAGATGACTATAGTAGATGGACAATACTTTACTTTATGAATCATAAAGTTGAAGTCTTCATTTGTTTCAAGAAGTATTTGGCATTGGTTGAGAATCAAATAGGTAGAAGCTTGAAGATGCTCATATCTGATGGAGGTGGTGAGTATTTCTCACATGAATTTGACTCCTTCTTATAGGACATAGGCATAAAGAGAGAGGTTACAACAAGGTACACTCCTGAACAGAATGGAGTGGCAGAGAGAAGAAATAGACCAATAGTAGAGGCTCCAAGATCAATGTTAAATGAAAAGAAACTTCCAAATTACCTATGGGCAAAGGATGTTTCCACAGCCACATACTTAATTAATAGGCTTCCATCCAAGTCCTTGGATGGAATGACACCTTATGAGGCATGGAATGGCATGAGACCTTCCCTAGAACATTGTAAAATCTTTGGGTGCATTGCTTATGCACATATACCCTCACAGATTAGAGGAAAGCTTGATCCCAAAGTTAAAAGATGTATATTCATTGGCTTGACCAAAATCAAAAAGGATATAGACTGTATAATCCCACTAACAAAGGATTTTTAGTTAGTAGGGATGTGGTGTTTGATGAAAATAACTCCTGGTTTGAAGATGATTGCAAGAAAATAAACCTACCCTATGACTTGGAAAGTGATTTTCCAACTTTGACTCAAGAAGAACCACAAATATCAGAAGATGTCAACTCTGAAGATGAAGAACAAATTGAGTTCAAATCTTGGAATTCTAAGGGCAAGACAAAATTCAAACAATTAGAAGACATTACAGAGTCATCCAATCAAGCACTTAGAAGATCTCAAAGTGAGAGTAAGAAACCAATAAGGTATGTCTATGACACATCACTAGTCACCAAGCATACCATATACATGGCTAACGATTCTATGTCAAAAGAGCCTTCTTCATTTGGAGAAGTGAATAAGAAGGAAGAATGGAGAGAAGCTATGCAAGAGGAAATTGAGGCACTTCAAGAGAACAACACTTGGGATTTGGTTCCCAAGAAACCAAGCATGAAGGTTATAGGATCCAAGTGGATTTACAAAGTAAAGAAGAATTCAGATGGTTCAATCAACAGGTATAAAACAAGGCTAGTAGCAAAGGGATTTGCTCAAACCCATGGAGTAGATTATGAGGAGACCTTCTCACCTGTGGCTAAGATGTCAACAATCAAACTTTTAGTAAGTATTGTTGCTTCAAAGAATTGGAACTTGTATCAGTTAGATGTTAAAAATGTATTCCTTAATGGATGGATCTCTGAAGAGGTATACATGGCTCAACCACCAGGGTATGAAGACAAGGGAAATCTTGACTATATATGCAAATTAAGGAAAGCACTTTTTGGTTTAAAATAGGCTTCTAGAGCTTGGAGCCATAGACTAGTCACATATTTGTAGCACCAATGTTTTGTTGCTAGCAAAGTAGATTCTTCTTTGTTCATTAAGAAGACTAACTCAGAAGTTATTTATCTATCTGTTTATGTGGATGACATCATCATTATAGGGAATGATTCCAATGGCATCAAGCAAATCAAGTCTCAAATTATGAAAGATTTTAAAATCAGTGACCTTGGTTTGTTAACATATTTTCTTGGATTAGAGCTTGTATATATAGATTCTAGAATCTTTATTACTCAGAGGATGTACATTCATGATATGTTGGTGAAATTCAAGATGGAGAACACTAAAGTTGCAGGTACACCCATGGAACTCAATCACAAACTTAGTTCTCATGAGGGAGAACTACTTGAAGATATTACAAGTTATCAAAGGCTTGTTGGGAGTCTCGATTATGCAACCCTAACTAGAGTGGACATATGTTGTATGGAGTAAGTACGTTAAGCCAATTTATGCATACACCAAGAAAACCTCACATGGAAGCTGCCAAGAGGATCTTAAAGTATCTAAAGGGTACCATAAATGAAGGTCTATTTTATCCATTCACTTTTGAATTGGATATCAAGCTATACTCTGATGCAGATTGAAAGGGCTCAAAAGATGATAGGAGGAGCACTTCTAGCTACTTATCTTTTGCAGGTTCAATGTTGATTTCATGGTCATCAAAAACACAACCAACTGTGGCATTCTCATCAAATGAAGCTGAATATAGAGACCTAGCAAATGCAACACAATAAGCAATGTGGTTAAAGCTACTCTACTCAGAATTGGGGATACACAACTATACTCCAATGATCTTTCAAGATAACACTAGCTCACTTCATTTGGGTGCTAATCTTGTATATCATGCAAGGACTAAAGCACATTGAAGTGCACTATCATTATGTGAGAGAAACGCTACTTAACAAGGACATCCGATTGTCGTATGTACCAACCAATTTGCAATGTGCACATATGCTAACCAAATCTTTGGATGGAACTAAGATGAACTGGTTCAAGATGATGATTAGATTGCAGGAAATCAAGGAGAAATGAAGACCAAGCATGTTAGGCTTGAGAGGGAGTTGTTGGTGCAAATGAGTCTAAG
This sequence comes from Ceratopteris richardii, assembly GCA_020310875.1. Taxonomy (NCBI): domain Eukaryota; kingdom Viridiplantae; phylum Streptophyta; class Polypodiopsida; order Polypodiales; family Pteridaceae; genus Ceratopteris; species Ceratopteris richardii. The sequence goes on from CM035440.1 coordinate 139,326,096, forward strand.
CCTACATACTTGGACAATTAGTGTTCACTTCATATAGTCATTTAAAATCACATATGACTATCCTCTTGTTAAAGGCATTTACTTTTACTCTTGTAAAAGTGAAAGCCTGAAAATGTCAGGATGGTCATCTAACTTGCTAAGCATCATTCTCAGTGTACACATGATCTTTTTTATTAAAATAACTTGTGATTGGTAGCTATCTAAGTGAGTTAGATACTTCCAAAAGGAATTTGATAAATAGCTAGCATGTTGAGAGCATTGTGCATTTTACTGAGCATGTTGTTAGGTCACCCGAATGGATTGTATTTTTATTTGTCATATATTGCATGCACTGAAAAGGCGTAGCGAATAGTTGTAACTTTTTATTTATTAATGAAAGGGCATTACGGTGTTCTTGGGCGAGAGACGAGATCGCCAGACTGTCTGTCTAGGCGATCGTGTTGAGACGTTGTGTTGCAGATTTGCCGATATCTTGAGTATTCTGTTCTTGTTGAATTGCAGTGATTCATTATTAACACAATAAAATTGTCCTAACATTAATAAGTATGTGCGATGTTGTGATTGTTAATTCGCGCGCTAATGTACTATGTAGCGATAAGTTGTTGCCTTGAAGGATAATTACTGCTTAGTCAAATGTTAATTTGGGAAAAATTAAATAAAGGGCCTCTACACTGTTAGACCCCTATCCATCCCCAAGAACCTGAAATGAGATTAAAAGCGACTTGTCAGAAGTGCTTTTAACATTGGCGCCGTCTGTGGGAAGATGGAAACAGATTGGGAATAATCAGTAAGGGAAGAGCAGTATGCAAGGCAAGCAGTGGAGAATAGTAACCGCTAGTTGAAGAAGTGATATATGCCGGTTACTCGTTCCGACGAGTCCTATCCAAAGTATAGGAGAGATCAACATCCTTGGGCAATTCCAAATTTATTAGGGACACCCCCAGGTGGTAGAAGTGCAGGCCAATTAAGTCCAGTTGCAGAAGGATCGGAGCCAGTCAGTAGTGATTCCGGTGCTAGTTCGGTGACACGTGATGAGATTCCGGTGAATCCGGTACTTTTTGGAGAAGGTACAGTGACTTCTGAGTGTACAGAGACGCAGTGCGGAGTTAGTCCGACACTATCTGGTTAGAATTCGACCATTTTTTGTGATAAACTTGTGTTACCGAGTGAGACCATTTCCGGTGAAAGGGTAACTTGGTTCGATGGAAGTTCGGTACCATTTGGTGGGAATTTGAAGTTTTTCGGTGATAGTGCGGTGTCACCTGGTGGACCCCTCTTACGTTCACCACTTTTTGGTACGAACCTACCTAATTTCAACACCAAAGCTGAGGAAAGGCTTCTAGATTTTGAGTTAAGTAAGAGATTCAACGACATTTTTGAACCGGAAGGGGAGCAAGCTGAGAATAAAGGTTTTGAAGGACAAGAGACACCCCCTCAACATAAGGCTTGGAACCATGCAAGGTTTGTATCTTTCAAGGTTAACCCAAATGCCTTATATTGAGTGAACAGTTGTTCTACCTGCTCTGCCTTCAATACTTTCTTGAATTTGGCCACGTGATCATATGGATCCCTTATGTCATCAAAGTAATTCCTCATGGTTTTCATTACCTAGGAGGATCTCAACGGTTTGGAATGTTCTCTCTGCCTAGGTATGGTGAAGTCATCTTCTTCTCTATGCACTCTATGTCCTCTTGGTTGCTCTCTTTCTTTCCTATTGGTTTCTTTCTGTAATCTACCCCTTTGTAGATTTTGCACCAAACTTACCTCTGGTGCTTCTCTTTATTTCTCCTTACGGGCACCTAAAGTGCTAGCTAGACTTGCACTTGTATGTTTGTGAGATACAGAAGGTTTGTGTAAGGGAAGTACCTTTTGACCCTACCAAATATGGGTTTGTTTACTACAGGTCAAACCTATATACATCCTTTCTTATGCATGACCTAGATAAGTTGCTTTTCTTGGTTATCTAGGTCTTTAGACTCATACACTAGAAACTCATCCTTTGTGTGAGGTTTCATTAACCTAAACCTCCAAAAATCTTCTTTCCTAGCCTCAATCCCATATAGCTCTATGGTATCATTTTCTCAAGGTATTTTGGATGTAGCAATGATTCTTTTTAGCATGACTTGGTATCATAACTTAGGTTTGAATGATGGCTAACTAATTGTTTTGACCATGACTTGGTAGCACAATTGACACTAGCTTCAAAAGAGCTTAAACTTTGTTGCTCCACTTTGTCAAGATACTTAGCTGAAGTCGGACTCATTAATTTGTTTATCCATGTCCCTTAGATTATCTCTTACTCATGAATGGTTTCTTTGATTCTCAATCACTTTTTCTTTGTTTAATTGATATTTTCTGGTTCTAGTTTTATGTAGCATTGTTAGGAACAACTTGTGTGTCTTGAATTTAACATCTTTTCATTTGTTCAAGTTCGCTCCTTTAGGTTTAATATTGTCCCAATTATTATATCAATCTTGAACTTGATGTTCCTTTACTATTTCTTGAACTTTTAAGTTGCTATCACAACCCTTAAATTCTAACTCTTGGGCTACATGCTTAGCCTAAACTAGAATTGACCAAGGGGGTTTGATATTTTTTGACTTTAAGTCATGTGCTTTGTTATTCCCTCCCTTGTTCAAGATGACATCCCAAGCTTGCTTCAATTTTTCGGGACTCCGAGATGAGGCTATGGAAACTTTTGAAGTCCTTGAATTTAATTTTACTCTTAAAAACCACCAAAAATGCATTAAATTTGACCCAAAAAGTAATTTTTTCTTTTCTTCAAAAAGTTTTCCTATCTATTTGTCTCTCGCAATAGACCAATCTATCACAACAAAGGGTTATGTGATGATAGAGTGCTCTGTTGTGATAGACTGAGTCTATCATAATAGAGGGGTCTATCAACTTTTGTATGTCGCAATAAAGAGGGTCTATCAACTTTAGTCTATCACAATAGAGGGGTTTTGTCATGGTGGATAGGTCTATCATAATTATGATATATCATAATGGAGTGGTACATCACAATATATAGTGTTCTATCATGCTTTTTTATCTTTCACAATAGAGATTCTATATCGCAATAGACATCATCTATCAAGGATGCTTTGTCACAGTAAGGCAATTCATCACAAGAGAGGGGTGTCTATCATGATAGATGAGTGATCTATTGGGTTGGCATGTCACGATAGAGAGGCCTTTTCATGAGAGAGGGGGTATATCATGATAGATGTTCTCTATCAAGGTTCTTGGTCTATTGCAATAGATGGGGGTTCTATCACAACAAACACGTATGTCACAATAGATAGTCCTTATCACGGTTTGGCCTATCACAATAGAGCCAAAAACATAGAATTTTTCAACTTATTCTAGGTCGTTGGGATGGTGTTGAGGAGACCTATTCTCCTCTATAGATGCATTTCCTAAAATGCACACTTTTTAGTCTATCATGATCAATCAAGCATGTCATCTCAAGACTTGCACAGTGGTTTGTCATACATGTGTAGGTTGTTGGAGGTGATGATGGACGTGAATCTACACAAAAACAATAAAAAGCACAAAAAAAAGAATGCAGATTTTTTTTCCTCTCTCTCACACACAAGCAAATGAGGGGCAGTGAGGGAAAGGTGGGTATATGATGGTCAAGAAGGTGAAAATTGAGTGAAGATGGAGATGGTGTAGGGGGATGAGGGGGGATGAATTGCTGGAGATCTTTAATTCTCCAAATGTCTGATTTATCTTAATTTAAGAACTCTTATATATCGAGAATAAACCAAACTTTACACAAAAATCATATTATCTTTCATATGTATTAAGAAATACTTCTCTGTATGAAGTTTTCTTTAGCTTCAAGAGTCTGCTTTAGAAATGGACTTCAATCTCTAAATATGACTTCCATTTTAATCATTGGAATGATACTCACATGTTTGTACTCCCTTTGCGCAATCACAATGACCATTAGTTCTTCAAAAGGACTATTAGATTCTTAATTTGATCACTTAGATCAAACCTGTGTCAGAAACTACCTTCCAGAAATGATGATTTTGACATTGTCAACTTCTTAAGTTGATTTCTCTCAAAATCTAACCCATTTTTCTAAATGCTTTTGAACAAAGATTTCTTACCTTCTAACTTAGATTTTGAATGCTCAAACATAAAAAACTTTACACTGATCACTGAGATCCAAGCAAATCTTTGAACAGGAAAATGCACGATTCTGAGAGCTTCACTTGCAGACTTCTACATATGAATGTTCCTACTTGTCATACACAGAAGAGAATAAGATCATCAAACTTTGGTCAAAGCTTCATTAGCTTCTAATTAGATGTGTACAAAAGATTTCTTGATCCACATGATCAGGCTGAGAGAATTCTAGGAAAGACTAGTTGCTAACTCACGAGAAAACTCTACACATCTATCTCTTGAACAATCATAAATATATTGATCACATTCTCATCTACTCTTCATCTCTCTCTTATATCACGAATATACATGATTTTATATATACATGTGACTATAATCTCATCACTACATCAAGTATTTTTGAAGTATTTTTCCAAAACTACTATACATAAATGTACAAAACATTTCTCCCTGATTCTTCAATCTACTTCATGCTTTGAGCTTGAGTCTTTCCTTCACTTATTCATTCTTAGTCTTCATGTAATCATCCATTGATGATTTTCTTGCTCCAATAGCTCCCCCTCAGTCATCAATTGTGATTACCCGCACCTTCTTTATACCTGCCATCTCTTTAAACCTTTGTAACTTTGGTCCATCCAAACCTTTTGTCAGCATATCTGCTACTTGTTCTTTTGTTGGTGTATACATGACTTCAATTTCTTTATCAAGTACCTTTTCTCTCAATAAATGATACTGGATCTCTATATGTTTAGTCTTGGCATGAAAAAAAAGGATTAGCTGCCAAATATAATGAACTCATGTTTTCTCTAAATATGAATGGAACACTCTGATCAATTCCTAGACTTTTTAATAAAATCTTCGACCAAATTACTTCCTTTGTAGCTTCAACCATTCCTTTGTATTCATCTTCTATAGATGAAAATGCAATTGTATGTTGCTTCTTTGAGCACCAAGAAATTAACTTATCTCCAACATAACATAGATAACTATGAGTGGATCTTCTATCATCTGAATTACCTGGCCAATCTGCATCACTAAACACTTTGAGCCTAGTATCAGAAGTAAATCCATAATACAGACCTTCATTCAGAGTTCCTTTGATGTATCTTAGCACTCTTTGTCCTGCAACCTAATGAGTTTGCTTTGGGCAATGCATAAATTGAGATAAGACACCAACTGCATATGAAAGATCTAGTCTTGTCAAAGTAGCATAGATCAAGCTACCTACCAAACTCTGATATGTCTTCATGTCTTTGACTTTTCTCCTCCATACCGGCTTAGTGTATGGTTAATTTCCAATGGTGTGGTTGAGGGCTTACAATTCTCCATATTAAACTTCATCAAAAGATTTTTCAGATACCTTTCTTGTGTAACATACACTCCATGTTGAGTGTATATAATCTCCACCCCTAGAAAATAAGACAAATTTCCCAAATCACTTATCTTAAACTCATTTTCCATATGCTTCTTTAGCTCCTTTATTCCTTGAGTATCTGTACATGTGACAATAATGTCATCAACATAAATACATACATAAATGTATCTAACTTCATTTGCTTTCACTAGCAAACTACTATCTGCCTTTGAGGCTTGATATCCAAGTTCATTCAAGAACCTGAACAATCTGTAATTCCATGCTCTTGGAGCTTGTTTTAGACCATACAGAGCTCTCTTAAGCTTTTACACACAATCTGATTCATTTGACTCTTTGAAACCCTCTGGTTGCTCCATGTATACTTCATCTGCAATATATCCATTTAGAAATGCATTCTTTACATCTAATAGAGAAAGTTTCCGACCTTTACATGTAGCATTTACAATTATAGTTCTGATTGTAGACATCTTGGCTACTAGACTAAAGGTTTCATCATAGCCCACTCCATGTGTTTGGGCATATCCTTTGACCACAAGTCTAGCCTTGTATCTAGAGACTTTTCCATCTGCAAACCTCTTTGTCTTATACACCCACTTACATCCAATCACCTTCTGATTCATTGGCCTTGGCACCAATTCCCATGTCTCATTCTTAAGTAGAGCATCATACTCTTCTTGCATTGCTTTCTCCCAATTTTCCTTTCCTTTAGCTTCATCATATGTGGATGGATCTTCATCTGTCTTCACAATGTAAGCATAATCTTTGGTTGTCAAGAAAGATGTATCATAACTATACCTGATAGGTTGTTTTCTATCTCTTGATGATCTTCTAATTTCTGCACTTCTTGAAGTTTCTCCTTCATTTTGTTCTGGATCAAACCTTGGTTTATCTTCATAATTATTCTGCATTTCATTTCTACAAACATCATCATCAACATCTTCTTCATATACCTTCATCTTTGACTTCCCTTTCCTTTTGATTTCTTCAAGATCTATACACACATTATCTGATCCTATAAACCATGTGCTTTGCTCATCAAATGTAACATCTCTTGAAACAAGAAATTGTTTTGTGGAAGGATTCCACAACCTGTAGGCTGTATCCCATTTGTTTATCATCATTACCCAATGAACATATATTTTTTTGCTTTAGGTTCTAGCTTATGTCTCAATTGAGATGGAACATAAGCATATGTCAAACATCCAAATATTTTGCAACAATCAAGAGTAGGTTTCTTACCCCACCATGCTTCATAAGGAGTACTTCCCTCCAAAGCTTTGCAAGGCAACCTATTCACAAGATAAGTTGCAGTATTAATTGCTTCTGCCCACATATAATTTGGAAACCTTTTTTCCTTCATCATTGATCTTGCAAACTCTACAAGAGTTCTATTTCTTCTTTCTGCAACTCCATTTTGTTGTGGGGAGTACCAGCAAGTCACTTCTCTTTTGATACCTGCATTCCACATATAATCATCAAATTCTTTAGAAAAATATTCTCCCCCTCCATCTGATCTCAATCTCTTCAGCTTTTGTCCTATAATTCTTTTTGCATAGGCAAGATAGTGTTTAAATGTCTCAAACACTTCAGATTTATCCTTGATTACATATAGAATAATCCATATGGTTTCATCATCAACAAATAGCACATAATACCTTGATCCATTTATGCTATAGTCCTTTGAAGGACCCCACACATCTGTATGAATCAATTCAAGCATATTTGAATACATGTATCCTTGCTTATTGTATGACTTCTTGTGAGCTTTACCTAACTGGCAAGCCTCACATTTGTATATCATATGTTGACCTTCAATATTTGGTAGAACAAGCACTGCACCATTCTTTGTCATTTCTTTACTTCCCCTTTCATTAAAATGTCCTAACCTCTCGTGCCATAGATCCAATTCAGACATCTTTTGACTTCCATAAGTAAAAAATGCATGCCCCACATTACCTTGGACTTTGAGAGTGAATAATCTTCATTCCTTTTTTCCTCTGGCAATGCTTCTATATGATTGACTTGGATCTTCAACATAAACACCATCACTTGAAAATCTGACTTCATATCCCTTCTCAACAATTTTCCCTACACTTATTAAATTTTTAGGGATTGTTGGAACATAAAGTACCTTGCTTAGGAGTGTACTTCCACTCCTTGTCTTCACTGATCCAATGCTCTCAACTTTGTGTTTGGTGTTATCTCGTTTTTTAATTGTATGTCCATTCACTTTAACTTCCATATCAGTCATTAAAGAAATATTACCACTCAAATGATTACTGCATCCTGAGTCAATATAAAACACCATTTGATCTTCATTGATTACTTCATGAGTTGCATTCAAGATAAGGGTCAATTCTTCCTTTTGATCTGAAGCACAATTGTAATATGTGTTGTTATAGGATTGAGGTTGAAAGCTTCTTCCTCCTCCTCTAGCATATGAGGATCTTCCACCTCTTTCTTTAAAGTTGCCTCTTTGATTTCTGCCTCTTGTTCCTCTAGGATTAAAATTCTGATTATGACTTCCACCATTTTGATTATTGTACCAATAATCATTTGCCAAGTGATTTGTTCTACCACAAATCCAACAATCTTTAGTATTATCTTTGTTCTTACCTCCTCTTCCTTTACCTCTGAAATTCATCTTCCCTTTCATGAAGTTTACTTGATTTGAAGATCCTTCTTCATCATTTTTCTGCTTGCCTTTAGCATTCTTCTTCTTATCCTTTGAATACATTGCTTGACTTGAACCTCTGTCATTCTCTCCTTTAATGTCCTACTCAAATGTTAGCATATGTCCTAACAATTGATTAAGATCAGGAGTAAAATGATCTAATGATAGTTCTGTAGACAATATGAAAGGTTTCCACTTTTCATCTCCTCTTAGACCTGTAAGTATTTGCCTTACCAACTTGTCTTCTTCATTTTCTTCATCTATTGCTCCCAAACTATCTGCAATGTCCTTCATCTTTGTAGCATAGTCAGAAATTGACTGAGAACCTTTCTTCTTGAATGTTGTAAATTCAGCCCATAGTGAAGCCTTCCATGATTTGGTTGTGTTTTGGAAATGTTCTTCCAAAGCATTCCATATATCTGTTGCACTTTCTAATCCTCAAATGTGTGGTAGAAGATAATCATTTATAGCCATGTAAATTATGTTCCTGGCTTGAGCATCTCTCTTCATCCAATTCTTTAATTCTACAAGTTCTTCTCTTGTTGGAACACTTGGATCCTTAAACTCGGGCTTTTCTTCTTCTCCTGTAATAAATGATATCAAATCTTTGCTCATGAGGTGTGCTTCCATCCTCGTGGACCATGCTGGATAGTTCTCTCTATCTAGTTTGTAAATCTGCAAGCTTTCTCCCATCTCTTGACTTCTGTGTCTGCAATTACTAAGATTTATGGTGATATAATGTACCTTTGATATGAGGCTTTAATCCTTCTTGATCCTTTGAACTCGTTCTTTGTTCTTCTTCATGTTTTCTTCCAAACTTTACTCTTTGCTTCTTCAATTCACAAGATCTTTGATATCTGAAACAGTCCAGATTCTCCTTGCTTCTTCTTCACCTTGATTTGATCTTTTAGCTCTGATACCACTGCTAGAGATCTTTAATTCTCCAAATGTTTGATTTATCTTGATTTAAGAACTCTTCTATATCAAGAATAAACCAAACTTTACACAAAATGCATATTATCTTTCATATGTATTAAGAATTACTTCTCTGTATGAAGTTTTCTTCAGCTTCAAGAGTCTACATCAGAAATGGACTTCAATCTCTGCATGTGACTTCCATTTTAATCATTCAAGCACTGAGCACTGAGATCCAAGCAAATCTTTGAATAGGAAAATGCGTGATTCTGAGAACTTCACTTGCAGACTTCTACATATGAATGTTCCTACTTGTCATACACACAACTTTAATCATTCAAAAAACTTTACACTGAGCACTGAGATCCAAGCAAATCTTTGAACAGGAAAATGCGTGATTCTGAGAACTTCACTTGTAGACTTCTACATATGAATGTTCCTACTTGTCATACACACAACTTGAAGAGAATTAGATCATCAAACTTTGGTCATAGCTTGATTAGCTTCTGAATTAGATGTGTACAAAATATTTTCTGATCCACATGATCAGGCTGAGAGAATTCTAGGAAAGACCAGATGCTAACTCACGAGAAAACTCTTTACACATTTATCTCTTGAACAATCTGAAATCTATTGATCACATTATCATCTATTCTTCATCTCTCTCTTATATCACGACTATACATGAGCTTATATATACATGTGACTATAAACTCGTCACTACATCAAGTATTTTTGAAGTATTTTTCCAAATTATTATACATAAATGTACAAAACATTTCTTCTTGATTCTTCAATTTACTTCATTCTTTGAGCTTGAGTCTTTCCTTCACTTCTTCATTCTTAATCTTCATGTAATCATCCATTGATGATTGTCTTGCTTCAACATGAATGGAGGTAATGGAAGTGAAAATGGAGATTGAAATAATCAAGTAAATGAAAACAACTTTACAAAAACTAGTTACCTACACTCCAATATCTCTTGTCTACTCTCTTACCATCACACGCTTGCCCTCGAGTAGTGCTCCCTAGAAATGGTGCCAAATTTTATGTGACTCATCAAAAAATGATGATTATCAGCATCAATGGAGATCCACTTCTTAATTGTCAATCCATGGAGATGTGAGGGTTATATGAAAAACATGAGCTAGTGATGTGTGTAGAAGTGGAGGTGAAGCACATGAGATGCACACACATATACACACACACACACACACAAGGTAGAGAAGATCGAGAGGAACAATGGACGATTCTATTTATCTCAAGTTCATACAAGTTATCTTTTACAAACCAACTGAACCTTTAAAATGACCTTTCTAGCTCTTTTTATAGTTTTTAGGTGATTTTTGGTCTATTTCAAACCTAGTGTCATGCATAGCAAAAATCAGGTCCTAATGCTAATTTGAAGGCTAAAATAAGATTCAAAAATTACAAAATTTGATTGTGGCTTGAACCTAAGCTTCTCAAGCTTGAAGGCACCTTAGCTTGCACCAAATGGAGCATACATTTATGAATGTGGGACTTTTATACAATGGGTTAGTGATAAAAGTCATTGTTTTAGAGAAACTTGTAATTGTATGTTTATGCAAAGAGTGAATTTTGGGTTTTGCCTTATAAACTTCTGCTTCTCTTATGGCTACTTGGCCATGTCCTCCACTTTTTTCTCTTCTAGTTTGGCCTTGAGTGTCAACAAGTAGGATCCAAGAATCGAGGGTTGAAAACACCTTTGCCCATAATAGTGGAAGATTCAATAGACCCTTTTATCTTAATTAAGAGAAAGAAATCCTAGAATCAGAAGAATAAGAGAGAGAGAGAGAGAGGATCAAGAATAAAATGGGTAAGAAGATTGCATGAAGGAGATGGAGAATCTCAATCCAAAGAGACTCTCTCTTGTCTTGAGGAGAATATGAAAGCAAAGGAGAATACGAAAGCAAAGGAGAATAAAAAAGCAAATGAGAGGAAAAAGGGATGAGGGGAAATCAAACTCGGAACCATGTAGGTTCAATCCTAGTTGATCCTAAGCACGAAGATCTATCAGTCGAGAATAGCAACAAAACCTAGCTTGAGCAACATTACAAGTGTTATCCAAGAGGAGACTTAGAGAAAGAGAGATTAGCAATTTTCAAGAGATTAATTGAATTTTCTCAAGCGATGCTAGAAGGACCATCGACTCCCATTAGTGATACTAGAATTTTAGAAGAGAAATTCCAAATGTAGAGCCTATCATGATTAATAATGAACCTTTATTTGAGTCAATTGTAGAGGTAGACGACACAATAAGTCTTGCTATTCTATGTGAGTATTAACATGTCTAATTGTCTTTGTGGTCCTACCTTGAGATGTAAAAGACCAAGATTGGTAGAGGAGAAATCCAAGACCATTGAGGAAATGAAGTCAAAGTGTGATGCACTTTGATCTTAGAAGAATTGCTATAAGTCAAACCTCATTATGGGAAAACTTAACGATTCAAGTGAAGAGTATCAAAAACATTGATGAGTATGATTTTGCCACAGAAGGGAAATCTATAGTGAAAGTACTAGTGGAAAAAGTTGGAGAGTTCAAATGGGATGAGGGAAATAGTTCTCTTTGAGTTTTTTTCAATGGATATATGACAAAAGATATTCTGAATACAAGTGCAAGAGTAGGCATTTCCACCAAAGATATTTAGGTGAAATGTGTCAAACCCTCTTTGAGATCAACAAGAATGGAACTACAATTGGCAAATGGTCATGTTGAACACCCACTAGGTGTACTTGAAAATGTCACTTTGACAAACTCGTGTGGATTTTGAGCATATCTTGGTCATATGTCCATTTGGTAAAGCAAGAAATCATGAGGTTATCTTTGGGAGATCCTTCATGCATCAGCTGAAGGTGGTCTAGGATTGGGAAGAGACTCTTTGTATCTATAGCACCAAGGGAGTATAAACAAGATAGATCTACACAACTTCTCATATAGAGATGTTTCCCCTCTCTAGTGGTCCATTACAAAAAGAAGAAGATAACGTCTCTATAGATCCATGGATCTGCAAGTCCACCAAGAGAGAAGGCAAAAGGCTTCAGAGTAAGATGCCAATTTGCCAAGAATAGAGTTCAATAGAGGACCTAGCCTACATGCCTCAAATAGTTCTTGATGAAGCCTCTGAGCCACATGGATGCTACAACCACATAGTAGAGTTTAGGCAAGTGTTGAGAGCTGAAAAAGTTGAAGACTTGTTCAGTCAATACAATGCTTTTGGCCTAACTCTTAAGAACACTACCTTGAGTTGGTTTCAACTTCACTAGAGGCAATTTAGAAACATTGACCAACTATTGGAAGCCTCCATTATTGAATTTTCTAAGAGTTGAATTAGGCACAACACCTCCTCTTTGATACATAGCTTCAAACAACAACTCAAGAAATAGCTCGACTTGCAAGAATGTGGTTTAGGCAGTACTTAGAGAGGTTCCATGTTCTAGAGTCACCCACACTAGCCAAACAAGTGGCTTTATTCCTAGATGGTTTGTTAAGTACCAAACTAAGATCTTATGTGTACTTCAAGGACCCTAGATCCATAGAACAATGTGTATGCATGTGCACAGACATTGAGGATAATCTAGGTGAAAAATTAGAGCTTTCAAAAATCTATAAGGATTTGGATAGCTCTACTAGCCTCACTTCCAAACCATCCACATCTATTGAGGAACTTGCAGAGAAGGTAGCCCAAAAGTTAGGAGTCTCTATCAAACAGACACCTAGATTTGTCTTAGTGAAATGATGCTATACCTATGGAGGAGTCCACATGGCTAATGTGTGCCCACTCATGTCTCAACCCCAAGTGAACCCTAACAACTAATATTGCTTAATATAAAGGAGGTATACTAACCACACCGCACAAGATTGCCCATACAACAAGCAAGTGTTCTGGCAAAATTATCCACAACCATATCCACAATAGGGGAGATACCAAAATCACTATCGACCATGGAAGTACATTAGACCCTAGCAACCCTATCAACCACCCTATTGATGGAGTATATCCACTCCTAGTTGCAACAGAACAATGATAGGCCCTTCGTAGGACCAAGTAGTTCACTACCACAATCCACCAAAAATTTAATTGCTCTTTGGACCAAAAAATTGAACCGTTCCAATATTGCATGTAAAAATAGACATTATGTAAAAATAGACAAGACAAAGATCACTCAATTTGGATAATGTTAGAGGTATCAAACTCCCTTCACAAGATAGACCAGAAATTGTCCAAACTGGTAGCTTGCACCTATGTATACTGTTGATATATTTAGGTAGTGATGTGTGTGAACACTCTAGGACCGCCGTGGCACTTTTTTCCCTCTTTAGGAGGTTTTTTTCCCCCGGCTTGTATATACGCCTATTGCCCTAATGGGCTACTTATCTTTGTACATTCTCTAGTAATACATTCAGTCTTGTGTGTTGTGCTCCAAGCTTCTTCTTCTTCCTTGTGCTGTTCGCGTGCTTCCGCAGACGTCTAACTCCAACAATTGGTATCAGAGCAGGTCGTTGCTTCTTCTAGGGTGCTGTCGACACTCCTCCGTTTGGAGTCTCAGATTCGCACAAAATTTGGTGAGCATACTCAGGGTGTTTTCGAGATCAAAACAGCTTCGATCTGTGGTGCCGAAATCGCGATCTGAGCTCGTTTCGGCCTCTGAACGCACTATCGCAGTGCTTGTGCAGGCTATTTCATCCTTTTGTGCCAAAGGTATATACAAGTTTCTGTTCGCTAGTTTAAGCGTCTCAAAGTCTGCTACAGGTCTAGCAGAACTCGTCTGGGCAGTTCTGTTCAACTTTTTGAGATACAGTCAATTTTCTGCATCAAGGTATTTTAGTCACCGGCCATGGCTGAAAGCAGTGATGTATTCCGTATGTTGGCTGTTGAGGATAAGTTGGATGGTACCAACTACCCATTATGGGCTTATATGATGCGACATGTACTGGTTGCAAAAGGATTGTGGAACATTGTGCAGGGTGTTGAAAGACGTCCTGTTACACCTGTAACGACAGGTACTGCAAATACAGGTGTTGGAGCTGATGAAGATGGTGTCGAAGATGATATTCCGCAGATGCCTGTTTGTGCTGCTGTTTCTGTTGCACCTACTGTAGAGCAGATTCGTTGGGATGGCAGAGATGCCCAGGCACATGCATTGATAGCTTTGTCTGTCAAACGTGCCATTATTCCTCACATTCGCTCTTGCAGAACAGCAAAGGATGCTTGGGATACACTTACCACTTTGTACCAGGCTAGGAATGAGGCTCGTGTTGCTTACCTCCGAAAACAGTTGGAGAGTGAGCACATGAATGAATGTGATTCGATGGACAGTTTTCTTACAAAGATCAAAGACCTAAAGGAACAATTGATTTCTGCTGATGAGGTTATACCAGATAGCTCACTTGTGCAGACCGTTCTGAATGGCCTTCCTGATTCATATCAGAGTTTTGCCTCTACTCTTCGATTGATGATGAAAGGCAATCCGAATGCCTTGTCATTTGAGGAATTAGTCTCTGTTCTGTTGCAGGAAGATCAGTCCAGGCAGAACAGGTCCATTATGCGTGTTGCAGATCAAGCTTTCCTGGCTAGTCAGAAGGGCAAAGGAAAATGGAGCTCTTCTACTAGTAAGCAGAAATCTGCAAATGCTGCACAATCGAAGAACCAGGATAAAGATGAGAAGAAATCAGAAAAGCAGAAATTGTTCTGCAAGTACTGTAAAGGAAATGATCATATTATAAAGAACTGTCCAAAACTGGCTGCTAAAGAGGCAAAGAAGAAAGAGGCTGGAATGGTTGTTGCAGAGGCCTCTACACCAAAAACAGAGTCTGCAAATCTTGTGCAGGAAGAAGAATGGGCGTTTACTATTGTCTGCAGTTTTGACCCATCTTCTCATGATCAGTGCATGTCTGTAGTAGACTCAGATGTTTGGTACTTTGACAGTGGGGCAACCAAACATATTACCTCGCAGCGCAGTTTCTTCTCTTCACTCGAGCCTGCCCCTACAGGGAATACTGTCACATGCGCCAATAACTCCTCTTATCCTGTTATGGGAGTTGGTAAGATCATTCTGACTACTGCTGATGGTAGTTCTTTCACTTTGTCAGATGCTTTATTTGTGCCAGGGATCAAAAAGAACCTGTTATCAGTTTCTGCATTAGCCAAGATTGGCTTGGTTGTGAAATTCATTGATGGCAGGTGTACAGTCCATGATCTCTCAAATGGCGATGTGATTATTGCTTCTGGCATTTTATGTCGTGGGCTGTATAAGCTCATAGACTATGAAAAATCTGTGAATGATTCGGCATGTGCAGTTCATGATTCTCAGGCTATGTCAGATGCAAGCATGTGGAGTTCATGATTCTCAGGCTATGTCAGATGCAAAGCTTTGGCATGCACGCTTTGGTCATCTGAATTTTGCTAGTTTGTTACGCCTGCAGAAATCTGAAATGGTGTCCTCTTTGCCCAAACTTGAGGCACCTGGAAAACATGTTTGTGAAGGCTGTATTTTGGGCAAAATGCAGCGTTCTTCCTTTCCAAAAGATGGTACAGTTCGGGCTATGCAGAAATTGCAGCTTGTACATAGTGATGTCTATGGTCCTATGCAGACACCCTCTTTTGGAAATTACCTTTACTTCGTGACTTTCATTGATGATTTTTCCAGGCATGCATGGGTATATCCACTCAAAGCAAAGTCCGAAGTGTTCATGTGCTTCAAACAGTTTTTGGTTTTGGCTGAAAATCTGTCAGCATGTAAAATGGGCACCCTCCGTTCTGATCGAGGGGGGGAATATATGTCTTCAGATTTTAATGCATTTCTGGCTGAACGTGGGATAAAACACCAGTGTACAGTGCCGTATACACCTCAACAGAATGGAGTTGCTGAACGAAAGAACAGGTCACTCATGGAGATGGCGAGGTGCATGGTCAAAAGTCAGGCTTTACCACATAGTTTCTGGCTTGAGGCTGTCATGTGTGCAGCATATGTACTGAACAGGTGTCCCACGAAAGCGTTGCAGTCTATCACTCCATATGAGGCTTGGCATGACCACAAGCCATCTGTTGCTCATCTGCGTGTTTTTGGTTGTTTGGCATATGCATTAGTGCCTAAACAACATCGCAGAAAATTGGATGATAAGGCAGTAAAATGTATTTTTGTTGGGTACAGTTCTGAAAGTAAAGGCTATCGTCTGTATCATCCACAGACTAAACGCATTCTGGTTAGCCATGATGTTGTCTTTGTGGAAGATGCTATTCAGCCATTGCTTTCATGTACTAAGGAGACATCTGTTAGCTCCAAAGACATGTATGATACTTTGATGCCTCTTTTTACAGGTGGACAGGCTAGCGCTGGTCCTAATGAGGCAACTTCTCAGCCTTTGTAGGTTTCATATGATGATGCAGATCATTCCATTTCTGATGCAGATTTACATGATGCACTTGTTGATGAGAGAGCTGATATTGAACAGGCAAAAACTATGCCAAAATGGCTGGTGCAGACTTTGCGTGACAACAAATTAGATGCACCTTTGTCATATCGTACTCGTTCAGGCTCTCATAGTACCTCCTTTGCATCAGATTGCTATGCTATGGCTGCATCTAGTCTCTGTGATGAGAATGAGCCTGTTTCTTTTGATGAAGCACAAAATTCAGAAAATTGGATGGCTGCTATGCAATCTGAATATGATGCTATAATGAAGAATGGTACATGGTCTTTATGTGACTTGCCTCCTGGCAAGAAGGCCATTGGCACTAAGTGGGTATACAAGCTGAAGCGTAAACCTGATGGTACAGCTGACAGGTATAAGGCTAGGCTTGTTGCAAAGGGTTATGCGCAGGAAAGAGGCATTGATTTTGATGAGACCTTTGCACCTACATGCCGTATGACTACTGTTCGGAGCATTTGTGCACTTGCAGCCCATCATGGTTGGAATGTACATCAGTTGGACATTAAAACAACATTTCTGAATGGTGACTTGCATGAAGAAGTGTATGTTTTTCAGCCCCGTGGCTTTGTGCAGAAAGGGCATGAAAACCAGGTGTGCAGGTTAAAGAAGGCGTTATATGGTTTAAAGCAAGCACCACGTGCTTGGTATGAGAAAATACATGCCTATCTGATTGCACATGGTTTTGAGAACAGTCCAACTGAAAGCACCTTATATGTTAAGCGTGCTAATGATGTGCTTTTGATCATTGTTGTCTATGTAGACGACATGCTGCTCACTGGTCCTCTTGAGAAGCATATTGCTGATTTCAAGGCTGATTTGCATGCCTCATTTGAGATGTCTGATTTGGGGCATTTGCATCACTATTTGGGCATTCAGTTTATGCAAGTTGATGGTGGAATGGCTTTGTGTCAAACGAAATATATTGACACATTATTGCAGCGTTTTGGCCTTGAAGACTGTAAGCCTATTGCCACTCCTATGGAGACAGGTTTACGATTGAGTCTTCATGATGCTGGAGATGCATTTGATGCTGTTCTCTATCAGCAGGCTGTTGGATGCTTGATTTACTTATGCATTACTCGGCCAGATATTCAGTTTGCTGTCTCACAGATGAGCAGGTTTAGGCATTGCCCAGGAGTCACGCATTGGAAAGCGGTTAAGCGCATCTTTCCCTACTTGAGTGGTACTCGGCTACTTGGGTTGTTTTATCCCAAGGGGGGATCACTACCGCCAGATTTGCATGCTTTTTCTGACTCAGATTGGGCTGGTTGCTATGACACTCGTGTGTCCACCAGTGGTTTTTGCTTCATGCTTGGTAGCTCATGTATATCTTGGTTGAGCAAGAAGCAGCCTACTGTGGCCACTTCTAGTTGTGAGGCTGAGTATAGGGCAGCTTTCACAGCGACTGTTGAGTGTGTGTGGCTCAGACGCCTTATGGCTGATTTGGGTGTTGGCCAGTCTTCTGCCACCACCATCTTCACTGACAGTTAGAGCGCATTGGCAGTTGCGAGGAACCCTGTGTTCCATGCTCGCACTAAGCACATTGAGGTGCATTATCACTATGTCAGGGAGAGGTTCTCTGCTGGGGAGATCAGCTTGGCATATGTGCCCACGCAGGAGAACATTGCAGACCTTTTCACGAAGGCTCTGCCTAGGGAGAAGTTTGAAGCTTTCCGCAAAGCTTTGGGCTTACTTCCTTTTGTGGAGTCATTTCCACATAGCTCGGCACTTCCTTATACATGAGTGCCAACTCCTTGTTCACCGCATCACTCCCAGGGGGGATTTGTTGATATATTTAGGTAGTGATGTGTGTGAACACTCTAGGACCGCCGGGGCACTTTTTTCCCTCTTTAGGAGGTTTTTTTCCCCCGGCTTGTATATACGCCTATTGCCCTAATGGGCTACTTATCTTTGTACATTCTCTAGTAATACATTCAGTCTTGTGTGTTGTGCTCCAAGCTTCTTCTTCTTCCTTGTGCTGTTCGCGTGCTTCCGCAGACTTCTAACTCCAACATATACCTTCCAACACACATACACTTGGGAATATGTAGAGATCAGAATAGATATATTTCAAGCTCAATATACTCAAGGCTAGTGAACACTTGATACTAAGACTGTATCCAAAAAAAGCTCAAAATCATAGGAACAAGATGAGCTATCTTGCAAACGAATCGGACTACTACACAAAAAGATATGGTTGATCAAAGGTCACTTCCTATGAGAAAACTCCAGTGAGCAAGGGGCTTGCTTAGCTAGGGGATAGATTAGACCTGGAGTAAAAACTCCTAATGAGAGCCTATAAGTGCTCAAACGGTAGAGGAGGATGGCCATGACTTTGATCCATGTGTTTGCTTATATAATGCTCAAAAAGATAGTTGTAGATTTGAATTCAAAACTACTCTCCAAATGATCCCGAATTTTCTCCATCAATTAGGTGGTTAAAGAGCTGAGAGAACTTGTGGAAAAGTGGTTATATATTCGAACAAAAAGTGTGAGTGATGTGGCACTTCAACTTAGCATGAGTTCCCACACTTGAGATTGCTAAAATTCTAACACTCCCCCTCAAGCTCAAGTGTTAGTTTCCATTGATCTCCTTCAAGTTGAGGTTGATCTTGAATTTCTCCAACTTTCTTGCATCCATAAACTTGATCATGATATCTGCTAGCTGTTCCTTGGTGTTGATGTACTTGATGTCTACTTCTTTTGCTAGTACCTTCTCTCTGATGAAGTGATAATGGATTTTTATGTGCTTGCTTCTTGCATGGAACATAGGGTTGCTTGCTAGATGAATTCTTGACATATTATCTCCAAATAGAGTGAATTGTTTGACCTCCACATCCAAGTCTTTGAAGAGCTTCTTGAGCCACATGATCTCACATGTAGCAAGTGATAAAGCTCTGTACTCAGCCTCAGTAGATGATAATGCAATTGTAGGTTGCTTCTTGGACATCCATGAAATGACTCTTTGACCTAGCATGAAGACATAGCCAAATGTGCTCCTTCTATCCTCCTTTGAACTAGCCCAATCAGCATCACTAAAGCCTTGAGGTTGTAATCCATATCCATAAGGATATTATAATCCTTGGTTGGTACTGTGCTTGATGTACCTAAGCACTCTCTTGGCTGCATTCATATGAACATCAGTTGGTGAATTTAGAAATTGAGAAAGAACTAATACAACATAAGACAAGTCAGGTATTGTGATGGTAGCATAATTAAGGCTTCCAATTATGCTTCTATATGCTGAAATATCTTCAAGAGGTTCTCCTTGACCTACACATAACTTAGCGTTTGGATCCACAGGTTGTGTGAGTGGCTTACATCCACTCATACCATACTTATAAAGTACATCTAACAAGTATTTCCTTTGAGCAAGGTAAATACCATTTTCCACATAAATAACTTCAATCCCAAGAAAGTATTTAAGAACTCCAAGATCTAAAATCTTGAATTCACTTCCAAGCTTGGCCTTGATCCATGTGATACTTGCATCATCACTTCTTGTTATAATCAAGTCATATGCCTTCCTTCTTGAGGTATAATGAAGGATCTCCATCACTTGGCTTGTATCCACACGTGCACAAATACTCCACAAGCCTTTGATTCCATGCCCTAGGAGGTTGCTTTAAACCATACAATGATTTTCTAAGTTTATAAACAAAATTTGAATGTTTAGGGTTCTGAAACCATAATGGTTGAGTCATGTAGACTGTCTCCTACAAATCACCATTAAGAAAAGCATTCTTTACATCCAATTGATATATTGGCCACCTCCTAGATGTGGCAACCCCAATGATGGCCCTAATTTTGGTCATCTTTGCAACTGGGCTGAATGTTTCTTCATAGTCAATCCCATAGGATTGAGCAAGTCCCTTTGCCACAAGCCTTGCTTTGTACCTAGCAATTGAACCATCAGAATTTCTCTTCACTTTATAGACCCATTTGTTGCCAATTATCTTCATCCCTTCCTTTCTTGGAACTAGACTCCATTTGTTGTTGTCTTCAAGGGCTTTGTACTCTTCTTCCATAGCTTCTTGCCACTCCTTTGTGTCTTTGGCCTCTTCATAGGTAGAAGGTTCATGATCTTTGATAACCTTAGTCATGAAAGCATAATGCATAGCAATATAACTATCATAAGCAAGCCTTGAGATTGGATGTTTTACCCTTGTTGACTTCCTTTCTTCTCCTTTTGGTGGAATGAACCTTCTTTGCCTTGGTGCCTTGATCTCTGCTTTTGATGTAGCTCCCCCTTCTAACATAGGTTCTTCAACACCTTCAACTTCATGTCCATCTTCATCAAGCTCTAGAAATCTTGCCTTTCCTTTATTCTTTGATTGATGGGCTGAATCCATGCTTGAAATCCTTTGTATGCTTGGACCATTGATTTCCAAGCTATCTTAAAACCTAGCTTCATATCTCCTCTCTACCTCTTCAATATCTTTATCCTGTAATGGAACTTTGGAAGCATACCATGGTTTGAGTTCATCAAACACTACATCTCTAGATACCTTTAACTCCTTTTTATTAGGGTTATAGCATCTGTAACCTTTTTGCTCCATATCACAACCAATAAACATACATCTTTCAGCCCTTGCATCCATCTTGCCTCTCATTTCTTGTGGCACATGTGTGTAGCATACACACCCAAAGATCCTAATGTGTGAAAGGTCTGGTTTCCTTCAACTTCATGCCTCCTCAGGTGTCATGTCATGTACCCCTGATGTGGGACACCTATTCATCAAGTACACAGTAGTAGATATAGCATCTGCCCAATATGTTAAAGGCACATTCATTTAATTTAACATACTCCTAGCAATTTCAGCAATAAACCTATTCTTCCTCTCTGCTACCCCATTTTGTTGGGGAGTATACCTGCAAGTGATTTGCCTCTTTATACCTTGGTCTTGCAAGAAATCACAAAAGACATGGGAGAAGTATTCTCCCCCTCCATCTGACCTTAGGGTTTTGATGTAGCAACCTTTCTCCTTTTCAACTTGTGCTTTGAATATTTTGAACACATCAAACACATCTGATTTTTGTTTTATACAATACAACCATAATTTTCTTGAATAGTCATCTAAGAAGGTTACAAAGTACCTATTACCTGCAAGAGAGGGCTCTTTGGTTAGCCCCCACATATCTGTGTGCACAAGGTCTAACACACCATGTGCTTCATATCCACTCTTCTTGAAGGGCTACCTAGTTGACTTGCGTAGTTGACAAGCTTCACACATCTCATGCAACATTTGTAATGAAAAATGTAGTAAACCTCTTACCAATTGCCTCTTCTCCATGTATTTCAACCTTTGAATGTTGATGTTACCACACCTTTTGTGCCACAAATCCAAGTCTCCAATCTTCTTGTCTCCATAGGTGATGAACATTGCCTTGTTGCTTTGTCCTTTGCCAATGTCAAGAGTGAACATCGTTCCTTCCTTCTTTCCTTTGGCTATTAGCTCATAGCCATTCCTTGGGTCTTCAATAAAGAATCCTTTGTGGTTGAACTTGACTTGGTATCCTTTTCAATCATTTTTCCAATAGAGATTAAGTTATTTGTAATAGTAGGAACATGTAATACCTCAGATAGTCCTCTTGCTTTGTGGTTGCCTTCAAGCTTCACATCTCCCATTTGTTGTATCTCATGCTCTATTTTGTCTCTTGTCTCCACAAAGCCTCTTTGTTTGGGTGCTTGAAAATTACTGAAGTACTCCTCTTTACCTAGAATATGGTTACCACAACCACTATCTATATATCACACTGCATCATGTGGTTGACCTTCACTTTTATGCTTCACAGCTAACAAATGCTCATTTTTTGAATTTGTTGAGGAGTCAGCATAATTACCTTGCCCTTTATAATTGTTCCCACCTTGCTTTTTCCAACAATGTTTGGCATAGTGTCCTTACTCCCCACAATTGAAGCTTCTACATCTTCCCCTTGACTCCCTTGACAGCTTTGGCTGCCTTGTTGGTAGTTGCTTCTACATCTTCCCCTTGAACCACCTCTGTTGCCTTTGCCTCTTCCTCCTTTGCTTGCATAGAAGAGTTGTTCTTGGCTGCCCTTTGACTTGTTGCCTCCATGGTTGAGCTCCTTAGTCACCATAAGAGAAGTAAGTTGCTCAAAATCTGGTAATGAATCCCTTACATACACAGAGGTTGTGAATGCCTTCCATTTATCTTAAGAGAAGTAAGTTGCTCAAAATCTAGTAATGAGTCCCTTACATACATAGAGGTTGTGAATGCCTTCCATTTATCATCTTCTCTAAGCGCATTAAGTGTGTGGGCAACTAGGTCATCATCATCTACAACACATCCCATTGAACCAAGTGCATCCGAGATCTCTTTTACTTTGAGTATGAAGTCATTAATGCTCTGATTTGATGACTTCCTAAGGTTGTTGAGTTAATTCTTTGAGTTGAATCTTTCTAGCCTTTGTAGAGGTAGAGGACAACCTTTCTAAACACTCCCAAACCTTCCTAGATGTATCCAGGTCTTGGATATGACCTATCATGGAGTTGCTTATGTGTTGAGAAAGAATGAAGATCATTCTCTTATCCCTTTCTTCCCATTCTCTAATGGATCTCCTTTTATTCTTAGTAGGTGTATGTGGATCTATGTATGGCTTCACCTCAGTACCACTAACCAACCCCCAAAAACCCTTTCCCATGAGGAAGTTAGAGATTCTAAACTTCCAAGGTTTGTAATTGCTCTTTTCAAGCTTCTCAATCTGAGTATTATAGTCTCCCATTGTGCATGAGACTATATGTGGATCCTAATCCCTCCTTGGATTTTAATAGATGTGATAAAGAATGATATGTTGCCTTCCCACAAGAGTCTCCACTTGTCGTAAACTTTAGATGATGATAGAAGCTCCCCCTTGCTTCAAATCCTTCTTCAAATCTTGTTGGTCTTTGCTTCAATCATTGGCTCTCAAGAAACTTCAAGGCCTCCTCTTGATGTCTTCAATGCTCAATGATGAGCTCTAATACCACTGATGGAGTACATCCACTCCTAGTTGCAGCAGAAGAATGATATAGGACCAAATAGTTCACTACCACAATCCACCAAAAATTGAATTGCTCTTTGGACCTGAAGACTAAACCTATGAAATGTTGTACAATAAAAATAGATAGTATGCTTTCCAACAAGACAAAGATCACTCAATTTGGATAATGTTAGAGGTATCAAACTCTCCTCACAAGATAGACTAGAAATTGTCCAAACTGGTAGCTTGCACCTATGTGTACCTTCCAACACACATACACTTGGGAATATGCAAAGATCAAAATAGAGAGATTTCAAGCTGAATATAATCAAGGATAATGAACACTTGATAGTAAGATTATATCCAAAAGAAAGCTTACAATCATTGGACCAAAATGAGCTATCTTGCAAATGAATCGGACTACTACACAAAAAGATATGGGTAATCAAAGATCACTTACTATGAGAAAACTCCAGAAAGCAAGGGGCTAGCTTAGACCTAGAGTAAACACTCCCAATGAGAGCCTACAAGTGCTCAAATGGTAGAGGAGGATGGCCACGAATTTGCTTCATGTGTTTGATTATATAATGCTCAAAAAGGTAGTTGTAGATTTGAATTCAAAGTTGCCCTCCAAATGATCCCAACTTTTCTCCATCAATTAGGTGAGTAAAGAGTTGAGAGAACTCATGGAAAAGTGTTTGTATATCCTACCAAAAAGTGTGAGTGATGTGGCAGTTCAACTTAGCATAAGTTCCCGCACTTGAGATTGCTAAAATTCTAACACCTATCAAGCTCAACAAAGGCCTCAACCAATGTTAGTTCAACAATCTCCACCTCTAGCTAATGTGATCTCAGTGAAGTATGCAGCTGCTGAACAAAATTTGAATAGAGCTTTAGTGCTATCATAGCCATTGATTTTAGAAAGTGACCTGAATAATCAGGTTTTGACTCGACTCACATGGATAGTCCACCAGCTTACTATATGGAGTCATTAAAGCATAATGAGGTTTACCCTTACAAAAATCCTAGCAAACCTAGTTGGGAGCCACAATATGCTAATGTCATATATGAAAATCCTAACTCTAGGCCTCAACCTATATAGAAAAGACCCCAACACCCAAAGGACCATACTGTAGATTCTAGGGAGATCACTTTATTTGTGATTGCCTTATGTGTGCATCTATGAAACCCCAATGGGTGACAATTCAAGGTTTTTGTCTGGATGGTGGGAAGGAGCACCTTTTATGGGATTGTCCTAAGAACCCAAACAAAGTACCGAAAATCACTCCTATTAATATCATTGGGTTAGTAGTAGAATCTAGTGGAAGTTTCACTTCCACTACCCTAGTGCAAGTAGTCACTAGAGCTCAGGCATAACAACAAAACCAAGGCTTGGGTCAAGAAAAGAGTTTTGATGTTAGTGAGACTGAGATTCTAACTAAGAAAAGGACGAGCTTGGAAGGATAGCCGTGAACGAAAGAGACAATGGTCGAAGAAGATGAGAAAACTTGAGGAAAGCTTAAGAGAAATAAAAGCCAAGATAATTGAAATTGCATCTTAAACGCACTCTCATACATCATCACCACTACCATCACCACCACTACCATCACCATCACCATCTAATCAACCTCATATAATCCCACCACCACGTAGAGTAGAATCAGTCTTAGTAGATCCTACCTGCAAGATTACAACCACCACGTGCTGGAGAGATGAATCTCCTCCCAACCAAATGTCTCTATATATGGATCTCTCCATGGGAATGCCTGCTTGGGCAGGTAGATACTAACCATCCATGTGTCAGCCATGTAACTGCATGTGCACCAAGTGTCCCAGTTAACTCGAGTTAACTCAAGTGAATGCTTCTAGAAGGCTCTAGATCTCTTTGGGCAAAAATTACTCTCCCCATGTCGCCCATGGGGATTGAACCCAAGACCTCCTCCTTCACATCCTTGAGACTTAACCAGTAAGCTTAGTGGATCACTTGTTCACAAGAGCACAAGACCTCTAGTAAGTCTAAACTTGAGATCTTTGTTCATACACACAGATGACCAAATGGTGTCCGATTTTAGATCCGTCTGAACCGGTTGGACCCCTAGATCATAAACTTAATTTATTACATTCTTCCCCCCTTGGAAAATATTTTTGTCCTCGAAAATAGATCTATATAACTACTGTAGGCAACCCCCGAGCCTCATGTTCTAAAACTAGAAGAACATGGTCATGTTCTAGAATTGAAAGAACATGTCTCATCTCTGTGGTGGCATCCCTTCCCAAATGATTCAAAACACTATCGCTTTACACTTTGGTAAACTCGTCAAAGTACAAAGTAGTGAATGAATAATAAGGGTGGATCTTCAAACATCCTTGGCCAATTCAGAGTTTTTACTTGGTGCGACCTGGACACAAACATGTGAACTGGGTGGATTCTAATTACTAGTCCTATTTATGAGCATGACTGGTGCATGGACTTAGTAATGAAGACAGGATTCTAATCCCTCACAAGACTTTGAGAACACTTGATTCACTTGAATTTGATTTGGAGAACTTGAAGTGCGGTTGTCCCAAACATCTAACTTGGATGTTTATACAATGGTATATTCTTAACCAACACTTACGTGATTTTTGCACCCGTCTAGGGGACTACCTGGTCCAAATAGGTGGAAAAATCCTATGTAAATTGGAGGATAAAGTGTAAGTGTACCATTGATGCATGATCAACCATGCTTTATCTTTGAGCAATTCAAATTCAAAATGAAAACTATCCAACTTAGGACTCTTTTCTCAAAGACTTGAGCTAAAAGTTCTCGAGAATTGTCAACCTGATGAGCAATTCCTAACTTCATTGTTCTAGAGTATAGTGGACTCTAGGAAATCATTTATGCTATAACTTGAAGCAAACTTAAATAAATAAGTTCACTTAGACTTATTATCTTTTGAATATTGAAAAGGTTCTTGTACAAAACATCTATCTAGAATGTTTAATTTAGTTACCTAGTTCTAATCGGCTAACCCTTGACTTTTGTGAAAAGAATCAGATATTATATCTGAGTCAAATCCAAAAGATTTGGAAAGCGGAAAGAAAGAACTAAAACTTTGTTCAACCAATTCAAACTTTGAAGATATGTGAACTTGCTATGAGTCAAAGTCTAGATGACTTAGGACTTTAACTTCTCAAAGATCTATTTCAAGAGCATATTGAAGCATTTTTTCTATCTTTAAGAGAAATAAGCTCGATTCTCAAAAAGCTTTAGAGCAAATCTATAACATCATCTAACCACAAGATACTAGAGTGATAACCAACATCAGTGTGTCGATCCACTGAGGTTCTATTGATGAGTTTTTTTATTCAAGTAATGCTTCACTTGAGACTAAGTTCATGTCTTTATTCAATCTTTATGACTCCTTACTAGGAATGCAATTCTTGAGCATTGCTTTGAGTCAAAGAATTGAATTTGCCAAGTTACACTTGGAATTGGATGCTTAACTTAGTCAATCTAGTTCTTAATTGAAAGGATCATTTCAATGTCAAAGTCCTACTCTTTCATAAATTTATCAAATATTTATGAATCATCGATACTTTAGCTTGAAATGTTTCAAGCAAATCTTGGAAGTTACTTACTTCATTTCTTCATACATACTTGATCTTGAAGTATCTTGAGATCATACTTTTATCCTCCTTGAATTCAAACTTCTCCTTTGAAGTCTTTAATTCCCTTGAGGATCAAATCTAACTTCAAGATTTTGTTAGGACTAAAAGATAATCATCATCTCACGGTCTAATGTCCCATACCATCTTTCCTACATCAATCTAAGTATAAAATATGGTGTCCCATACCACCCTATTTTATACTCACATTGATGCGTGACTGAATTTTATCCTAAAGTCTAAACATCTCTTGATAGATGATGGTGCATGACAACCATCAATTGATGTCTTAGACAAAGGTTTGAAGTCAAAGGGTGAAGCAAAGACCAATATGTGAAGCTTGAAGTTAGTGCATGATCAGAGAATGAAGTCATGTATATACATGTACACTAGACTTGTAATTAAGACACTTATACCTTATTATGGTTAAGAGTTTGTACATGTATGCCTATATATACAAGTAAAAATTTGGGGCATGTACGAGAGATTATGAATGACAAGTTGTAAGATTCATTAGAAACTTTAGAAGTGTAGAGTATATCTCTCATCAAACAGATGTGATGTTTTCCTGAATAGAAGAAAAATTGTGCCTGATATTTTGCTCAGTGCTCCTAATTTGTTTATTCTTTTGTGAAATTCTTTTGTACAAGCCTAATTCTATAGTTGAGTGACCTCTGTACAAATTTTCATATCCTAATTGTGATCAGGCTGAGAGAATTGAGAGTATGAACATTTACATGTGTAAATGTGAAGAAGAGAAGACTGTAGGAGGTGCAAATTTGATGGTAATGTTTTGGATTGTTCTCCTTCCAGAGTGTAAAGTTTTGAGCAATCAAGCACTCATTCGTTAAGTTGGAAGGTAATCTACCTGTTGCTAAAAGCATTTGACTAAATGGGTTCTAGTTTAAGAGAACTATGCATTAGAAGTTGCAGGTGTCAAAGTCAACTGTACAGATGTATAGTTTTAGACATAGGTGAATTGTTTGGAGTAAATCTCAAGATTTACTAAACCTTTTGAGAAGATTTGACTTGGTTAGGGTGTGCAAATACTAGACTACATGTCGTACAAAGTTTCATTGGAAAGTTTATATGTTTGATTAGTCTATGAGTGGATAAAGTGAACGAGACTTTCTGTGTGTTGAGTTTGTTCACAGTTAGTTCAAAATTTTGGTAATCTGGTATTGGGCTTCCAAATTGGTTGAGGTTTTGAGTTGTTCTTGATATAGAGGTGCTTTAATATCAAGGATAACTTATTCTTTTGGAGATTAAAACTCTCCATCAGTGGTATCAGAGCAGGAATCATCAAAATTGAAGAAAGGAGGACCCTAACTGTTGCAGCTATATAGTAATCAACCTTTGAAGATTCAAAAGGTGAAAGTTTGAAGTGAAAGTTAGAGAACGAGTCCTGAAGCTATCAAGAAAATCAAAAGGAACTTCATTTGAAGTAAAGGTACATTCATCATTCACAAAGCTTGAAGAATTGATTGCACACGTGAAGAAAGGATGGGAGATTCTCTTCAGATAGAGAAATTGGATAGAGAGAACTATCTTGCTTGGTCTATGAGGATGGAAGCTCATCTTATGAGCAAAGATTTGATAGGATACATCACAGGTGAAGAAGAAAACCATAATTTAAAAATCCTAGTGTTCCAACTAGGGATGAACTCTCAGATTTGAAGACATGGATGAAGAAGGATGCTCAAGCAAGGAGCATTATCTACATGGGAGTCAATGACTACTTGCTACCTCATATTAGAGGACTTAAAAGTGCCAAGTGACATATGGAATTCTTTGGAAGATCATTTCCAAAACATTAGAAAGTCAAGGAAGGCATCTTTATGGGCAGAGTTTACCACATTCAAGAAGAAGGCTTCTCAATCCATTTTTGATTATGTAACAAGGATGAAGGACATTGCAGATGCATTAGGAGCAGTTGATGAAGATATTGAAGAGGACAAATTGGTAAAGGAAATCCTCACAAGTTTGAGAGGAGATGAGAAATGGAAGCCATTCATTTTGTCTATTGAATTGTCACTAGATCATTTCACTCCTGATTTGAATCAATTGCTAGGACATATGCTAACATTTGAGTAGGATGTCAAAGATGATGTTGATAAGAGTACAGGTCAAGCAATGTATTCAAAGGACAAGAAGAAGTTTAACAAAGGCAAGAAACAATTGAATGAAGAAGAAACTACAAGTAGCCAAGTTAACTTCCTAAGAGGAAGAGGTGATGTCAAAGGAAGAGGAAGAGGCATAAGCAATAAAGATGGATTCAAAGCTTGCTGGATTTGTGGTAAGACAAATCATTTAGCTCATGAATGTTGGCATAATAATCAGAATGCTGGAGGATATAATTAGAATTTTAATTCAAGAGGAAGAGGTAATAGAACTCAGAGAGGTAACTTCAAAGGTAGAGGTAGTAGAGGTTACTTTGGAAGAAATGCAAGTAGAAGTTTTCAAAGTCAATCCTACAATAATACCTATTACAATTATGCTTCATATTAGAAGGAGGATTCAATTTTAATCATGAATGCAACTTGTGAAAAACAAAGTGAAGATCAAAGAGTCTTCTACATAGACTCAGGGTGTAGCAATCACCTAAGTGGAAACATAGCTTTGATGAATGATTTGGAAAATAAAGCAAGTAATCATGTGGTACAAACTGGAGTTGCTCTGGAAGACCCTAACAATGGGTATAAACAAATTGTTTCAGGAAAGAAAGAAGGAAGGCTATTCACATTGAAGATTCAAGGCAATGTTGGTCATCCCTTGTTCACTTATGGAGGACATAAGATCTTTGAGTTAAGTCTTTGGCATAAAAGGCTTGGACATTTCAATGAAAGAGGTATTAAGGATATGATTAACAATGGTTCAATGCTTGGATTACCTAATATTGTAGGTCAATACATGACATACAGATGTGAGTCATATCAATTAGGTAAGGCTCATAAGCAATCATATACTAAGCATAGTCTCATGTATTTAGAAAAGCTTGAATTGGTACACACAGATGTCTGGGAACCATCAAAGGACTTTAGCATTAATGGTTCAAGATATTATGTGATTTATGTTGATGATGCTACCAGCAGGATCACCATATATGTGATCAAAGATAAATCAGAGGTGTTCAATACATCTAAACATCATCATGTGTATGCAAAGAGAATCACAGGTAAAAAATTGAAGAGACTAAGGTCAGATGGAGGGGGAGAGTATTTTTCTAATGAATTCAGTGATTACTTATGGAATGCAGGTATAAAAAGGGAAGTTACTTGCAGGTACTCTCCTCAAAAAAATGGTATAGTAGAAAGGAGAAATAGAACTCCTGTTGAGTTTGCAAGGTCAATGATGAAAGAAAAGAATTGCCCCAATTATTTGTGGGTTGAGGCTGTAAATATAGCTACATACTTGGTTAATAGATTACCATGTAAAGCTTTGCAGGGTATGACACCATATGAAGCTTGGTGGGGTAAGAGACCTACCTTAGATCATTGCAAAGTATTTGGATGTTGTCTTATGCATATGTGCCATCTCAGGCATAAATTGGAACCTAAAGCCAAAAAATTTGTGTTCATTGGTTATGATGATAAGCAGATGGATTATAGATTGTGGAGTCCATCCACAAAGCAATTCCTCGTGTCAAAGGATGTTACATTTGATGAGCAAAGTACTTTGTATGTAGGTAGAGTTAATATTCATGCAGGTGATGAAGAAACTTTGAATCAGAAAAAAGGTAAATCAAAGAAGCAAAAGTTGAAGTTGAAGAAGTGCCAAGGTTTGATCTAGAATGTGATGAACCAGAAACCTCAAGAAGTGGAGAACTCAGAAGGAAATCAAGGCACAAATGTCAACCTACAAGGTATAGCTATGATACTTCATTTTTTACCACTAAAGATTATCCTTATATGGTGAAAGCAAAGGAAGGCCCTTCTACATATGAAGAGGCAAAGGGTAAGGAAAATTGGGAGAAAGCTATGCAGGAAGAGTATGATGCTTTAATGGAGAATGAAACATGGGATTTGGTTGCAAAACCAAATAGTCAGAAGATCATTGGATGCAAATGGGTCTACAAGACAAAGAGGTATGCAGATGGAAGTGTGTCTAGATATAAAGCTAGACTTGTTGTGAAAGGGTATGCTCAGACATATGGTATAGATTATGATGAGACTTATAGTCTTGTGGCAAAGATGAAAACTATAAGGACTCTCATAACTATTTTTGCATGTAAAGGCTGGAAGATATATCAATTAGATATGAAGAATGCTTTTCTAATTGGTTACATTTTAGATGATGTTTTCATGGAGCAATCAGAAGGGTTCAAAAATAAAAAGTATCCAGAGTATGTATGTAAGCTCAAGAGAGCTTTTTATGGTTTGAAGCAAGCCCCAAGGGCATGGAATTATAGACTTGTGAAGTTCTTGAAGGAACTTGCTTTCCAAGTGTCTAAATCAGATAATAGCTTGCTTGTTAAAGCAAGTGATGATGAGTTCATTTACATGTGCATATATGTTGATGATATAATTCTTACAGGTACGAATAAGAAGGGCATACAAAATCTTAAGGATTTCCATCAGATAAATGGAATCTGAGTGAATAATTCCCGAAAGAAATTTTATTGCCAATACCTCGCAACTAGAATAAAGACTTAGTCTTTATTATTAAGATCCCTTGAACTATCAAAAGATTCTTTGCTTACCCACAGGATTTTTAGAGATCTTTCCCGTAATCTTTAAGTCCAAGCATACATTGATGCCTCTTAGATTCCAAAGCTAAGAATCTTGGATACACCTTTAGGTTATATCAATATTTAGACTTAATTACTAATACATGGTTGGAAATTATAGGAACTATTGCTAATAAACTTGCTTGAAAGATTCTAATCTCACATCTAGGGAGATTTTTCTTTCAAGAACTTTAGACTCCTACCAAGGAATCAAGTAATACTAAGCCTCATCTTGGAATCTTTTGCTTTATTGGAATAATCTTCAACAGAAATTCTTGACTTTTGAACAACCAATAAAGCTTTAAGTCTTCATCTTGTCCAAAAGGATATTCCTTTTTAACCAATGCAATAGTTAACTAGACTATTTCCTTTATTGGCATATCTTTGAGGAATAGCTTAATTCCCTTAGGACTACTTTAATGTATCTTCTAGGAAATATCTTGATTCCCAAAGATAACTTTGACTTGTGTTTTTTCTTTAAGCCCTAATTAGCTTAAATAAAACCAAGCACACTTTTCTCATCCTTAGAAAAGTGCTTAATAAAGTTTCCATGCTTTTTGAAAACTCTGCATCTTGACTAGAGATGCAGTCATGGAACCTAGCATCCAACTATTGAACAAACAATCATGCATATGCAAATGAATGTTCTTGCATGCAAATGACTATTCTTGCATGCAAATGCATGTGAGTGCATGCACATGTTGGCATTCTCCTTTCATGCACCAAAATTAAATCAAGGAATTCTTGAACTTGAAAATGCATGTTTCCAATCATCCATGCACAAACATTCTACTTGCTAGAGTTTTAAAAAGATATAATTGTTCTTGTGCATAAACTTGAGCATTAACTATCCTTTTCAAGCAAGAAGAAAAACATGTTTCATGCATGAAAACATTCTTTGAAAAGGAGAAATGCACTAACATTCTTTTGTAGATGCATGCCTATGTTTGTGTTTAATGAGTGTTTCAATATATTTATGCTCTTTCATGTAGGTTTCAATAATTTACATCAAGATTATCAAGAATGAAGTTTACTACCATACTTCAATGATAAAAATGCATCCTACATGAAAGCATAGAGCAAAACAAATATTGAAACCAATCATTAACTTTGGAAAATACTTATCTCCCAATTAGCTATGTCCCTTCATTGATCCTCTAGAAGAGTGATTTGCCATCCAACATCAAATGCTTGTAGAAGAGTTATCCTTCTTGTTGGTGCAGACCAATCACCAATTGAATGTTTGGAAGATCAAAGAATGAAGGAAGATTCAATTCTTGAAGCTTGGAAGAAGGATACATTCAGAGGATATGAGGAATGTACACATATGTACATTAGTATAGTTATAGTTCACTTAGATCTTTGATTAGTCATAGACTTGTACAAATTTCTCTATAAATACCTTGAAAATGTCGAGGCGTGATATGAGAGCATGTGAAGAATAGATGAGTGAATATAGATGTCAAGAAAGGAGAAGTTAGATGTCATGAGACATGTGAAAAGTTAGTTGAGTTTTCCTCTCATCACTCAACTATAATTTCTGAGTAATTGAAGAAATATTGCGCCCGATGTTTCTGTGTCTGCTCCGTTTGTGCTAGATCATTTGTGAAATCCTTTTGAGGATATCTAAGTTCATAGTTAATGAGTCTATGGTCAGAGTTTCAGAGTCTAATTGTAAACAGGCTAGGAGAACTGTGTGTAGGAACATTCATATGTGATGAGTGTTCACAGTTCTCTGAAACAGGCGCAAATTTTGAGTCCAATGAAATGAGTAGTGCTCAGTGCACAGTGTAAAGTTTTACACATATGATAGCTCAAAATCTAAGTTGAGAGATAAGCTATCTACAGCCAAAAGGACTTGGTAAAACGGGTTCGACATTGTGAGAACCAAAGTTAAGAAGTTAGGGGTGTCAAATCGACTTCTCAGAAGTGCAGATTTAGACATAGGTAACTTGTGAAGTTGATTTCTCAAGTTATACTAAACCTTTTGAATAACTTTAACTTAGAGGAGGTGCGCAACTTCTAGGCGACACTCCATACAAAATTTCATAGAAAACTTTACATGTTTGATAGGTCAATGAGAAGAAATTGTGCAGCAGACTTTCTGTGTTTTATCTTCTTCACAGAATTTTTCAACTTTTGATAATTTGAAGGTTGGACCTCTAATTTGGTGAAGGTTTTGACTTACTCTTGATATAGAGGTGTTCTAAATTCAAGAGTAAGTTGTTCTTTTGGAGATTAACACTCTCCATCAGTGGTATCAGAGCAGGAGACATTAAAATCAAGGAAAGGAGGATCCCGACTGCTGCAGATTCAAGAAGTTCAACAATTGAAGAACTAAAAGGTGAAAGCTTGAAGGCAAAGCTTGAGGAGGAGACCATACGACATCAAGAAGGACAAAAGGAGTCTAATTCGAAGTAAAGGTACATATATTGTTCATAAAGCTTGAAGATTTCAATACACAGGTAGAAGAAAGATGGGAGATTCTCTTCAGATAGAGAAATTGGATAGGGAAAACTATCCTGCATGGTCAATGAGGATGGAAGATCATCTTATGAGCAAAGATTTAATAGCCTACATCACAGGAGAAGAAGAGAAGCCAGAGTTCAGAGATCCTAGTGTTCCAACTAGGGAAGAGTTAGCAAATTTGAAAAATTGGATGAAGAAAGATGCTCAAGCTAGGAGCATTATATATATGGCAGTCAATGATTACTTGTTACCTCACATTCGAGGTCTTGAAAGTGCAACTGATATTTGGAATGCTTTGGAGGAGCATTTCCAGAATACTACTAAGTCAAGGAAGGCATCCTTACGGGCAGAATTTACAACCTTTAAGAAGAAGGCTTCTCAATCTATTTCAGACTATGTAACAAGGATGAAAGACATTGCAGATGCTTTAGGAGCTGTTGATGAAGACATTGAGGAGGATAAATTGGTAAGGCAAATCCTTACAGGTTTAAGAGGTGATGACAAATGGAAGCCATTCATTTTGTCTACAGAGTTATCACTTGATCATTTCACTCCTGATTTAAATCAGTTGTTAGGTCATATGCTGACATTTGAGCAGGATGTTAAAGGAGATGGTGACAAGAGTGCAGGTCATGCAATGTACTCAAAGGACAAGAAGAAGAATAGCAAAGGAAAGCAACAAGCAAATGAAGATGAAGGTACAACTAGTCAAGCCAACTTCCTAAGAGGAAGAGGAGGTGGCAAAGGAAGAGGAAGAGGCAGGAACAACAAAGATGGAGGCAAAGCTTGCTGGATTTGTGGTAAGACAAATCACTTAGCTAATGATTGTTGGCATAATAATCAGAGTAATGGTGGATATAATCAGAACTATAATTCAAGAGGAAGAGGAGGCAGAAATCAAAGAGGTAATTTCAGAGGCAGAGGTGGTAGGAGTTACTTTGGAAGAAATGCAGGAAGAGGATTCCAAAGTCAACAATATAACAACACCTACTACAATTATGCTTCAGATCAAAAGGAGGATTCAACATTGATAATGAATGCAACTTGTGAAAGGCAGAGTGAAGATCAAAGAGTCTTCTACATTGATTCAGGGTGTAGCAATCACCTAAGTGGTAATATAGCTTTGATGACTGATTTGGAGAATAAGGTTTTTAATCATGTTGTTCAAACAGGTGACAACACAAAGCATAATGTGAAATCAATTGGATCAGTAAAGGCCAAGGATGGTAGCACCTTATTGAGTAAGGTCTTGTATGTTCCTACAATTCCTAAGAATTTCATAAGTGTAGGACAAATTGTTGAAAAGGGATATGAAGTAAGGTTCACTAATGGTGGAGTATATGTGGAAGACCCTAGCCAAGGGTATAAACAGATTGTTTCAGGGAAGAAAGAAGGAAGATTATTTACATTGAAGATTCAAGGCAATATTGGTCATGCTATGTTCACATATGGAGGACATAAGATCTCTGAGTTAGATCTTTGGCACAAGAGGCTTGGACATTTCAATGAAAGAGGTATTAAAGACATGATTAACAATGGTTCAGTGCTTGGATTGCCTAATGTTGCAGGTCAACATATGACATATAAATGTGAGGCATGTCAATTAGGTAAGGCTCATAAGCATTCCTATTCCAAGCATGGTTTTATGTACTCAGAGAAGCTTGAATTGGTACACACAGATGTGTGGGGGCCATCAAAGGATTTCAGTATAAATGGGTCAAGGTATTATGTGATTTATGTTGATGATGCTACTAGATGGATCACTATTTATGTGATCAAAGATAAGTCAGAAGTGTTTAATACATTTAAACACTATCATGCATATGCAGAAAGAATTACAGGACATAAGTTGAAAAGACTAAGGTCAGATGGAGGGGGAGAGTATTTTTCTAATGAGTTCAGTGATTACTTGTGGAATGCAGGTATAAAAAGGGAAGTTACTTGTAGGTACTCTCCTCAACAAAATGGTGTAGCAGAAAGGAGAAATAGAACACTTGTTGAGTTTGCAAGATCCATGATGAAGGAGAAAAATTGCCCTAATTATTTGTGGGCTGAGGCTGTAAATACAGCTACTTATTTGGTCAATAGGTTACCATGTAAAGCCTTACAGGGTATGACACCATATGAGGCTTGGTGGGGTAAGAGACCTACCTTGGATCATTGCAGAGTTTTTGGATGTGTGGCATATGCATATGTGCCATCACAATTAAGGCACAAGTTGGAGCCTAAAGCTGAAAAATATGTTTTCATTGGTTATGATGATAAGCAGATGGGTTATAGATTGTGGAGTCCATCTACAAAATAATTCATGGTTTCTAAATATGTTACATTTGATGAGCAAAGCACTTGGTATGCAGGTACAATTAATATCAATACAGGTGATGAAGAAGAAGTGAGCCAAAGGAAAGGTAAATCAAAGGTTCAGATATTTGATGAACAAGAGAATAATGAAGTGCAGGTTGAAGTGCAAGAAACACCAAGATTTGATCCTGAATATGAAGAACCAGAAACCTCAAGAAGTGGAGAGCTTAGGAGGTCTACAAGGAATAAATGGCAACCTACAAGGTATAGCTATGATACTTCTTTTATGGCTACAAAAGATTATGCTTATATGATGAAAACAGATGAAGACCCTTCTACATATGAAGAGGCAAAAGGTAAGGAAAAATGGGAGAAAGCTATGCAGGAAGAATATGATGCATTATTGGAGAATCAAACATGGGATTTGGTTCCAAAACCAAATAGTCAGAAGATTATTGGATGTAAGTGGGTTTATAAGACCAAGAGGTTTGCAGATGGAAGTGTGTCTAGATACAAAGCTAGACTTGTTGTCAAAGGGTTTGCTCAGACTTATCTTGTTGACTATGATGAGACTTATAGTCATGTGGCAAAGATGACAACCATCAGGACACTTATTGCTATTGCTGCATGTAAAGGTTGGAAGTTATGTCAACTTGATGTAAAAAATGCTTTTTTGAATGGTTATATTTCAGATGATGTCTTCATGGAGCAACCTCAAGGGTTCAGAGATACAAGGTATCCAGATCATGTGTGTAAGCTCAAGAGAGCTTTGTATGGCTTGAAGCAGGCCCCAAGGGCATGGAACTATAGACTTGTAAAGTTCTTGAAAGAACTTGGATTTCAGGTGTCTAAAGCAGATAGTAGCTTGCTTGTCAAAGCAAGTGATAATGGTTTCATATACATGTGCATATATGTTGATGATATAATTCTTACAGGTACAGATGAAGAAGGAATACAAAGACTCAAGAAGCAAATGGAAAAGGAGTTCAAAATAAGTGACTTGGGAGACTTGTCATACTTCTTGGGCATGGAGATTACATATACTCAACATGGAGTATTTGTGACCCAAGAAAGGTATTTGAAGAACTTGTTAATCAAGTTTAAAATGGATGATTGCAGGGTAGCACCTACACCAATGGAGGTGAATCACAGATTGAGTAAGTTTGGAGGTGAAGAATTCAAGGACATGAGACAATACCAGAGTTTGGTTGGTAGTCTTATCTATGCTACTTTAACTAGACCTGATTTATCATATGCAATAGGGGTTTTGTCTCAATTCATGCATTGCCCAAGGAAAGAACATTGGATTGCAGGACAAAGAGTGTTGAGATACATTAAGGGTACACTCAATGAAGGTTTGTATTATGGGTTTACATAAGATACAAACATCAAGATCTATAGTGATGCAGATTGGGCAGGTAATCCAGATGATAGAAGGTCAACTTTTGGATACATGTGTTATGTGGGAGATAAACTCATCTCATGGTGTTCCAAGAAGCAACATACAGTTGCTTTGTCTTCTACAGAAGCTGAATATAAAGGCATGGTTGAAGCTGCAAAGGAAGTGATTTGGCTCAAGACCTTGATGAAGAGTTTTGACATTGTGCATGGGATACCAATTATATATGGTGATAACATGAGTTCATTGTATTTAGCTGCTAATCCTGTTTTTCATGCCAAGACCAAACACATTGAGATTCAGTATCACTTTCTAAGAGAGAAAGTGATGGATAAGGAGATTGAAGTCACACATACTTCAACAAAAGATCAGATAGCTGATATGCTTACAAAGAGCTTGGATGGACCAAAGCTACAGAAGTTTAAAGACATGGCAGGTATAAAGAAGAAAAGAGAAACCTCAATTGATGATTGAGGGGGAGCTACTGGTGCAGACCAATCACCAATTGAATGTTTGGAAGATCAAAGAATGAAGGAATATTCAATTCTTGAAGCTTGGAAGAAGGATACATTCAGAGGATATGAGGAATGTACACATATGTACATTAGTATAGTTATAGTTCACTTAGATCTTTGATTAGTCATAGACTTGTACAAATTTCTCTATAAATACCTTGAAAATGTCGAGGCGTGATATGAGAGCATGTGAAGAATAGATGAGTGAATATAGATGTCAAGAAAGGAGAAGTTAGATGTCATGAGACATGTGAAAAGTTAGTTGAGTTTTCCTCTCATCACTCAACTGTAATTTCTCAGTAATTGAAGAAATATTGCGCCCGATGTTTCTGTGTCTGCTCCGTTTGTGGTAGATCATTTGTGAAATCCTTTTGAGGATATCTAAGTTCATAGTTAATGAGTCTATGGTCAGAGTTTCAGAGTCTAATTGTAAACAGGCTAGGAGAATTGTGTGTAGGAACATTCATATGTGATGAGTGTTCACAGTTCTCTGAAACAGGCGCAAATTTTGAGTCCAATGAAATGAGTAGTGCTCAGTGCACAGTGTAAAGTTTTACACATATGATAGCTCAAAATCTAAGTTGAGAGATAAGCTATCTACAGCCAAAAGGATTTGGTAAAACGGGTTCGACATTGTGAGAACCAAAGTTAAGAAGTTAGGGGTGTCAAATCGACTTCTCAGAAGTGCAGATTTAGACATAGGTAACTTGTGAAGTTGATTTCTCAAGTTATACTAAACCTTTTGAAGAACTTTAACTTGGAGGAGGTGCGCAACTTCTAGGCGACACTCCATACAAAATTTCATAGAAAACTTTACATGTTTGATAGGTCAATGAGAAGAAATTGTGCAGCAGACTTTCTGTGTTTTATCTTCTTCACAGAATTTTTCAACTTTTGATAATTTGAAGGTTGGACCTCTAATTTGGTGAAGGTTTTGACTTACTCTTGATATAGAGGTGTTCTAAATTCAAGAGTAAGTTGTTCTTTTGGAGATTAACACTCTCCATCACTTCTTGGGATCAAAAGCTCTTGTATTCTTGGATTACAAGAAACTATGCAAATGATGGTGTGTGGGTTAAATCCCTCTGTGTACTAATCTGAGTGGGGTATGGCATGGGAGCATGGATATTGTGCAAAAACAAAGACAAAAGGGAAGAGCATCTCATTTTTCTTTGCTGAGAGCAAATAAAGATAAGATTTATTTACAGTAGCAATAATATGAATGGGAGCCTTGGCTAACTAGGCTACTAGCCAATGTCTTTTCCAGAGTTCGATCCTTGTTTGTAGTATGTCGTGAGCTCAATTCGGGATAGCCGCATCCTAGAGGCACACCAAAGTGTGAAGTACCTTTTTAATTAGAACTCTTCACTTATAAATTCAAAACTAACATTTAGTATCAAAGGCTTCTGATCTTCTGGCTATGACAGCAAGATTGTGATTATGAGATCCTGTGTTTGAAACTCACCTTTTAATTTTTGTCTTTTGCTAAAGCTCAAAATCAAGTGAACACAGCCTGCATGCCCCCCCATGGATAGCGGGAAGCCCGATTGAGCGAATCGTCCGAGTTCAATGCCTTTTGGTGATGCAAAGTATTGCACTATTTTTTGGGTTCTTGATCTGATGCTTACACATAGATTATAAGAAATAACCATAAATAATCATTTATTAACCTCATCGTTAGGCATCAAGGATACGCTCTATGCCTTAAGTCTAAGAAGATCTATTCTAGAAACCTTTACAAGTCATCACTACCTTAAGTTGTAATCCCATGCTCAATGTTTTGAGAATTAAACCTTGTAATAAACCTCTTGACCCCAATTTGCAACTTCATTCACTCAAGAGTAGATGCATTCTGAGTACATGACACATCCAGAGTATGCATCAAGGGAAAATCACTAAGCTACAAACCAAAACTCACAGATGCAAGGAACACCTCCTTCACTAACTCCCTAACCACTATAGATATCATGTTGTTATTGTAAAGGAGACAAAATATCATCACGTTTTTGTTGCAATGCTAATATGATCTCCTTTTCTAGCATATTTAGAGAAAAACACTACTAGCATCATGCTTGATATAGTAGTCAATAGTTCGCAAGCAAGGAGAAATCAACCAGCATTAGACATGGAAAGCTTGCCCATTGAAGTGTCATCGATTGAGTTGCCGATAGAATTACGGTGTCTACATCAAATACCCATTCAGGATCCACCGACAAGATTGACAAAAAGAGTTTGTGGAAACTCTCATTGGTTCAATGGAATGCCATGGCCATTAGGAGAAACGGCATACATATGGGAGTCAAAGTGCGAGTTCAGCAATGTGTGGGGATGATTTCATTTTTTTTCAAGAGAGTTCAAGACTCTCCACCTCAAAACTACAAATAATTTGGCAATGTGCAAGGCTGGTACAATATTTCAAGGCCCCCTTACCCAAACTAGATTTCAAACAATGTGACTATCTCGTATCCATCTTGTAGGCAAGTGGTGTAAAGGACCACCCATGAATCTTTGTCATTCCATCTTTGTCATGCAACGGTGAATTGAAGAAGTTTGAGCTCGCAATGGAATAAGTGAGAGATGCAATCAACATGCACGGCACGCATGTCCCTTTAGAGAAAGAAATTTTGGTTCTTGACAACATGAAGGATAGGAAGCTTTTGAAGCTAAAGGATATGGTGGCATTGACTCTTAACATTTCTATCCCACTTCACCTATTCATGCAAAAAAAAAATTTCTAGTTCAAGACCCCTTCACGCAGCCACACAAAAGAATATGGTCCAGTCTCTATTTGGCTAAGATAGGGTCACTGACCATCAAGCTTCCCATGTGGATCATCGAATAGTTGTATGAAGCTAACAAGGGGTGGTCTAGGAAACCAGTTGTGAATGAGTGTTGTGCCATTACTCGTATTATATATAGATGTTTATCATACAATTTTCCCATCGAACACACTCTGACCTGGTCCCAATTATTACTTCTTAAAGATTGTCGAGCTTCCGCCCACCAGTCTAAGAAAATTAGAGGCATGACCCGATGTTTCTAGCCAAGAAAGGTTGTCACAATCCCCAAAATCTCCAAGAGGAGAAGGCACAATGCCCCCCTTTACTATTAGAATCCCTTGATATGAGTCTAGAGGAACGTCACAAGTTCTCCCTCTGCTCCCATTGTACCATCAGAATTTGAATTTGGCCCCACCGGAGACATTGAAGGGATAAGCACATTTGTTGATTCCTTCTTGCAGATCACTCAACTCTCAGATGTTGCATTCTTTTTTGACATAAAAGGTCTTGGAACCTCAACACAAAGAATGGGAATCAAGAGAAGCACACCATGTACACTGGAAGATGACCAACAGAGGACTCTCTCAACAATTGGAACAACTAGAGGGTGACGAAGAAGAGGAAGAAGCTATTGGAGCTCTAGCCTATATTGCACAAATGTGCAGATTGTACCAAATCATGGAAAGAGTTCAAGAACAATAGTTTCTTACTGAAGAGAGTAGTAGAGTACTCATGGCCCAACTTTTGGAAGAAGCTGGTGTAGACTCTCACTTCAGCAAAACTCTGCAGCTTCTCTCAGAGACTTGTGGTGTTGTGGAAGTCATCAAATACACCCTATAGAGTCCTCACACCCAATACGATCCATGCAAGTTACAAAGATGACCAAGGTTAGGGAAAAATATTCAGATTTCCATCACTTCCATAGAGACGACTACGGCACCAAAAACGGTAGAGATGAACACCACTTCAGTTTCCACAACCCAAGGTGAGATAGTTTCCCAAGTTACTAACACTGCTATGCTAGATTCCCCTATCTCCTTGTTGGGAACTTCTGGCACCGAAATGATCATCATCCACGAACAAAAAACCGAGCCACTTCTTCCAATACCCCCACCATCACCCTCTTGGATAGAGGTTGTAAATGTTATACCTACTACTGATCCCAGAGAGCACACCTTCATATTCCATAGCCCAACTTCCATTTCATCCCTGATTTCTTCCTTTGACAACCCATTGTATCATACCACCACCCAATCAAGTAGAATCTTTCATCAACCTTGCCATGGAACATCTTGCTTCCACAAAATCATTGATAGGTCACCTAGACTTTAGATCCACTTTTCTAGGTTTTCCTATCACTCAACCTCATTCCATGGTGGTCTCATCTCCAACCTCTCACATTCCAACCTCCATACCACCAATTCTCCAACCCCTACATTCCTTTTTCACTAAACGGTTCCCACCCTACACCCAAACCCCCTTGCATGTCCCATTTTTAGCACCCACTTCACAACTAGTCACCACCACCACATGCACCCCACCTACCATCCCGATGTACATGGTAGACACCACACACACTTCCACATCTGATAGCATGGACATCTCACCACCCACAGCACCTCCCCCTCCCCCCATAGTTGACCAGTGTAAAAATTGCAT
Organism: Ceratopteris richardii; assembly: GCA_020310875.1. NCBI lineage: Eukaryota > Viridiplantae > Streptophyta > Polypodiopsida > Polypodiales > Pteridaceae > Ceratopteris > Ceratopteris richardii. Next base: position 139,369,134 of record CM035440.1, read on the forward strand.
TCAATACTATGATTCAATGTATGACACAACTCTGGAGTGAGTACCATCAGTTAGAGGCATGCAACAACATACTACAAGATCGCTTTGAGGAATTACAACAATGCATCATAATACTCGAAGTGGACAAAGAAAGTCTATCGGATTAGTTTCACACATTATAGGAAGCACATAGCACATTAGGACAAAGCTTCAAGCAGTAGATATGGAAGCTATGCAACTTGTCAAAGAGCATCTCTGAACCCAAATGGAATGCAACTCAAAACTTCTGCACAATATGGCACTACTACGAAGGCACCTTGTAGCTACCCAAGAGGAAAACAGATTATTGCAATTACAAAATCAAGAAAATGTAGTGACTTTCATCGAGAACACATTGGGGCCACCGATCAATCCATCGAAGTTTCAAGTTGTTCCCCTTGAGAACATCAGGATTATCCTTGAAGGTTATGCCAACTTGTTAGAGGCACATGAAAAATTGTACAAAGAACTACAGCAACTCCAACAACAAAGAGAGTTTGAACCTACATTTGCTCCAAGGATCATAATATCATCATGTCCAGTACCTGTTGATTGTTTGTGACATTGTTCCAAAAAAAAAAAGATCTTGTTCCCAGGTTTGGCTCATGGAACATGAATGAGTCATGCTTATGTGAAGGTGGAACTGTTGATTACTCGGCATTTATCAGTGTGGATAGAAGTGTGTCTCGGTTAGCAGATGATATTATTGCTGCCTTATCTGGTAGATGTCAAGCAATTGGCATGAACATGGCATCCACAACTATTGTTTCCCCTTACCATGGCATGAACATGCTTAACTATTGTATGTACGAGAGCAGCCAAGGAGATATCTGCAAGGGGTAGTTTGGTACCCTGAAAATCCTTGTCCGTATACTCAGTGAGAAGACTCCTGCTTATTGTGAGCTAAAGAGAATATGTGAAACTAAGCTTGGTGTATTTACCCCATGTTGTTTGTCAAGGAATATAAAAAAATTCAATTCTCAGTATTTGGCAAATGTTGCTTTGAAAAGAGGAGACAGGACCAAGCACTCAAAAAAAATTCATCAGTGGACCATCAACACAGACATTCATCGACAATGTTCCATCACAAATGCTGGGTGTACAACACAAAGAGATAAACATCCATCGATCCTTCACCATGGTAAGTATCTTTACTTTGGCAACACCATAACAATGATAGATTAGGAAACCTCTTTGTCGGCATACCCTTGAGCACTTAGCTCAAGACCCCCAATTTTTGCACCATACTTCTTCCAATGCATTTTCCAAGTAAGCATGCATAGGGCTACATTACAAGGCCGTGCACAAGGCAAATATTTTACTCAACCCATGCACGAACACACTTACCCATCATTCATTATGGGTTAGGGGTACTTGGCATGACTCCTATGAACATCACCTTTGGAAGATCTAGAGGCCATCAATGGAGACTCACAACGACACATTCATGCTCGAATCCAAGGATGAAGTACATATCATAGGACTACAACTTGCACAGGCTCAAACAGACAAATGAATAACTCGCCAATCGATCTTGCCACATTTGGAAGATAGACGACTCTCGTTTCTACAGAATGGACACTACCTCTCAAAGCACTACCTGGAACAACCATTACAACAAGGGTCTGTCAGGGATGATAGACTCGCGAGGGGGGGCGAGTGTTGGAATTCAAGCTCAAGCACAAAGCATGGAAGCGCATCAAAGAAGTGGACATACAAGAAGAAGGAGAAGATAGGGAGCTCCAAGAAGTACATGTCAAATTTTCATAAGAATCCCCTACAAAAATAGTGATTTTCATCACTAAAAACCATTATAAATACCATTTTCTATTTTTGTAACTCCATTTTGATCAAGCCGAGGAGTCCTTGAGCTTGAGGATATTAGAAGTATCATCCTAACAATTTTCATAATTTCTAAACTTCGTTTGAGCCCTCAAATAAGAGCTGGAACCTAATTTTTAACTAGGTCGGACACTAGGTCTGGACAGGGCCAAAACTACTCAAAAAACTATAAAAAGAGCTAGAGAAATCATTTTTGAGGTGAGCTTGTTTAGAGAGGTAGCTTGTTAGAGAATAGAGCTTTTGTAAGAGAACTCTTGTGCAATCAAAGTCCTTCCATTGTTCCTCTCTTTGATCTTACCTTGTGTGCATGTGTGTGTGTATGTGTGTGCATGTTTGTGTGCTTTCACTCACACACTTGTGCCTTCACTTGCTTATGGTCTTCATACAGGTCCTCACGTCTCCGCGGATTGACAAGTAAAGGAGGTGGTGCTTACGCTTGAGCTACAATGTCATCCAGTATTACATCGACCACCCTATAGAACAAAGGTCTATCAGGGATGATAGACACTAGAGAGGGGGTAGTGTTAGAAGTATCAAAGGACAAGAAGACCAAAGAAGGAACTTAGACATGTTGAAATGAAAAAGCAACTACTCCTAATCTACTAGTTATCACATAATTAACAAATTAGGGAGGAAGAAATAAAAGATATGAAAACATGATGGAATGAATTAAAATAGAAATGGAAATGACTTACGTGAGATGCTCTATGAGCATGGAGACTCCATGAGGAGTGGAAGCACACTTTTGGCAATGGGCGAGAGTGAATGAGCTTGTGAGGACTGAAGGGAGGCCTTGCTTATATGGAGTTTGGCAGAATTCCCTTGCATGCAGGATAAATGTGCTTGCATGAGAATGAAATTAGTCTTAGACAAAAGGGCGGAGCATGGAACTCTCAACACCCCCCTCCATGTGATGACCCTTCTGTTTTTAGTGTGGGGGACTAGTGACATATGGGATCACTTAGTCCATTTGGCCTTTAATATCTAAGGCATATAGGATCCTTAGACATAATCTTTGACATATGGCATCCAAGTGTGCGACATATGGAATCCCTTTGGTTTTAGTTCCATGGACATATGGGATCCATGGTGTGTGGGACATATGGCATCCCTGGGATCTTGGGACATATGGGATCTCAAGACATATACTTGAACATTTGGGATCCAAGTGGTTTTGTGGGGGCCTAGGGGCATATTAAATCCCTAGACATGGGTTTACATCATGGGGTAGGTAGCGCTTTTGGTCCATTTGCCACCTTTGATTTTGCTGAAAACATTTGTTGGTGATGCATCCTTCTTGGGATCCATTGATGGGATCTTTGGTATTAAGATCCTTTGAGCCTTTGACATTTTTCTAGGTTTTTAGATTTGTATCACCTAGAGCATTACTTTGTTGGTGTAGCTTTTGTCCTTGACTTGCATGTTAAGTTTTCCTTTTGGTTGGGTGCATTTATGTGCTCTCTGCATGAGATAGGAGATAAGGAATGTATCGTTCGTGAGATAAAAAATATCATGTGTAAGGGAGAGTACCACAAAAGAACCATGTATGTAAAGCTTACAGGGAAGATCTACCTTTGAGTACTACTCAAGGTGGTGTCTAATCCCTTTACAACAAATGGAGACACATGAAGGATTCATATTTTGTTATGGTTGCTGAAAATGAATAGGTGATAACCATGTTGGTACCTTCAATGCAATTCGAAGTCCTAGATCTCTTGAAATGTATACGCCTCAACCATGCACACATGAAACGTTTGCAAGTCTACACATGGATGTTCGTGTCACCACTAAAAGAATGTGAACAATGTGATATTTTACATAATGAATGGATAAAGTTCAAATGAAGAGGTGAACAAGTTCTATGACATAAGTGATTATATCATCATTACTAAAATCGAATGGATTGATTGCAGTGATTTCGCGGCCATGCCTTGTCAGAAGCGACGAAGCCTTCCTCTGTATTTACATTCACTCAGCACTCGGTGGACGAAGAATTGTGTGCCATGTGGTCTCTTTGTTCTATTTTCCATGCAGTCCCTCTCTATGTGATTATTTTTCTTCATGGGCCCTCTATCTATTTTCTATTAATAGAATATGGTGCAGTCCATTATCAGAGATCCTTGGCCTCATCCTGATTTTCTATGAGACGCCCTCAAACTGCCACATACTCTCCCATGCTAGCCAGCTCCAACTCTTGAAATTTTCTTGTGAATAGTGATGATTTATCTAACATCATTGATTATGCCATAGCTGCAGCAATTCGAACATTTGCCTCCTTCTGTACGTGCATGTACAGTAGAATTTTGATGTGCACTAAGTATAGATTCTGGAGAGATCGCCATTTTTTCTCACATGAAAGCCTAAAGATACCAGAGAAATAACATATGAGAGTCTTTGTTCTCCCTTTCATAAGAGGATCAATTCTCCTGCTTCACTTCCATCTGTGAACATCACAGCAATGCCCTTGACACCTACTGCCTCTCTCCTTTCCTCCAACTCAAGTGCTCCTCGAAATGCACTCCCATCAATTTCCTTAGCTTCTGAGAAGCACAGTGGTTGAATTTTGATACCTCTCTTCCTTCATTCTTGATCTAAGCAAGCTTGGCATGTGAGACTTTGGTACAGGTTGCCGATTACATACTTTTTTAACCGCCTTCACATCTGAGAGGCGTTGTAGCCAACCTCCCACTCTAAGCTTGGTGATGTAGAATATGTGCATTTCGATCACAAACTCGTTGTGCCTCTCGGCATTCTTGGGATAGAGGTTTGTCGTGTACATATTCTCACATTCGTGCTCTCATGCTTCGTAGTTTGTTGTGAGTTTTCTTGAGCTCCTCCCATTCAGTTCTATTATAGAATGGCACGATTCTATGTTTCTCTTGTGTTCCCAAGAGACTTCGACTTCTCTCCTACTACTCTATATTTTTGTTTCGCCATGTCACAGATCTCTCTATGAGTAGACCAACAACCCATTCCTTCGTTTTTGCTGCACCTCTACAACCTTGCTATTTATAGCAATTTAGAGGACCTAATTGAATATTTAACTTGCTTCATGTGTGAGAGCAGCTGAGTTTTCTTTCTCTGAATTTCTCTCACTTGTGCTACTATGGTGGAGTGTAGGTGTTGAGCAGGAGTGTCACAAACTAAGTGCAACTTACTGCCCTCTTGCTTGATGTTGTTGTAGAGTCTGTTTTAGCTTTGTCATAGCTGAAATCATCTCTCACGATAGCTTCCAAAGCTTTAATATATATATATATATATATCCAATGAAGTGCTTATAAGCACTATTTTTTGCACATTCTACTGCTCAAAGCACTCTAATAAGCACTATGTATTACGCATTCTAGTGCTCAAAGCACTTTATTGGATAAATGAAAAACTCAAAGATGCAAGAATAACAAGATAATTCAACTTTCAACAAAAAGCAACTATGATGATGGGTAGGAAAGGTAATGAAATGATGCTAATCATGCTTAAAGCAAAACATGAAAATAGTGCTTAAAATTACTCTTATTATAAGGGTGTGATAAGGGAGGGAGTGAGGGATTAAGAATGAAATTCATACTAATGAAAAAGATAATAGAAACCAAAACTCAAAAGGAAATACTATCAAGAAGTAACCTATGCTCTGATACCATGTTGAAATGAAAAAGCAACTACTCATAATCCACTAGTTATCACACACTTAACAAATTATGGAGGAAGAAATAAAAGATATGAAAACATCATGGAATGAATCAAAATAGAAATGGAAATGACTTACATGAAATGCCCTATGAGCATGGAGGCTCCATGAGGAGTGGAAGCACACTCTTAGCAATGGTCTATAGTGAACGAGCTTGTGAGCAGTGAAGGGAGGCCTTTCTTATATGGAGTTTGGCAGAATTCCCTTGCATGTGGGATAAATGTGCTTGCATGAGAATGAAAGTAGTCGTAGAAAAAAGGGTGGAGCATGGAACTCTCAACAAGAAGGAGAAAGGAGATGGAACCATCATGCAGATCAGGCAAAGAATAGGCCTAATCAAATTTTCATAAATTGTTTTCAATTAAGAGTGATTTTTATCACTACACCAACATTGTAACCATCATCTTTGATAGTTCCAACTCCATTTTGTTCAATCCAAGGAGTTCTAAAGCTAGAGGATACTAGAAGCATCTTTGTACCAATTTTCATAATTTTTAGATCTCGTTTGAGCCCTCAAATAAGCCCTAGAACTTTATTTTTTACTAGGCCAGACACTAGGTCTAGAAAAGACCAAAGCTAGTGAAAAACTATAAAAAGAGCTAGAGAACTCATTTTTTAGGTTCTCTTGGTAGAGATTGAAGCTTTTGCAATAGATATCTTTTGTAATTGAAAGCACTCCATTGTTCCTCTCTTTATTATTGCCTTGTGTGCACGTGCGTGTGTATGTGTGTGCATGCTAGTGTGCTTCTCACTCATGCACTTGTGCCTTCACTTGCTCATGGTCATCATACCAGTTCCAATCTCCAGAGATTGACATTTATGAGGTGGATCTCCTCATGTTGATACTCACCATTGTGCTAGAGTGACAATTTCTCTTAATTCAAGAGATTTGGCAAAAGACTCACATAGTCTCATATTTATCCCTTCTTGTTTACATGTCTAACTTTAAAAGGTGTGTGCAAGTTATGAATACACTACATCCATCATTAGATGAGTCGTTTGTGCTACAAGCCATTGTCATGGATTTCAAAGGGAGGTTGTAGATGATAAGGTTTGGTCATGAATTAATTAAGGAGGCATTGGATGGGTAAAGGATGCCACTATGGATTTAAAAGATGAAGAGCACAATGCTAAGACGAGGACTTTTTTGGATATTAATAGAGTAGAAATTGAAGAAGTACTACGATTAGTCCATCAATATTATTGTTTCCCAAACATGAATAGGTACGCAACACCACAAAATATTATAGTAGAATTGCAATCTCATGCCACGAAGCAAATATGCAATCAAGTGAACCTTATGCTATATGTGGAAGAAAGGCTCTTTGAAGCAAAGAAGGAATGGACAACCAAGCTTTGTTTGAGCAAAATATCGGCACTAACTCTCTTGATTTATCATGCATTACATGCTTGAAGGAATTTGAATTCAACACCCACATCTATTGAAATGGAAAACTATATTAAAGGAGTGGCGATTCCTAAACAAAAGAATCAAGGAAGCACGTGTACAATCAAAACTAGTGCAATGCTACAAATGAGAGGTGTCAACTGAGCTAGATGGTACATGGAGAAAAGTGAGTCTAGTTCTATCAAGAGGACTCATGAAATTCCTACTTCCATGCTTGCTCAACCACTGCTAGTAACCCAAGAATGTTTGGAAGCAGCATTGAGACATACTCTTAGTATATGGAAGGCCATGTGAACTTGAACATTCAGCGACATCATTACTATCACTTGAGTCTACAAAATGAAAGGAGGAATGTGTGAAAGAAGGTTAGAAGGTTGGTACGGTATGAAGAAAAAGGAACTAATGAAAAAAAATCAACCTCTTATTAAGGTATGGATGTAGACGAAAGTGATGATTTGGCTATGACCATGCCTATTGTACTAGATCCCAATGGTGATGGGACATGAGATGAATTGAACCAATTACAGGACTTGTATAAAGAACCACAACAAGAGGGACAAGTAGAGGAGGGACAAGATGTAGAGAAAATGGTTGAATCCTCAATAAGGTCATTCGGATCCTACATGAGCTTTCTTATTCATGTCAACCCTACTACTTCAAGAACAACAGTGTCTGTAGAAACTTCTCCAAAAGCTATGTCAAAAGAATCATATGAAGAGCAACCCAAAGTTCCACTACTAGAGAAAGAATTTGTACAAGTATATACAACCAAGGAAGTTGTATCAGTAGCACTATTGTCACACCCATGTCTCAACCAACCTTGAAACTTGAAAGGCCATTTAATGAATTATTGCATGTTATTGGTGTCAATCAAGATTGTACAAGTGAGCCCCCATCAATCCCCATCTCTACCTGGTTGAAAGTGGATGTGAATTAGTTAAATCCAAGAGTACGCATGATGACAGAAGATGAAATGGATACTCAATTTGCTCTGACGGATACTTATAAGAGTCTCAAAGAAGAAAATGTGGAAATCATACAATATAAAGAGACTAATGCAAGCTTTCAAAAGAGGTATCAAATTTGAAGAGCAAACAAGACAAGACTAAGAAAGAGATGGTAGAAACATTGATGAAGGTAGACTCCCTACTACCCAAAACACTGCACTAAGGAAAGATCTTGAAAACTTGGCAAATAAGTACAACAAGTTATCTATTGAGAATGAATCATTAAAGGCAAAATATATAGCATTAGATTCAAAGCAAGTGGCCATGAGAATAGTAGAAAATGAGAGATAGCAAGTTGAGGAACATGCATTGAAAAGAAAGATTGATGATTTACATGAAAAATATATAGAATAATACAATCAAGACACTAAACAAGTAAGATTTTAGTTTGAAGACAAATTAGAGACTAACTAAGAATTACAAGCAGCTTAAGATGAAGTATAGGCACAAGCAGGTCTCATAGAGGCATTGTTGGCACAAATCCAAGGGCTTAATGCTACCAAGGCGCAAGCTGATGTAGCTATGGGTTTGTTGATATTGCCCATTTCCAAAAAGAACAGACTCGGAGGTACATTAAGAAGGTTATGAAGAAAAGTCCCAATGTTTTTCTATTCTCCACTTTATTGTAATTAGTTGCATGTGAAAAAATGTCATTGGAATTGATCCTACTTGGAGAAAACAAAATCGAGAATAATCCTACTTTATGGTCACATTGGATCGATTTGCCATACTTGTCACGAGGAAGAAGATAAGGAACATAGCTCACACACACACACTCACAATCACAGATGAGCAAACACATAGATTGATTTGCGAGGAAGAATGATCTTCTTCTTCTATTACATAAAAGGATTGTACAAGAATGACCTAAAACAACAATACAAGTGCGATATATAAAGAACGGTACATAAGGAAAATCCTAATGTCTGTGAATGAGTGAGCTGGCAAGAAACAAATTTTTCATCACTCTTGATAGATAAATCTAGTAAAGCTCAATGAAGTATGTGTGACATATATTGGCGTGACCATTATACATGTAAGAGAAATGAAAAAGTGATACGTGTCATCTTGGATCCTCACATGTTAAGCTTGATATCTCAACACTCCCTCTCAAGCTCAATATCATGTCCTCTAATCCAAGCATCTTCTGAAACTTCTTTAGCTTCTCTGTTCCAAGTGCTTTAGTAAAAATATCATCATATTGCTCATCTATCCTCACATAAACAAGATCAATATAACCTGCTAATACCTTCTCTCTGATGAAGTGATAATGTACCTTGATATTCTTTGTTCTAGCATGAAAAATAGGATTTCATGCTAAGTGAATGCTGTTAAGATTATCACAATAGATGATGATTGGCTTTTGAACTTCCACACCTAAATTGGAAAATAGCATCTCTAACCATGATGCTTCACATGCTTCTATTGCAGCACCTCTATACTCAGCCTCTATACTTGACAAAGCAACAGTGGGTTGCTTCTTGCTGCTCCATGTACTAGCTACACTCGCACGTGAGAATAGAAAGCCACTAGTAGATCTTCTATCTGGAATACCACCAGCCCAATCTACATTGGTGTATCCATAAACCTACAAATATACACCAGCTTCATAAAACAATGCATAATCCAAAGTAGCACTCACATAACATAGAGCATGCCTCAAAGCATATAAATGTGGCTTCCTGGGAACCTGCATAAATTGACTTTCAATTCCAATAGTGTAGCTTAGATCAGGCCTTGTAATTGTGAGATATACCAAACTTCCCACAATTTTCTTGTACATAGTAGCATTTTCCAATGCTTCACCTAATGTAGTATCCAACTTCAAATTCTGATCTAATGGCATAGAAATTGGCTTACAAATAGTCGTACCATGCTTTTGCAGCATATTCAAAGCATATTGCCTTTGCGACATCCATATACCTGTTTCTATATGTATAAAATGAATGCCCAAAAAATAATGCAAGACACCAAGATCTTTCATGTCAAATTCTTGCATAAGAATTTGCTTTACCTCTTTAATGCTTTCTTCATTATCACCACCGACAAAGACGTCATCAACATAAATAGTTGCAATCATGATGCCATCATCACCCTTCCTTGCATATAGTGAATGATCTGCATCATACATAGAAAACCCAGTGGTGGTTTAGTCAAAAATTGTTGCATGCCAAGCATGAGGGGCTTGTTCAAGCCCATACAAAGCCTTTTGCAACCTACAAATATATCTTGGGTCCTTTGAATCTTCATATCCTTGTGGTTGGTCCATGTATACTTCTTCCTGTAACTCACCATAAAAGCATTCTTCACATCCATCTCATGCAAAGTCCATTCTTTTGTTGTAGCTAATGCAACAAGTGCTCTGATAGTAGACATCTACAGGGTTGAACATTTCCTCATAATCAATGCCATATGTTTTTGCATATCCGTTTGCTACCAATCATGCTTTATACCTACTTATGCTACCATAATCATTGTGCTTTACCTTGTAAACCCACTTGAAGCCTATGGGTTTCTTTCCTTGCGGAAATGGAACCAGCTTCCATGTTTTGTTTCCATAAAGTGCAGCCATCTCCTCATCCATAGCTTTTTCCCACTTGTTGATGAGAGAGCTGATATTGAGCAGGCAAAAACTATGCCAAAATGGTTGTGTAGACTTTGCGTGATAGCAATTAGATGCATCTTTGTCATATCATACTCGTTCAAGCTCTCATAGTGCCTCTTTTGCATCAGATTGCTATGCTATGGTTGCATCTAGTCTCTGTGATGAGAATGAGCCTGTTTCGTTTGATGAAGCACAAAATTCAGAGAATCGGATGGCTGCTATGCAATCTGAATATGATGCTATAATGAAGAATGGTACTTGGTCTTTATGTGACTTGCCTCCTGGCAAGAAGGCCATTGGGACAAATGGGTATACAAGCTGAAGCGTAAGCCTGATGGTACAGTTGGCAGGTATAAGGCTAGGCTTGTTGCAAAGGGTTATGCACAGGAAAGAGGCATTGATTTTGATGAGACCTTTGCACCTACTTGTCGAATGACTCCTGTTCGTAGCATTTGTGCACTTGTAGCCATCATGGTTGGAATGTACATCAATTGGATATCAAAGCAACATTTATGAATGGTGACTTGCATGAAGAAGTGTATGTTTTTCAGCCCCGTGGCTTTGTGTAGAAAGGGCATGAGAACTAGGTGTGCAGGTTAAAGAAGGCATTATATGGCTTAAAGCAAGCACCACGTGCTTGGTATGAAAAGATACATGCCTATCTGATTGCACATGGTTTTGAGCACAGTCCAACTAAAAGCACCTTATAGGTTAAGCGGGCTAATGATGTACTTCTGATCATTGTGGTTTATCTTGATGACATTCTGCTCACTGGTCCTCATGAGACGTATATTGCTGATTTTAAGATTGATTTACATGCCTCATTTGAGATGTCTGATTTGGGGCATTTGCATCACTATTTGGGCATTCATTTTATGCAACTTGATGGTGGAATGGCTTTGTGTCAAATGAAATATATTGACACATTATTGCAACATTTTGGCCTTGAAGATTGTAAGCCCATCGCCACTCCTATGGAGACAGATTTACGGTTGAGTCTTCATGATGTTGGAGATGCATTTGATGTTGTCCTCTATCAGCAAGCTATTGGATGCCTGATTTACTTATGCATTACTCGACTAGATATTCAGTTTGCTATCTCACAGATGAGCAAGTTTATGCATTGCCCAGGAGTCAAGCATTGGCAGGCGATTAAGCGCATCTTTTGCTACTTAAGTGGTACCCGACTACTTGGTTTGTTTTATCCCAAGGGGGGATCACTACTGCTAGATTTGCATGCTTTTTTTACTTTGATTGGGCTAGTTGCTATGACACTCGTGTGTCCACTAGTGTCTTTTGCTTCATGCTTGGTAGCTCATGTATATCTTGGTTGAGCAAGAAGCAGCCTACTCTGGCCACTTCTAGTTGTGAGGCTGAGTATAGGGCAGCTTTCACAGCGACTGTTGAGTGTGTGTGGCTCATATGCCTTATGGCTGATTTGGGTGTTGGTCAGTCTTCTGCCACCGCCATCTTCACCGACAGTCAGAGCGCATTGGTAGTTGTGAGGAACCCTGTGTTCCATGCTCGTACTAAGCACATTGAGGTGCATTGTCATTCTGTCATGGAGAGGTTCTCTGTTGGGGAGATCAGCTTGGCATATGTGCCCATGCAGGAGAACATTGCAGACCTTTTCACAAAGGCTCTGCCTCGGGAGAAGTTTGAATCTTTCCGCAAAGCTTTGGGCTTACTTCCTTTTGTGGAGTGATTTCCACATAGCTTGGCACCTCCTTATACATGAGTGCCAGCTACTTGTTTACCGCATCACTCCCAGGGGGGATTTCTTGATATATTTACTTAGTGATGTGTGTGAAAACTCTAGGACCACCGGGGCACTTTTTTCCCTCTTTAGGAGGTTTTTTCCCCTGGCTTGTATATACGCCTATTGCCTTAATGGGCTACTTATCTTTGTACATTCTCTAGTAACACATTCAGTATTGTGTGTTGTGCTCCAAGCTTCTTCTTCTTCCTTGTGTTGTTTGTGTGCTTCCGTAAATGTCTAACTCCAACAAACACCACATCTCTGCTTGGCTTCACCTGTCATGTGAGTGGGTTATAACATTTGTACCCCTTTTGCTCAAGGGAGTACCCAATGAAGATACATTTTTCTACTTTTGGATCAAGCTTCGTCCTCAACTGATCTTGAACATGTACATATGCAATACAGCCAAATACTTTCATATGTGATAAGTTTGGCTTGTTTACCTATAAACTTCTCTTCAAGTGTAACTTGATGTACAGCAGAACGTGGAGTTTTATTCATGATGTATACAGCAATATGCACAGCTTCTACCCAATAACAATGAGGCATATTCTTCTCAGCCATCAAAGCTCTTGTTATTTCTGTAATATGTCTATTTTTGCATTCAGCAAAGCCATTCTGTTGTGTTGTGTACTTGCATGAAAACTGACGTCAAATTCCATGACTTTTAAGAAAGTTGTTGAAGTCATTTGACATATATTCACCTCCTCCATCATACCTTAATAATCTGAATATACTTTCTTGTCTACTTTTCCACCATAGCCTTAAAATTTTGGAAGTGATTGAACACCTCATTCTTCTCTTTCATTAAATATACCCATACTTTTTGTGTATGGTCATCAATGAAAGTAACATAAGACCTGCCACTGCCCACAGATGTGGTCTTTGTAGGACCCCAAACATCTGTATGTACTATTTCTAGTACATTCTCACTAACATGAAGTCATGCAAAAATGATGCTCTTGACTATTTACCAAATTGACATGTTGCATATACCTTTTGCATCTCTGCAACCTTGAAATTTGGTAGTGCATTGACAATCTCCTTTGACTACATCAATTTTAGCCTCTACAAATTTGCATGTCCAATTCATTTGTGCCAACTCTCTATATTAGCAATAACTCCTACAACTTTTACAAACATGGCTGCATTCATTTCAAGAATTTTCACATTTAAGGTGAACATCCTACCCACTTTGTTTCTTTTGGCAATCAATCTTCCATCCTATTTGTACTCTTCTACATAGAGCCCATCAATGTTGAACCTAACTTGTAGTCCCTGGTCAACCATTTATCCAACCAAAACTACTCTTTGTTATGTTTGGAACATGCAGCACATTAACAAGATGTTTTACATTTTCGTCCTCCATAGATAGTGCTATGTTCCTTGTATGCTCGATAGATTGTGATGTTTCATCACCTGTTTCAACATATCCAGGAGCTCGCAATTTCTGCAAACTACTAAACCATTCTGCATGACTAGTCATGTGATTTGAAGCACTTGAATCAACATACCAGATATTACCATTTGATTTTGAAACATCAACAAACATCGTATTCATCATGTGATGTTGGACCATTAACAGCTTCTTAGAATCATCTACATTTACGGATGCATAGTTGTTTTTATGCCTTCTATTATTTTGATTCTTGAATCTGCAATCACATTCAAAGTGTCCAAGTTTACCACAATTCTAGCATCCTTTACTATCATTACCTAAATCATTTCTTTGGAAATTTCTATGGCCTCTTTGGTTCCCCCTGCCTCGAAATTGTCCTCTACCTCTTGTATGATTCTGTTGTTGACCTTGGTCTTGGTTATTGTGTTTGCTTCCACTTCGGAAGCCTCAACCTCTACCTCTTCCTCTACTAGAGTAGAATACCTACTTAGAACTAGGTTTTCCTTGGGATTTTGAGTCTTCACCAAGATTCTTTTCTTCAATAATCAACATGGACACTAGATCAAAAAAAATTAGAATAATTTCCTTGGTCTAAATAGATGTTCTGAACTGCTTATATGCAACTCCTAAACTACAAAGGCACACTTCCACCTTCTCATCATCATCATCTACATTCATGCCAATAGATGCAAGTGACTCACATATGCTTTTGATTTTCAAGGTGTGGTCACTTACCGACATGCCCTTTTTCTCTAGTGTGTGCAGCTCGTTCTTGAGTTGCAATTTCCATGCCTTTGTGTTGGCCTCATACAATGTTACCAAAGTGTTCCAAGCCTGTTTCGAAGTCTTGGCATCCTGTATGTGCCCAATCATGCTATCCTGTATGTGCCCAATCATGCTCCTTGATTCCATTCCTCCTATGCTCTTAACTAGTTTGCAGTCTGGTTCCTCTCTAGTAACTATGGAGCATTTTCGTTCTCTCCTTTGATGTACTTCCATTAGCCTTTTCCCATCAAGAAATTCTTCATTCTAAATCTCCAAGCATGGAATTTGTTCTTGTCTAGCTTATCACTCATAAGCTAACTCATTCCATTTGCCTTTGCCATTTCTACAACAACTCACAACAGTGCAAAAACACTACAAGAAGTACTTTTGCTTGAACACTGTCACACTTTGACATGACAAGTTGATTTCAGAGAAACATAGTTTTTGTGTATCAACAATACATGGAATCACTTGAAATTCTAGATATGGAATATATGAGTGTTGTCGAATTGGATGAAAGTTATAGTTTTGCAAATTGGCCTAATTTTTCTGTCATCCCCACCTTGCGGGCTTGAAATGGAGGTCGAGATGGCTTCTACCTTCATGCCAATTTTTGTAGCAATCTAAGGTCATTTGTGAGTCACACTTTCTCTACGCCTTCTTGTGTACTCTTCACCATCGGCCTTCTCCATGAGCTCCCTATAGCCACAATGGCTTTGATGCCCCATCATGAGGAAGGAGATAAGGAAGAGAGTTCATACACACACTCTCACAATCAAAAAGGATCACACACACAAATTGAGGCAAGGAAGAATGATCTTCTTCTTCTTCTTCTTCTTCTATTACATAAAAGGAATGTACAAGAATGACCTAAAAGAACAATACAACAAGTGTAATATAAAAAGAACATTACATAAGGAAAATCCTAATATGCGCAAATGAGTGAGCTGGCAAGAAACAAATATGCCATCACTCTCGGTAGATAGATCTAGTAAAACTCAATCAAGTATCCCTAGCATACTAGTGTGACCACTATACATATCAGAGAAATGAAAAAATGATATGTGTCATCCTGGACCATCACATGTTCGTGACCACTATACATATCAGAGAAATGAAAAAGTGATATGTGTCATCCTGGATCATCACATGTTGAGTTTGATATCTCAACAATACTTACGATAGGTAAATCCTATCTTTTGTCTTGAGTTAGGTAGATGGTCTTGGTCCAAGTTTTGGGAAGATCAAACACAAGGGAAGATAAATAAGATTTGTCTCAATTTTCCACTATTTTGGAGTCTACCACATGGTTACTTACCTACAAATGATTATGTAATCTAGACTATACAGCAGTACAAAGAAGAAGAGATGACGACACAAGGAAAAGGGATCTACATCTTAGAAATAAATGGTATGTATGCAATTTATACTTAAAGAGTAAGGGGTGAATCTCTACCCAAAACCATGCACAAGGAAAGAAGATTCATGGACCTTGGAAGATGGAGTTAAAGGAAAAGGGTAAGGCTATAAAGGGGGAATACTTGAAGTCTAGAAAGGGGACCCTACAATGTTCATTTTCCCATTGGATGCATTGACCAGAGTATGTGACCCTGCTTCTATGCACTTAACTGGGTCAACTCTCAATTTGACATTTTAAGACGTTTATTCAAGCCACCACTTGAGTGTTCTCATAGAACATGTGGTCACTAGATAGGACCATTTGTCGATGGTTCTACATGATTACACACTTAGCAATGTTGACTAAGTGGGAAGTGTGGGTACATGATGCTTCTATGCACTTAACTGGGTCAACTCTCAATTTGACATTTTCAGATGTTTATTCAAGCCACCACTTGAGTGTTCTCATAGAACATGTGGTTACTAGATAGGAACATGTGTCAATGGTTCTACATGATTACACATTTGGCAATGTTGGCTAAGTGGGAAGTGTGGGTACATGATGCTTCTATGCACTTAACTGGGTCAACTCTCAATTTGAGATTTTAAGATGTTTATTCAAGCCACCACTTGAGTGTTCTCATAGAACATGTGGTTACTAGATAGGACCCTTTGTCGATGGTTCTACATGATTACACATTTAGCAATGTTGGCTAAGTGGGAAGTGTCTGATAGGTTTGATAAGGGTATGGACGGTTGACACATATACAATGTGGAATCATCGGCCTTGCAACACTTGTTCCAAAAGGGAACGACCTTCTTTCTCATATCATTGGGTGTGAGCTTGAACTATAGCTATTTTTTCATATAGCCTTATGATCTCATCCATAAAAGTTGGGCGACCAGGCTCTTCCTCTTTCTCTTGCTCTTCCTCATTGTCAATTTGTGACATAAGGTAGCTAGGTTGTTCATAATCTTGGGATACCGATTGTGTGTCTGAAAAATGAAAGTCTTTTTAATAATCATTAATTGGATTCAAAGTTCCAAAGGTTTGTTCTTATTGAGCGATAGTTTCTTGTCTTGATAAAGTAACATAACATGAAGGTTCTCCTTGTAAATTTCATTGTCTTTACGTATGAAGTATACTTATTTATGTTACTACTAACTTCTTGTTATGTTGCTTCTCTTCTTTTTGTTGTGCTTCCTAATGTTGTGACTTGCCTTGGGCATCTAAGCTTGTCAATCTAATAGTAGAATAGGGTATTGTTCTCTAGGGAATGATTGTTGGAGAGTGGGCTAGTGTGATTATGGCTTGTCGTGGCCAGAAACAAGGGATTGTATTGTGCATGCATTTGTGTGATGGGTTATAGATTAGCGGATGCTCCTTAATGCTTGTAATTCAACCACATATAAATAATGCAAGTGATGATGCAATTGCCATTCAATACCTTTTTTTCATTATCCATCCAAAAATTATCGCATATAGTTTCTCATAATCCAATGTGATAGGTCTAACTTCAATTAAATTTCATTAACTAAATACAATCCAAACCAAGTTCTCTTATGTGGCTGTGTGAATCTATCACTTCTCAAAAAGGAAAAGTGTTGCATACACATCCACAAAGCCATGAAAAGGCATGGTGTGATTGTGGACATATGGGATGATTTGGAAACTTCAATCTTCCTCATTTTGTTTGGTACCAAAGCTTCTTTATCCAAAATAATATGCTTTCCTTTTATACGGAGTGCCTATCAAACTAGTCGATGAGTAAGATGAAACTTCTT
Source organism: Ceratopteris richardii (assembly GCA_020310875.1). Classification (NCBI taxonomy): domain Eukaryota; kingdom Viridiplantae; phylum Streptophyta; class Polypodiopsida; order Polypodiales; family Pteridaceae; genus Ceratopteris; species Ceratopteris richardii. Next base: position 139,386,805 of record CM035440.1, read on the forward strand.
TAATGGCTTCCCTTTGCCAAGTAGTGTGGGTACCACAAAGGTGTCAAGTGTGTCCCTATCTGGTCCTAGCTACAAAGTGTGAATCGACTCATAGAACAAAGGAAAATATCCCTTGGGAAATGGTGTAGCAAAGCATGTTTCTAACCCTAATTTCTACTCTTTAGGCTTGCAGGTTGACTAAATTCTATAGTTCTTCAAAATCTTGAGAGAAAAATTGGAAGCATATCCATTTCTCATCACTCCAACTTTGCTTCCCATATGGAAGGTGCATTCCCCAAAGTTCCCACCAACCCCTGAAACTAGTGAATTTAGCATGTACACATTGCATGAGGTTGACAGGAGGGTTGTCGATGGGAATTTCACTTGGTTCCTCTCAAAATTCTATTGGAGGAGGTAGAGGGCCTTCTTCCAATGAAATAATGTGAAGGTCTATGTTTCACAGGTAGATCTCTAATTCCAAAAAAAAGAGATATTGAAGTAGAAGCACAAGTATTTGAATAACCAGAGCAATAGGAATATGAAGAAAAAGATCCTCCATCACCAATGAACTCAATATTTTCTCCCATATATAGAAAGGTTAATAGAAGAAGCAAGAAAACTACCCAAGAGGGATATATCACGTTAGCAATGTGACATAAAGGAAAAGGAAATAGATTTTAAATTATTCAAAGCTTATACATATATTTTGAACAAGTTGTGATTGATCTAGATCCGACCCCACATGAATGTGGACTTGATTTGAATAAGATCTCTCACCCATACCTTACGCCATATGAAATGGCCAAAGAAAATGCAAAAAGGACACATGTCCTATAGAATTTAGATGACGCTTACAAGTGCCATTGCATATGGAAAATAAACTCCAAAACTGTATCCACATTGGCATGAAAAAATCTTACATAAAAAAATCCAACCTTAATAGTTGATAGAGCATCCTTGCATGTACAATAAAACATTAGTACTATCCATTGGGAAGGAAAAGAATGTGGGTAAGTCATGAATGATAAGGAAAAGGAAAAAGCACGTGCTCTATGGCTGAAATATCCATTCATAAGTGTTTTGTCTTAACGTTTCCAACCAATTCTTAATTATATGCTCCAAACCTTTAAACATTGGATTTCATTTTTAAGGAATATTCATAATCCTGCTTGCATGCTATTAAGAAAGATATTCATCATGACGTAAACATGATTAACAATGTTTGAAGATATGGCCATCCCTTTTCTCAACTAGTAAGTATTTAGATATGGAATGAGAGCAATGGTGCATAACTTATGAAAACTCTAGATTTATATACTCTAATGGAAAATTTTGATTGATTGAAACCACCTAACCAACCACTATCTACAAATATTTGAAGAGGCATTCCAACCCAAATTCTTTGAACAACATTTGGTGATTTTCTCCAAGATCAATTCAATTTGATGCAGGGTTAATGGCATCAAAGTTCATGCAGCAGTAAGTCAGCTTACAACCACAAATTGAAGTACCATATCAACAAGCTCACCATTCCATTGTAGAAGAAAGAACATACAACATATGAATGATTACTAGAAGGGCACGAACTCCAACATAACTAATGCATTGTTGAGGACAATAGCATCTAGGTGTGGAGAAATTTTCACATAGATATCTCTCAAATAAGGCCATCCATGGAGTTCACAAGCTCATAAAATGCTCAAGCAAGTAATCATTGAGATGTTGTCAAGAAAAAATAAAGTTGATGTCACTTATACATATTTTTCTAGCTTAAGGCCTACATATTTTTGCAAAAACTCTTAATCTATGTGTTTCCCAAGATTTGGGGAGCCCATGATATATGTACATCATCTTTTATAGTGTCCTAGATCCAAATAATCTAGTAGAAATAGTTCAATGATAAGCACATGACTATTTTTAACTAGCATGGCAATTTTGGTATGAAACTAGCCACTACAAAATGTATATAGCTCAATGAAAGCTCATTTTTATAGAATTTTGGCTCATTAATATAAGGAATTCTCTTGGAATTTGTGATTGCCTCTTCTCTCTCTATTTTCTCTTCATCTATACGTCATTTGCATCCTAACGTGAGGTTTGAACATACCAATGTCACGTGCAAGATTTGAGGCCTCTTCCTAAGGCATTTGAGGCGTCATATGCATGTAAGAAGCTCCAAAAAGAGGAATGTAAATTTCTTACAATTGCATATTCTAACTTATCTCTATGCAAGAGTGTGTGATTGCAGTGATTCACTTGGAATGTGTAGATTTTTTTATGAGCCTCATGTAGGGATATGCTGGAAAGGGGGTTTTTCTTAGTAATTGATGGAAATCTCCTATAAAATAATTGAAACCTATAAATTTTGGTATTTTTCTCTTTCTTCTTCTTTTAGATACACTCTAGTCTTTATTTTGATCTTTGCAACCCTAACTAGATAGGTACTCAAATTGAGAATTAGTTTTTTGTCCAATCCAACCACTTGAAGCCAATGTGTGTACCTCCCTTCTGTCATCACATGCCTACAATTGGGGATACAACTTCTCTTTATGTTAGTTAAAGTTTGGAAACACGTTGAAGAGGATCAATGCTGTTTTAGATACATTCGAAATGCTATATTAAAAACTTTGTATAGCCATCTCTTTAGTTCAAAACACCAAAATTGTATAGATCATTGGCAAGCACTATTACGAAGAACTAAAGTTTCATTTCAAAACACCAAAATTGTATAGCTTATTGGGAAGAAATAAAGTTTCTTTTCCATCATCCCTTTGGAAAGTCCTTTTTGAACCATAGCCTCAACAGTTACATTGAAATTCTAGGTCAAAAAAAATTGACCTATCAAGTAGGTTCGTTTGAATTCCTCATGAACTTCATTGACATTATTTCAAGGTTTAATTCTATTGAATTCTTATGCGAATATTAATTTTGATTCTCTTATTTGATCTAATTATATTAGAAAATGAATTTTTCCTAATTCTTAGTGTCTTTTTAGTTGATTTCATTTATTATACATGTAGCTAATAGTACATTTGGACCTTATCACCAATAAAATTTTCAATAATTATATAATTTGAAATCCAATTGAAAGAATCTAATTTCTAAGTTTTTGTTTTTAGTTTAAACACTAATGCATTGAATGAGGATGCTAATACCACATGGGTTCTTTGTTGAAATCTTATGGAATCATTGAGTATGATGAATCAAGGTGGAAACTATATTTAAGAGATATTATGGAAGGATTTACTACATTATTCATGGTGTGTGTTTCCTATGGGATTTTATGCTCTAAAAAGGATGTAAAATAAATTTTTCATATGAAAATATAATAAAATTCTAAGTGATAGTCTCTTGTGCATGAACTTGTCCAATCCAAATGTTACTACAAAAAAATTTGATTTTAGAAAAAAAAAATAGGATAATTTGATTTCTATGATCCAAGCTTGAGGATAAAGAAGTATCAAATAATAGCACTAATAATTTCATCTCCAATGTTAATCGTATAACACAATCACATGGATCTTTCACTAAGGTTATGTGGTGCATTGTGTTATGACTTGCATTCAGTCTATCATTTCCTAGGGAGATCATAAGACACAACATAATAGTGAGAAACTATCAAGTTCAAAGGATTGTCAAACCAAGAAGATAAAAATAATGCCAAGAAGCTATTAAGAATTTAGGATATCCCCTAGTAACAAGCACATACTTGTGTGATCAAGCAAGAAAAATTCAAGATTAAGTCAATCGATTTGAGTCCCTAAAGAAAATTAATGATTTACTTTAGCTCATTATCGAAGCTTTTCCTAATGTACAAACTCCATCACACAGATGGTGTTGCTTTGTATGTCAATGTGCCATCTACAACGTGGATTGAATGTAGTTGAGTGTCATTGTGTTGCATGTCACTAGAGTGGTTGTTAATGCTCATTAGAGTCACCTTGTATCTTTCCAATGATTTTATTTTGGAAAAAGGAGTGGGGACTTCTAAGAGATTATTCCCAATGATTGCTTGTTGGGTGCCATTGTTGGTTCATCTGTTTGATCTATGTTCATCGCCCTATTCTTGTGGTTCACAACATTGGAGGAGCATGACCCAATCCCATTTAGAGGTTCACAATGTACGAATCTTCTGAGGATCGCACCATAAGGCAAGGTACTATGATGTGCGCTCACCAAAGGATCCTGCTCCACTTAATTCTTAAAGGATCACCTTATCTCAAAGACATGTGCATGATTCAAGGGGTTTTGGTTGTACCTCAAACTCAAAAGGATGTGCATGTTGGCCAACTAAATTTTATGATAAGGCACTGATTAAAATTGTTCCATAGGTTCATGTGTGTGATAGAAGATTCTGTTGGAAGGGTCCTGTCTTCCATTTGAAAATTTCCCTTTTTCTTTTATAAAAGTGCATTAAATTGAAAAAAGAACCATCTCTAGAGTTCTTTTTTGTAAAAGGAAGTTCAATCTTGGGGTCCACTATTCCTCATCGAATATATGAGGGCTCTCCTTCAATACCAGGTGTCACCCACAAATGTGTGTCAAGGTAGACATAAATCTAGAACTTCTAAATTCAATCAGCATAGACATTGGGGAAGAGGATTTATTAGAGCAAGAATTTTTCTATAAAAATCTTCCCATTGCATGCATTCATTTTGGTAATTAGGATCAAAAAATCAAATAGTTCCCATTGATAAAGGGGACCTAGAAAGGGAAGTCTCATCAGTCGGTACATCTACCCGAATGGTGGGGGGGGGGGGGGGGGGGGGGGGGGTTTCATAGCTAGTCCTCATATACTCTAAACCACTCATAGAAAAAAATAATGGTTGAAACATTGTTCTAAAGAGTATGCAACGGATTGGAAAAAAGTCTAGAGACTTCATAGTTTGAAGGAAGAAAAAAGAGAAAACAAAAAGAAACAAGACAAGAAAGCTTACGAGAAAGAGTGCCACATCTTGAAAAAAGAAATTAATCAAGCCAACAATCAAAGTGGGCTTAACCAAGTTTGAATGAATAATCATTTTAGAAGATGGAAACATGCAAGGAGAATATTTAGCCAATAAAGAAAGAAACCTAGATAGTTAAAGTTCCATCATTGGCTCCACTATTCTACACTCCTATGTGAAGAAAAACTTAGTGGAGACAAAAGTAAGGCCCCTCTCAGGCTTCTGTGGAAGAGTCTCGTTAAAGGCAAGATTCCTTCCTTCAATGCGATGGGCCCAAAGAAGATAGAAGAGCTAAAAGTGAAGAAAAATAGGTTCAACACCCTAAACCAAAAATTATTATCCTTTCCTTCAATGTTTGAATCTCACTAGATCAATGATCATAAATAAATGGTTGAAGGATAAGGGTATCAAACTAGATCTCATATGTCTCCAAGAATCCAAAATAGATATTGAGGAACTCATAAAGAGGTTGGAGAAAATCTTAGTTCATCATGTATGGGTTCTCACAGTTCACTCAGATGGCAAAGAGGGGTGGTATTGCCATGGGGTACTAAATGGAATGGCCATTGTTAGTCCAAGGTTCCACCTTTGGTCGTCTCCACAAGTGTTTGGTTGTTACCTTTCGAGATGCTCATCCCTAATCTATGGTATCAAGTGTACCCAAATACAAATCTTGAGATTTGGTTGTTACCTTTCGAGATGCGCATCCCTAATCTATGGTATCAATGTGTACCCAAATACAAATCTTGAGATAATCAAGACTTATAAATTTTTGGATTCCTTGTTCTCTCAAAGTATTATCATTGGTGACATCGACATGGTGGAAACTATTATTGATTGTTGGCGCAAAAATTGCACCAAGAATTAATTGAGCTTAAAGACCCTCATGGGTTCCATTCAGACAATCTTTAGACTAGCCTTGAGCTTCCAAAGCTCAATTGGATAGATGTAATGTGTTATAGAACACAGTCGACCATTTTGAGTTTCCCATCCTTTCATAATCTACAAACATAGTCTTGTTGGACCATTTCCCTATTGTGATGTCCTTTAAATCCCCTACAAGGAATTAGATGGCTCCTTGGTTTCATGTGGAACCTACCTTATTTCAGATACCCTTAGTGCAACAAGAATGGTGGGAGGCCTTTCACGTGTGATCCACCCCCCATGCATTGTTGGATCCATGTGCTTAAGTCAACTCACTAAATTTGTGTAGAACTCGTAAAGAGATCCAAAGAATAAGAAAGGGAGATGAGAAAAATTATGTGGAGGGCTTATCCATTCCAAAACAAAAGCCGACAAAGGCAAGCAATGGAGGATCATCAAATCACAAGCAAGCTCCAACTAAAAGAGGAGATCAAGAACAAAAAACTATAACTCTTCTTAGAGATTATTGGGTAGGGAAGGGACATAAAATTTCTTAACAGATGGGTAAGATCCTTTAAAAAAAAAACTAGGTAAAGATTTTATTCTCAAGATGATCAATGAGGCAAGGAAAGAAATCACTCTAGAGAAAGAGAATTATGACCTGATAGATAATCACTTCAAGGAGATTCTAGGGGTTTTCATCCCTCTAAAATAGACATCATGAGTGCATGGACCTTATCAAGAGCTAAAAGTAAAATTTTTAATCCTATTTTGGCTATTTGGTTAGAAGAATCAACATCTAAGAACAAGCTTATTGAAGCCATTGACTTTCTACCATTGGGGAAAAGTCCAACTCTTGATGATTTCACTAATGAATTTTTCAAAGCCTCGACAAATTCATTGTGGATCCTTTAGGCATGGTTTGGTGAGAGTTTTTAAGAGTTGGTGTGCTATGTAGATGCCTTAACAAGGGAGTAATAAATCTAATCCATGAGAAAGACAATGAAATAACAATTGGTAATTGATAACCATGCTATCCTATTGAGAAGTGAAGTATCAATGAATCAACTATAGAATTGGGTTTTTAAAAAGCTTGAGAGTAAGCTCCAATACAGGAAAGGAATGCAATTGTATGCAGTAGAGAAAGGCATGGTGATTATTATGTTTCTAAATCGTTCAATTAATTATTCCCTCTCTTACTTGAGGCCAAACAACAAAGCAACAAAGATAGAGAGAGGCTGGAAAATGTTTTTGAATGGGAAACTCCAACAAAAGAGGCATTCTTAAGATACAGTGGAAATTTATGTGTGCCCTCAAGAGCTTGGCAAGATAGGCATTCTCAACATTTTGGAACTAGCAAACAAACTCTAGCAAAGTGGATGATCAAGGCTTGGTGTAACAAGCCCCAATCATGAGAGAAACTCTTTTTCAACAGTAATCAAGACTTATCTATTTCTAGAGCTCCCACATGGAAGTACCATGATGTCAGTATGCTCCTCTCCTATCTTGATGATCAGCAAAGCTTATATGCTAGTTTCTTCTTTTTGGAAAGTGTGGAACAACTTGCTATGATTTGAAGTCCACACTTTGTAGTGCCACACAATCAGGCGTTAGTACATGAGCTTCTTAAGATTTTTTGATTTACCATCTTCACTCTATTTTGCAATATTGAAATGCAAGGTATGTATGCAATGCTTTTTACAAAATTTGATTCTAACAAGTATCTTTCTACATCATTGCATTGAAATTTTAATTAAGAACATTGATATCTAGGTTATTCAGTCTTTCTGTTTTCTTCAAATATCTATATTTCATTCATATACTTATATAATGACACCATACTTTCCGTTTTCTTCCGACTACTACCTACACTCTAAAATAATTGTGTGTGTTCAACATGGCAAAAAAATAATTAACGTAAAAGACAATCTACCTTGGATAGGACTTTCGATAGAACCAAAGGGATCAAAATAGTAAAAGATAGGTAACTCAAGGTCAATTCAAACTACACCCTTGAAAAGTGTGCATCATCTAAACGTTAATCACTATTGATGAAAAGAAAAAGTTCTTTTATCCAAGATTAACATGTTCCCCAACAAATTACTCACCATTGGCTTCACAGTTCTTGATCAAGAAACCTTACCTTTTTTTGTTTCAATTCTATGCTTTACAACCATTATATCTATGCATGCGTTCTAATTTCTTATTCACTTTTGAAGGCAAAGGAATAAACTTTTGTCCAAGATGGTAAAGCCCAAAAAAAAAATCATACATAAATGAACCTCTAAGCTTTACAACTTCTTATGTCTTCCTCATTCTCCATATTTTTTTAGTCTATCTCAAGATGACAAGGCCCCAAAAGAAAATCATACATAAATGAACCTCTATACTTTTATAGCTTCTTATGTCTTCCTCACTCTCCATTTTTTTGTATTGCATGTATTGGAAATTTTGGCAAGAGTTTACATAATTTTTTATTCCTCTTAAGTAAAATATATTTTTTGGTATTTTTTTGGCAACATTGTGAAGCTTTGGTGGCGAAGTTGCCAGCCATTCGCAATGATGCGACTATGCACGGCACACGAAACATTTTGATTCCTAACATCGAATTTCTTAAACATCCTCTAGATAACATGTGGAATGCAACAGTACCAATTTAGCGTTTGAATCTGAAAAATGAATCATGTATTTGCACTTGTATCGATGCGCCTTTCCTGATCATTCCTTTTCCTATCAACTAACCATCAGGTTCGTCCTCCAAAAGGTTTCAGCTTTGCTTTCTTTTCAGACATTGAAAATTTGACGGT
>CM035440.1:139400400-139450400 GCA_020310875.1 Ceratopteris richardii
GTGTGTGGGGAACTCCACCATGGGCCAAGAGTCAAAGAGCTTCATGAGAGAATGAATAACAAATGATGCAAAAGGCCCTATTTATAGACTCTTTAAGGAGGTGTCCCTATTCAGACAGGCAAACACTCCACACTTGATCGAACACTTTGATCGTAGGTGTCCATCATGATATCCTTTGGGCTTGGAGACATAACAAGGTGCCAATGTGGGTGAATATTCAAGCACCAAGGGATTTTGAGATGATTCAAACTAGCATGTGCACAAAGTTATCTTCCCAATGTTGTGGTCCATTCCAAATCACAAGGTAACTCATGTGTCCTACGAGCTCAACTTTTCTCGAGGAATCACCATACATCTTGTATTCCATGTTAGTCACCTAAAAGAGAGGCTTGGAAAGAACGATGTTGTGATACCTCTAGAGGATATCCCAAGTTTGGAGGATACTAACCTATACATTCCATTGGAGTACAATTTGGTTTTAAATCAAAGGAAGAGGTCTTCGAAGACCACTTATCTTGAGCATTTGTTCAAGTGAAAGCATAGACCTAAGTTCATAGAACTTAGGCCTATAATTTCACTTGAAGATCATTCAAGAGTCATTTTCTTGGTTTTATTACTAAGGAGATTTCTCAAGATAGCAATTGAAAATAAGGAGCAAGTGTTAAGTCTCCACCCTTCTAAGCCATTTGGATGGGTGTTTGTAGCATGTGCCCAGTAAGAGGTTATCAAACCAATGTGTACTCGGAACAATCAATTCCTGTGAATTAGGCCATTTTATTGGAGTCCTATAAATAGGGGTCAAGGCCTATTATTTGTCATTCATAGTATTTACCACGACTCGACTCTTGGCCTCTCTTTGCAAAACCTCGCTACAGCCTACACCTATATTGGTGGGGGCTTGTAGTATGGAACATAAGTCCTTGGGGGTGACTTCCCATTATGGTGCAAATTCCAAGGCTCAAGGATGAGCATGTTTGGCTCTATGGCTGGGAAGTGAATTTGATGTTCATGCTATTGTTTTACGAGAATTCCTTATATCTTGTCTTGTCTAGTAGGAAGGATCCTTAACCATCTAACACCATGGGAGGAATCCTCCATTCTTTTACCTTTATTGATTAATTCCTCTAAAAATCTAGGTGTATTTTTTTAAGCAAAAGGATGACATTCTCTTTATATTCCAAAAACTTACTACTCTAGTGGCAAATCAGTGCGAAAAGGAGATCACGTATTTAGAGATAAGCAAAGTTTGAGAATACATCTCCAATGCTTCTCATGAATCATGTGATTCAAAAGGCACAAAAAGAGAGTCAATCACTCGTTATAATCCTCCACCAAACAATGTACAAAAAAGATGAAGCACGTGAATCAAGAGAACACACAAGTACATAAAGATGTTGAGTTGTCCCACGGAAATAGATTGAGAAAGTTGCCACATAAACCAATTTTATGCATCTATCTTCTTATAAAGTTGTGTGATTCAAAATTCATGAAAAGAAAGTTACTAGCTCAAAATGAACCTCCATAAAACAATGTCACAACGGATGAATCATAAGGTTGAGAGAGGGTGCAAAGTATATACAAATGTTGATTTCCAGTGGAATGGATTTATAATTCATGAAATCACCACGTTTAATGAATAGATCTTCTCACCTCACAATGTGGTTTTTCAACATTTATGGTGAAGAAAGAGGTTGCCTTATAAGATTCTGAAAATTCATATTTCTGAATTTTTTTGTAATTATTCCCAAGGAGCTTCAAAACAAACTCATCCCAAAGTCATGAAATTCATCTCTATTGGGTATGGTGATTTCATTGAGATGGAAAATCGCTTATAAAATCGCAACAATGATGTGTATTTCAACCATAGTTGCTATTCATACGTGTATGAATGCATTCATGCATACTTCTTGTATTGTATGTACCCGTAGATATTCGTACTAGTTCGTACAAATTTCGATTTTTTTTTTTGTCTTAGTCTCGTAAGCGAACCGTTTGATTGAAACAGGCCTCAGAAAATAGTATAAGAAGTTTGATGCATTTATGCTCAAACATGGGTTCAAAAGAAGCCATGAGGACCACTGTTTGTACACTAAAGGGGATGAACATGGCAGCCCAATTATTCTTGTACTGTATGTAGATGATATGCTGCTGGCTGGGAAGAAAAAGAGCACACTGAATGCTCTAAAACAGCAGCTGAACTCTGCATTCTCAATGAAAGACCTTGGGGAAGCTTAGCATATTCTTGGTATGCAAATAAAAAGGGATCTGCAGCAGCATACTTTGCATTTATCCCAAGAAAAGTACATGGAAAAAGTGATGGACAGATTTAATGTGGCTGATGTTAAGCCTCTTGGAGTGCCATTGCAGCCACATGTAAAGCTTTCCAAGGATGACTGTCCCACAGACAATGATGCAGCCAATTACATGAAGAGTGTTTGCCACTCCACCAGACATAGCTCATGCAGTGGGAGTTGTTAGCAGGTTCATGGCTAATCCTGGTAGAGCTCACTGGGAGGAGGTCAAATCTATCTTGAGATATTTGAAAGGAACTAAAAACAAATGCCTCAATTATGGAAAGGTCCCATTAGAGTTGAAGGGATTCTGTGATTCTGACATGGCAGGTGATGTGGATACATGGAAATCCACAAGTGGCTATGTTTTCACTCTTGCAAGTGGTGTTGTATCATGTTGCAGCAGACTGCAAAAGATTGTTGCTTTGTCTACTACTAAGGCTGAATATCTTTCAGCCACTGAGGCTATCAAGGAAGTAATATGGTTAGCACGTCTTTGCAATGAGTTTGGTTTGCCTCATAGAGCACCTATGCTTGGTTGTGATAGCCAGAGTGCAATATGTTTGGCAAAGAATGCCATGTTCCATGCATGCACAAAACATATTGATCTGCGATATCACTTCATTCGAGAAGTGCTTGAGGATGGCCTTATCACTTTGGTACATCACATAACCCTGCAGATCTTCTCATCAAGTGCTTACCCAAAGCACAACATCAGTTATGTATACAGATTGTGGGAGTCACTTAGCTTAAAGGCGTCATTTATGCTTTTAAGTTGGAGGTTGTTGGGGTAAAGTCCTAAATGACCCCTTTATAGTGTATACATGTGTATAGGCCTATTTATAAAGGCTATGTCACTTATTCTTTATTTTTTGGGCCAAGTTCAATGTGAACTTGGCCAACCCTAAAAGGGTTCTATATAACATAACTTAATAACACTTTTTGGCTCTCTCACTTTTAGAGAAGCCCCTCCAAAGCTGGCCGACTACCTCTCTCCCTCTATCTAGCAGTTGCGCCTCCATTCCAGCCCCAACGCCTACATTTCTGAGGCACATACACGTGTCCTCTACCCCTTCAGCACGACATCCAAACAGTTTCAATCATACCTATTTATAAAGTATTGAGGATGACGGATTATGAAGGTGTTACCTTAGGCCTTCTTGTACATTGAGACAAGCAATGTAAGATATCAATGCATATGACCTTGCGATCAAGGAGCAAAGAAGTGACATCATTGAGGTAGGTATCTTTTATCTTAAAGTTTGAAGATTAAACTTTATAATTATATGGCATGTCACATGTATCATGTATGTACACACTACATGAAAGAGTCATTTTTATTTGATTTCTAAGTTCTAACTTATTTCATACAATTTCAATTTCAGGCGACATCTTGAAGATGGGGCATGGATGCATAGACCCATCCATGGCTTTGTTGGCTTATTGCATCTCACGTACAAAGATCCAAGCGTGTGTAGTGACATGAAACTTCACATCATTTGTTATACATGAGAGTGTGCTTCCATTGGAGAAGCACGATGATATTCTAGAGAATATAGGATCTTATATGGATGAGAGGGGACTGCATTCACATCCCCTACATGTTGGACGAGAGGTTCCATGGTGAAACCTCTTGGTGGAAAAATTTTGATTTTGGCTTTCGTACTCTCAAACTTTATGCATTCGGGTGCTTATTCCCTCATACACACAAAAGTGAGGAATAGGCTTAACATACAACAAATGGAAAAGCTTAATTATTGCCGCATGAATCTCAAAATGTTGAAAGCCATTACACAAATGGGGAGTGCAAAACAAGTATATATGTAAATTACTAAATTGTACATTCATTATTCATTTATGATTCATTCATGTATTGTGTATATAAGATAAATTTAATATATGTTAAAGCTTTAACTTTTGACATTTTTCTTTTTATAGGTGAATGTTGATACTTTTTTTGGCAAGGAATTAAAGATAGCTGTTTGCCAACCTATATAGAGAACTCATATCTATTGATGTGAGGCAGACACAGAACAAAGGCGGAGGCAAAGGAGTGGTCGATGATCACAAAAAAGAATTGATCATATGTCGTGCATCGACCACACTACGAGGAGATGGTGCTCAGACTAGTAGTATGCCACATGCATATAGGAGGAGGATCCTTGTACTACACCAAGGACTTAGCCCCATTTTGATGATGCGGAAAATCCTATCAATGAGGACTCCAGAGGATAGTACAGAGTCATCTACATATGAGATGACTACTTCAGATTCTTTAGATGAGAATAGTGGATAAGGATGTAGCATTTGAGTGAGCTTGAGGCTTGAGCACATATTGATGATTGATGATTGAACGACATATACACGGTACATTGAATGACATATACACAGTACATTGTATTTACTATTATATGAACAATTATCCTTGACATTGTGGTAACCTATGGGCCTATGGCATTAAATTTATGATTTTCTCTTTTACGATTTTACTATCTTATGGGATGTTCTAACTTCTATCAATTATGGGATTTTATCGTTTATAACTCAAATTTCAATGTTCATGAATGATAAATTATGAATAATGTGTACAATGTGCACTCTACAATGTGCACCATGGTATGTGATGTGAATAGTGATCATGTTTCATTATTTATTGCAAGTTTCCAAGTTGAAAAGCGAAATTAAAATTAATAACTTTGATATGTAAACAACAATATGTATGTACATGATAGTAAATACATTGTACATTATAGTATTGTACATTGTAATTTGTATGTAGGTATGTATATGCTATGTAAATGGTAAATTTGTAAAATTATTGTATACATATAAGATATATGATATTACTAATTAGTATATTACATACATACTACATAGTACATACATACATGCGCACATCCCCGATACTTAAATATGACATTACATACATGTTTAAATGTATACTTTAGTCTTTTATATAAATTATATCCTATATTATAGCAAATACATGTATTTTTCATAAAATCAATCGTATATATTTAGAATCTAATAATTTTGAACCAAAAATAAAAAAATAAAAAAAGCATACCTTGCACATGTACAAATACCGTATGGAGAGTCCCAAATCTGAAGGTACATATGTAGTACCGTATCTTAACATATTATATGAATCATGCCCGACTCACTATGATTTCAACAAAGAAAAGATGCATGAAGCGAACACTTTTAAAAGAGTTTGAAATAGTTATATTTCAAGAAGGTGGATAGCTACCTAGACAAAATAGATGTTGAAAGAGTTCCCAAGAGGCAAAAGGATGTCACATTTTATAAAATTATGTCATGTCGAGATCTTGTGAAGTGCCCTCTTTCTCTTCATTATTATTTTCTTCACAAGAAACCCAAAAAAAAAAAAAAAGAGAGAGAAAACCTATCTTGTGTTGGGATAAAGTCCTAAATGACCCCTTTATAGTGTATACATGTGTATAGGCCAAGTCCAATATGAACTTGGACAACCCTAAAAGGGTTCTATATAACATAACTTAATAACACTTTTTTGCACTCTCACTTTTAGAGAAGCCTCTCCAAACCTCGTTGACTACCTCTCTTGTGAGAAGTGGAGAATGACATGCCTGGGACTCACCTCCCAACCTATTTATAGCCCTTGCCTAGTCACCATCTATCTCTCTAATGCCCCTCTACTCATCTGGCCATCATGAGTAGGCACCTTATATGAACTCTCTGGCTTTTGGCCTTGGCTATCCCCCGAGCAAGGGAGAAGTTCCTCCAAGCATGTACATCTCTGGAATATAACACTCCCCCTTCTAAAGATCATTGTCCTCAATGATACAGAAGGAGCTATAAGCCTGGGAATCAGAATATGTGATTCCAAATAATAAGAGTAGAGTGTACTAGATGTATGAAATACTAGATAATCAAAAGAGGACGACTCATCTTTATGCTTCCTATCTAGCATTTCCATCCATAAATAGTAGTCCTTGCCTTGAGCATACTGTAGGAATCCCTCTGAGGCCCAATGAGTCCATATATGCACAGCATAAGTACTCGGAATATCCTCAGACTCCCTATGCCTTAGACCTTGACCACTAACTTGTGACGGCTTGTCGCCTGTAGAAACCTTGGCAACTTTCCCTTGTCTCCCTGCCACCTGGAATACCCATTGACAGCTTGTCATATGGTATAATTGTGCAAAATCACTTACTCCACTAGAGTAATAAAAACTATTATGCTAATCCAAAACAATGTGACTATGTCCCAAATCTCTGTTGAAAACTACTAAAGATAAATGGAAATCTTCTCCAAATAATCCTTAATCTCTAAGCTAAAGTAAATCTGCTTGATTTACTCAATGTAATGAAACAAAACTCAAGAAAATCTCATCATGATCCAAACTATGAATCCAAGATGACAATCTATCAATGATCCAGACTATGGAACAAGATCTCGATGTGTCATATTTAATAATCCAAACTATGGATCAAAAGCTCAATCTGTCATATATGACAATCCAAACTATGGATCAAAAGCTCGATCTGTCATATATAATATACAAATTATGGATCAAAATCTCGATCTATCATATATGATAATCCAAACTATGGATCAAACTATTTCCCATACAAAGTAAATCCTAATCCACTCTCTGGAATAAAATCCATCATGCCAAGTGAAGACGTGCTAAGAAAGTTCAACAACTAGTGGAACTACCACCGCCTTCTCAATAATAACATGCAAGATGTTCCAAGTGGATGAAACTTGCTTTATGCCTGACCACCATCTGATCATCACTATGATCAAATCATTCCTAACTAGGAATGAGGTGTCTCAAGAAAACTATTGTAATAATCTGGCACTCCCAGATATAATGAGGACCATAATATAGGTCTACTAAATACACTGAAAAATGGTAAGTAGATGTGTGAACACTCATAGCCCACTAGGCTAAGAATCTAGCTCACCTCATACACACTATGTATGAACCATGGCCTATTCTCAAGCATATCAAATAAAGTAGTACGTACTCTATAAATTTCTTCTAAATGTAATTGCCTATTCATAGTTCTTATGTACAAACCTTGCCTTTCCGCTTCTAGGCTACTAGCCTGCGGACTTGCCTTGTTTGCGATCTCATACAGAGTGACTGTCTCAACTTCCCCTCTGTTATCTAATAATAAGATGATACTAGAAGATCATATAAATGAACTCCAA
Organism: Ceratopteris richardii; assembly: GCA_020310875.1. Classification (NCBI taxonomy): domain Eukaryota; kingdom Viridiplantae; phylum Streptophyta; class Polypodiopsida; order Polypodiales; family Pteridaceae; genus Ceratopteris; species Ceratopteris richardii. Next base: position 139,407,897 of record CM035440.1, read on the forward strand.
ATCATATAAAAATACAATCTCAGAGACTTCTCTCTCATACCATTTGTCCTACACCTAGGTAGAATACAAAGTCTGATGTCCCATACCACCAACTTTATACTCCACATCGATGTGTGTATGAGATTAAAGTCGAATACTTCTCTCAAAATTGATAAGAATAACTTGGTGAGTACTCACAACCATAAATAATGTAATGAAATCATGAAGTGTTGCTCAAGTGTTTCCTTCCCTCAATGGAAAGAACAGAGTCATTCCTATGACTCTATCACTCATAACTATCTGTAACATCAACTCATTCTCATCTTGAGTTGAGAAATGATAAATCATCTCAACTAGAGTTGTGAAGGATGCGGCTTGCATCAAATATCAACTCATGATAAATTGGAATTTATACGACTTGTATGAATCCACTTATACGAAATGAGAACAACTAGTAAAGTTCTCCTGTTCAATGCTCTCGTGGCACTATATATATTCTTGAAAATTTTGACAGAGTCTCCTCTGTCCTACTGAGAATGGTCACCATAAACCAATGCTCAATAAACAAGTATCTAGGGTATAACTAGTCCATGGTGATCACACCATATCAAAAAATCTCATAAAAACTTGTGGAAAATCTTTTCTTTTCAATAATGTCTCCTGCATAAACAATTTCCAACAGCAGAAGATTAAATCTTACTTTTAACTAATTTTTACTCATCCATAATCTATAAAATTCTCCAGCCTTTTGTAGCTTTTCTCAAGCTTTCATTAGGCACAAGAATCGCTTGATTTGGATATTTTCTCAGAGTTTTATGACCATTTTATTAGAAGCGTCAAACACTCGACGACCAATTCTGAAAAATGTACAGGATCATCTTCTTGAAGCCCTTAGACGGATCAAACAAATTCCAAATTTCAATTTCTTTGTGCCCAAATCTAGGTCAGCTTATCTAGTTTAGTCTCACAAAATTTCAACTCAAAATGAAATCAAATACTCATTCAAAAGTATAATTCTATCTCTGCTACACCTGCACTTAGGTGAGCCTAGAAACACTACTACTGCACTTTTATAATATCTTCTAACTATGAAGATAACTTCCAAAATCCTTGAATTTTGGTTATAGCATAGTGTCTATACTAGAGTAGCTTCTCCAACAAAAATTTTTAAAATTGGAGTTTCCAATAGGAAAATATCATGTGCTCATCAGACACATGTATCACTCTTTGGAAAATCCTCGCCAGAGATTGGTCTAAGAAGAATAGCTCCTTTGACCTATCAAATGATGTTCAATTTCTTCCAAATTTTAATAGCATATAGCTACTACTATCTAATTTTATTGATATATGTTTCATAGAATTTGGACATTTGGATCTTTCACAATGACCAAAATACTAAGCCTCTATACCTACAAAAGTTTTAAAATTTGCAGAGGCTAACTTTTACCCATTTGTTTATATCTCCTAAATGGAGAAACATTTCATCTTGAAATTTTATACACACTATCTGGAGATGTGTACCTAATGTTAGAAACAAAAAGCACTCAATTTGACTAAATGAGCTAAGAGCACCAATCACCTCTAGGTGACATGGTCTTTGATCATTTCATAAATTCCAGAGGCAGCACTTTCATGTGCAAAGATCTTTTGACTTATCAAATGATCTTCAGAAATCATGAAACTTGGTATGCACAAAGTACATCTATAAAGCTTCCATTTCCAACAAAAATTATTCCATTTGGATCTACCAATTAAGAGAAATGCCCTTTGTAACAGGCCTATGTCACTTGTTTCAGGCCTCTACCTCTACTAGCAGCACTTTTAATGCAGAGGTCATTTGACCTATCTAGAAGTTTCCAAATTACTTGAAAATTGGTCAGCTTAAAGAAAAACCCAGGAGCTACTTGCTCTCAAAATTTCAATAAATTTGGGCATTCCCTCAAAGAGTAGCATCCAAATCTCTGTGAGGTTGCTATCTCACTAACTATTTGCTCGATCATTTTTTTAAACTTAAAAATGACGAAACATGTTAATCCTTATGATTAAACATAATCATTCATTTTCTTGGATGGATTATGACATGGAGACATATCCATGCCTATAATTATCATCTAGATCAATGCAAACCAAATAATCATCCAAATCGTCTCGTGGAAAAATCAACTCTTTACATAATATCCACCTTTCAGTGAAAGTGAATATCTATGGACATCATTCTATTCATTGTGCTTCTTGCGCATTCATTAATCTCATCGCAACCAATCATATACAAGCATTTAATACTTGTATTGATGATAATAATCATAGCACTCTTGTGCGGACTCAAAATAAATGTCTATATCCAGTACAGACTCGCATGAAAAACAATTTATGTGCTCATGCGTTACTAGTCGAAAACACATTTTAGTTGTTCTTGATCTATATACCTTGTCTTTTACTTTCTAAAGGCACAATTAGCCTATGCATGGTAACTTGATCACATACCTCATGCTCACCCTAACTCATCGTGGTGATACATAAAAGTGATCTTCTATAAACAAAAAATGCATCATGCACTTCAACTTTCTAACAATCATATCATCTATGTATGCATGCATCCATAAATGCATCTTCTTCTCTACTACAATCAATTTATATGCTTTTAGCTATGCAGACGTAAGACTTCCTCTCTGACACAACACAACATCACTCTAGTTCTCACATGGCATATTACGCCATGTGGCTACAAAATTTCCGGCAACATTTCGCAAGGAAAATGAAGACTGAAAAAAAATAATAATAGTCTTTACAATGATAGGCATCAGCCTAGTGCTTGGAAAACAACTTTATTTGCTCCATAAACCTACAAATAAGAAACTTTTCCACAATGTGTTGTTGAGCACTACACGCCCTCATTACAATGTCTTTTTCTGTCTTCAATACCTGCCAAAGATTCTAAAACACACCAACAAGATTTATGCATGCTTTTATGAATCAACATAAGTTAGTTTAACTTCATGTGCATAGATAAATTCATGTAAAAACTAGCTTTCATGCACATTCCAATGTTGATTTCATAAAACTGGAAGAGAATACAATCCAAAATTGTAAACTTTGATGCAAAAAGTATTCAAATGAATATATTTAAGAGCAAAAATTATGATGAAAAGGTATTAAAATTATTTCATTCCTATCCAAAATGGTTCAAATTATGATTCAAAACTCCTAATTATCATAATCGAACACTCAATTCACTCAAAAAGGGTTTCTTGCCAGTCAACAACCATCTAAAAGCTTGTGCAGAGATGGCTTCCAATGGTCCAAATATAGATTATGACGGTCAAAAGAAAGTTCTTGAAGTCTAGAATCTATACCGACTTGAATTTCTTGATTTCGATATTCTATGAGGAAGTTATGGCCAAAACAATGAAGCTAGGTGAGAGGGCAGCATGCCTCTTCGAAGAGATATGCAGAGAATTAAATGCTCTCTACAGGTGGTTTTTAATCATCCAATGATAGCTTCCAACCAATCATTGGAAAGCCCTTGAAGTCTACTTTCTATCCCAAGTGGAATCATCCAATTTTGGGTTTCATATGAGAGAGTTATGGCCTATTTAGTGAAGGTAGGTATGCTAACCTTTCTCTTTCTCTTACTTCCAATCTTTCTTTTTCTCTTTCTTTACTCCTCTGTTTTTCTAATATTTTTTTCCTTCTCTCTCTAATATTCAATTTATCTCATGCAAGATCTCCTTATTCTCTCTTTCTCTTCTTTCATCCTCTTTCTCTTTCTCCTTTACATGCTTTCATCTATTTCTCTCTAACTGTCTCTTTATTTATTTATATCTTAGATATGTGTAGATGCATAATCAAATGCATAAGTACATTCATAATTAGATTACGTATGTGTTTCATTATATGAGCAAACATGATTGTGTACGTGTGTGTAAACATATACAGTTTTATGTATGTATGCTTGAGTTTAAGAAACTTTCCTCTTTCTTTCTTTGAATTCGAAGTTGAAAATGCTGCAGAATTTCTAGAAGCAGTATCTCTTTAACCGACAGAGACCACTCCCCCCTTGTCGCATATCAAAATGTGCAGAATGGAATGTTCTACATGGCAACGCGGACAGACCTACAAAAACAAGAAGAAACAAAGAGAAATCAGGCTTCGAAAGTTTGGCGGAAACATACTTATCTCACATCGGAGCTCGCCATGCACGTATGAAGCCATTGATGCATGGAAAAATGCTCTCGATGTCTGCATACCCCCTTAGGACACTCATTCCTCACCATATCCATGCCCATCGAGCCAAGGGAAGGAAGAAAAATGCCTCAGAAAAGAGAGTTACGAGATTTTCCAAAACCTCTCTCTATGCTCTGATACCAAATGTGAAGTGGAGAATGACATGCCTGGGACTCACCTCCCAGCCTATTTATAGCCCTTGCCTAGTCACCATCTAGAGTTCTCTCTAAGGCCCCTCTACTCATCTGGCCATTATGAGTAGGCACCTCATATGAACTCTCTGGCTTTTGGCCTTGGCTATCCCTCGAGCAAGGAACTTCTCGTTCCTCCAAGCATGTACATCTCTGGAATATAACATCTCTCACTCTATCTAGCAACTACGCCCCCATTCCAGCCAAGCACCTCCACTTTTGAGGCTCATACATGCGTCCTCTACCCTTCAGCACAATATCTAAACCCTTTCAACCGGTATCACAGCTGAATTAGGGTTTTAGAGCTTCTGCGCAGGTGCTGTACAGCAAAGAAAACCCTATTTCTCGCGATAATCTTTACATTTCATCACAAAGAACTTTGCTCCAGGGCAAAGAGGATCACTTCGGGAGTCTCAACAGCTCATAACAGGCTATTTTTAGGTGTTCTACAGGTCTAAAGAGGTGTTTCACAGGTCATAACAGCAATACACAAGTCTAGTACCTTATGTATTGAACTGTGGCGAAAGAAATTGCTTATATATAACACATTCTCATGTTTTTTTTAGATTTTCAGAAATTTTTGAAGTAAAATTTGGAGCTTTTGCTCCTATTTGGTTCAAAAGGCTTCGTTATAGCCTACGTATGCACATTGAGGTCAAAAGAAATCAAAATTGTTAATTTTTAGCACAAATTTGCTTGCTGGAATTTTTTGCAGACAATTTCAGAAAATTTCAGATTTTAATTTTGTGCTCCAATTGGCTCGATTTTGCTCCATTTTGCTTCTAAAGCTGTTTGAAGCCATTGTGCATTATTTTTAGAGGTGGTACCCTGATTTTAGTGCATTTTGCCCAAAATTTCAGCACATTTACCTCTTATTTGTGCAACCATGGCATCGTCATCCTCAGATATGAAAAATCTTTTTGAGATTCTCCGCTTCGAGGGCACATGATTTGATCTTTGGAAAGAGCGAATTCAAGAAATTCTCTTCCTCAAAGGTTGTGACACAGCATTGGAAGCAAGAAAGACGGAAGATATGTCAAATGATGCGTAGCATAATCTGAATAGAACGGCCATCACTTACATAAAAATGGAAGTGTCCGATGACATTCTTGTAGACCTCAAGGGCATTACTACAGCTTCATAGCTGTGGGCCAAGGTTAAGGCCACTTATGAGAACACCACACCTGTTAATCAAGTACATCTGATGAGCAAATTAATTTGCATGCAGTTGGACGAGTCCAAGAGCGCTGCAAAGCACTTGTCTCATTTAACAGGTACTCTATCACAGTTGCACGACTCAAAGATGCCTCCCTTTGATGATAAGTTGAAAGCTATTTTTTTGCTTATGACACTTCCTAATTCTTGGGAGACCTTTGTGGTCTAATTATCAAATAACCCCAATCTTACTTTTAAATGGTGTGAGGGGTTCTATATTGAATGAAGAAATCAGGAGAAAAGCAAGTGGTGAAGGAGGCACTTTTGCAAACATGGTGAGAGGCAGACCAGAGAAGAAGGGCTCTTATTCACGCAGGAGTAAGAGCAAAAGCAAAGACAGGGGAAGCTCCAGCAAAACACCACAAGGTACTGATGTGACATGTTATCAGTGTGGTAGGAAAGGCCACAAGAAACCCGACTGCCAATTCTACAGGACAGAGCTTGAGAGGAAGAAGAATGTTGGAAACAAAAGAAAGGACAAGAAGGAAGACAAGACGGATCGACAGGAAAGCCAGAAAGAGAAAGAGAAGGCCAATGTGGCCTCTAGTGTTGTTATTGAGGAGCTTTCAGATATGGAAGATATCCTATGTGCTATTATATCAGCTGATGATGCTCATGCACATGATGTCTCTTGCAATGTTCATGTACAGGACATGTCGATCACTAAAAGTGATCTAATCGATGCTTTATTGACTGCAAATGATGCATTATCCAAGACATGGATTGTTGATTCTGGTGCTTCGTTTCATGTGACTCATGTCCATAGTTGCAACGCAACGTGTTGCGTAGCGTCTGCAACGTTCGCAACGCAACGGCGTTGCGTTGCGATGTACGCAACACGTTGCGTTGAAGACAAATTTTTTTGCCCTCTCCTTTGAGCCCGAAACGGGCTCGCGGGAGAGGGCATTTTACCTTCCTTCTAGCCTGCAGCGAGCACACACCCGAGAGCAGCTTGATCAGCCGAATCCTCAGCCGCGAGAGAGAGAGAGAGAGAGAGAGAGAGAGAGACTCACCATGCCTAAACCAAAGCAAAATTGTTGGAAGTACGTGTCTAGCCAAGGGAAGTTTGGATCGGGTGGGAGTGAGAGATGGACATGTAACCTATGTGGTTACAAAGGGGGTGGTGGGGCAGATCGTATCAAAGCCCACCTTGTCAAGTTTAGTGGCTTGGGCATTGCAGCATGCAAGCAACCTATGCTTGCTGATATCAAGGATGAGCTCCTTGAGTGGGTAGCTCAAAGGGAAGCCAAAAAGTATCCACAGAGCTCTCGGCCCACCTCCACCTCTATTAGCTCCTGTGATCCTCCTCCACATGATGCTCCAGCACATCAGACTCATAGGGGATCCTCTAGTGGAAGGAATGATAAGCATGGACATGATATCGTCGATCTTGAGGGTGACACTCAGCCACCGGTGAAGGCACCTAGAGGATCACTTTCTTCGGCATCCGTACGTGCGGGCTTTCAGAGGCAGCGGGAGCTTGAGGCCAAACAAGGTATAATGAAGCTTTTCATACAGTGTGGCCTCTCTTTTAATGTTGCACGCACACCCGCATGGAAGGAAGCCATGGAGTTAGTGAGCACATTGGGATATCGATGGAGCGGTCCTTCATATGAGGAGTTGAGGACTAGTGAGCTACGCAAAACAAAAGATATAGTGGAGAAGCAGTTAGAGCCCGTGATGGGCACATGGGAGAAGTATGGATGCACTATTATGTGCGATGGATGGACAGACATCAGGAAAAGGAATGTATATAACATACTAGTGCATTGTTGCAAAGGCACTATGTTCCTTCGCGCCATCCATGCATCACAGGCTCGACTTACAGTGACAGGTATGTATAGGTGAAATTTCAAGTTTTAATTTTAAGATATGCATTTGAATTTTGCATATGCTATATATATGTATGTAGTATGTAGTATGTACTATGTAAATGGCTGATTTGGTGTAATTTTTGTGTCACAGTTCAGTTTATATATGGTCATATCCGCCAGGCTATTATGGATGTCGGTCAAAAGAATGTTGTGCAAGTCATTAACGACAATGGAAGTAATTGTGTGGCCATGGGTAGATTGTTAGAGGCAGAGTTTCCCTCCATTGTGTGGACCTCATGTGCCGCACATAGCATTGATCTTTTGATAGAGGATCTTGGAAAGATCCCTTGGATTCATTCTATTTTTTCCACCTGCCATAAGGTGGTCTCTTTGTTCACAAAGAGACCAAAACTATTAGCTATTTTCAGATCATACAGTGAGTTGGATATCCTAAAGCCTGCGAAGACCAGATTTGCTTACATATGCATAGTGATGGAGAGACTACTTCGGGTGCGGCAGGCTTTGATGCAGACAATTGTATCCACAGAGTGGACTGTCTGGGATGGGCACACTACCCCGAGAGCAGATTTTGTACGGATTACATGCTTGTCAGATTCATTTTGGAGGGATGTAGAGGCACTTGTGTGTGCCATACATCCATTATATTCTGTTCTTCGCATCGTTGATATGGAGGGGAGTACATTGGGACTCGTCTATGAGTTCATGGATCGAGTTGGCGAGTCCCTTTCACGTTGCCCACATTTGACATTGGACAGGTATTTATTAAGTTATTACTTATTACTTTGAATTTTTTACACTTAAAATTCTTATTATCTTAAAAATTAGTCTCTAAAATTTTATAATTTCTTTGTTTATAGGATTGAGAAGCTTAAGGCTGTGTGGAGGGATCGATGGGATTGGTTTCATCGCCCGATCCATGGGATGGCACACTTATTGCATCCCTCATGGAGATCTCAGCACGCCATCGTGGATAAGGAGCTCTTGAGTGCATGGAACACATATGTATATAGGCTTTACCCAGCTGATGTAGAGTTGCGACTTCAGTTGGAGAGACAGCTCTTGGTATTCCAAAATGGTGGTGGCCATTTTGGAAAGGATACGGCTTGTTTGAGATCTGCTCAGTTGCGACTAGTATCATGGTGGGAGATGTATGGTGCTAGTGCTCCTCAGTTGGTAAGTACTAAGTCAAAAGTCTTTAGTGTACTGTGTGACATGTGCTAAATATGTATTATGATTTATGTACTAATTATTTTTTGAATTATGTTGTAATGCAGACAGAGTTAGTTATTCGTATCCTTTCACAAGACTACAGCGTAAGTCCTTGTGAAAGGAATTGGAGCACATGGGCCCTCTTCCATACAAAGAAGAGGAACAGATTATCTACAGCGCAGTTGGAGCGGCTAGTTTATTGCCATTGCAACTTGCGTCTCTTGGAGAGCGGCAGACATACAGGAGATGTGAGAGAGGTCAACGTGGACACAATAGACACAACAGATTATCTACAGCGCAGTTGGAGCGGCTAGTTTATTGCCATTGCAACTTGCGTCTCTTGGAGAGCGGCAGACATACAGGAGATGTGAGAGAGGTCAACGTGGACACAATAGATATAGAGAAAGTGAGAGATATTCCAGATATTCCTCCAGAGGATCTGGACTTATATACTATGATATACCATGAGTTGACCTTACCTCAGCATGATACCAGATCATCTCGGAGACGCAGAGGACCTAGTGGTAGTGGTGATGCATCCACTAGTAGCCGACCACATACCACTACTACTAGGGATGATGATGATGATGATGATAAGAGTGATGATTTGTCATCTGACACCATGTCAGAGTGACAGAGTTTGATTATTGACATTTGAGGCTTTGACATTTCATGTTTGACATTTGGTATTTCATGATATGTATTTACTATTGTGATGACAATGGGCACTTATCATGGCTCACTTGTAACTTTATATTTATCATTTGCCACTCATGATTTATGCCATGCGTCATGACTCGTATGATTTATGATTTATCATTTGTCATAGTGATCTCTATGTTTTTATTTTGATGTATGAACGATGATATGATCATGTGACATGTATGATGCCAGGTGTTATCATTTATGTTATGAATCATGATGTTTATTGTAATTTGTTAAAAGTTAGAAGTTAGAACTTAGAAACTAGAAACTTGAAAGTTAAGTGTTATGATCATTATGTTGTTAGAATCTAGAATCTAGATGATGATGGTATGATTATTGATGTTATGATTGTATTTGAATTTTGATATAATGATGATGTATTTGAGATAATTGTATTTGATATAATCTTAAGGCTATGTGGAGGGTTATGATATAATCAAGAGTCACGACCAACTTTCAAGTTAGATTGATAATCTCTATTATTTATGATATATCTTATATTGTAATAAGTATTTTATGGTATATATAGTCATATCCCACCTTATTACATATCATAGGACCCAAAATATGTGAAAAATACATATAAAAATTTTGAAAAATAAATAACTTTATCGCAGCTCCTAGGTCCAGACGTTGCCCTCGTTGCTAAGCCGTTGCCGTTGCCGTTGCAAAAACGTTGCTTTCCACTATGCTCATGTCAAGGAGTGTTTTGTTACTTTTCATGCAGGCAGCCATGTATACCTAGCGAATAGTCGTGCATGTCCCATTGAAGGTATTGGCATTGTGCATCTTTCATCAGATGGCACAAATGAGCGGGTCCTTTATAATGTGAGATATGTACCAAGAATCAAGAAGAGTTTGCTCTCTGTTGGGCAGATGGATATGCATGGTTACAGCGTTTTATTTGAAAGAGGCTCATGGAAGATGACCAAAGGGTCAAGGCTGATTGCTAAAAGCACAAAAAGGGGAACTTTATATTGCTTGCATGGAAAGGCTTTGTCTAGCAAATTCATTGCATTGGCTCAGATTAATTCTTATATGGAATTGTGGCATAAAAGACTTGGCCATATGAGCCAAAAGGGTCTATCCAAACTTTGTAACTTAAAGAAGCTTGTTGTTAAAGGCACTAAGCTGGAGTTTTGTAATGATTGTCAATATGCAAAGCAAGTGAAAAGGTCCTATTTACTCTGGTGTGTCTCGTAAGTCTTGTATGTTAGATCTTGTCCATTCTGATGAATGTTGCATGCCCACCTCTATGGGGGGTGCTTTATATTTTATTTCTCTTGTTGATGATTTTTCCAAGAAAGTTTGGGTGCAGCTACTCAAATCAAAAGATGAAGCGTTTGTTGTGTTTAAGAGATTTCATGCATTTGTGATTGCCCAAACAGGTAGAAAGCTGAAATGCTTACATACAGATAATGAGGGTAGTTCACAAGTGTTGAATTCAAAACGTTTTGTGGAAATTTAGGCATAAAGAGAGAGCTTACTGTTCCATACAGCCCCTCTTCTAATGGTGTGGCTAAAAGGTATAATAGGACTCTTTGTGAGAGGGTGAGATGCATGTTGTCCACAGCTAATCTCCCTCATGTTTTTTGGGGAGAGGCTCTTAAAATTGCAGTACATATATGCAATCGATCCCCTCACGTGTACTTGAAAGGTGACATCCCAGAGGAGGTTTGGTCTCGCAAACCTACTTCATATGATCACTGACGCGTCTTTGGCTGTGAAGCTTTTGTACACATAAGGCCTGAGTTGAGGTGTAAACTTGATGCCAAATCCATTAAATTTCATGGGATATGGTGAAGAAGGTGAAATGGGTTATAGAATATGGTTACCTCAGCTGAAAAGGGTCATACGCAGCTGGGATGTTGTATTTAATGAGGCAAGGCTCCTACAAAACAATATTGCCTCGAAACATGACCATAAAAAGGTCACATTTCAGCAAGACCAGCCACATGTTAGGCCTATTTCGGACCCTCGGGATGCACCACATATGGCTGAAAATATAGATAATCCAGTGGTTTTTGAGCCAGATGATGTTGGACAGCAAGAAGAGGCTCCTCATGGGCATATGCACCCACCTATTCATGCTGGAAACAGGGCTGGAAATGATGTATAACAGCCCATTAACAATGAAGAAGTTAATGTACCTCCTGACGTAGATCCATTACCGGGTAATGTGGATCATTGGGTAAGAAGATCTACACGTCCTAGGAGGCCAGTGAATAGATATGACCTCTCTATACATTACATTATGTTATCACATGAGGGTGAGCCTCTTACTTATAAAGAGGCAAAGCTATGTGAGCACAAGAAGTGGGAGTCAGCCATGCAGGAAGAGATAAAGGCCTTGCATGCAAATGATACTTGGGATTTGGTTGAGTTGCCCAAAGGAAGGAAGACCATTCCAAACAAGTGGGTGTACAAAATCAAAACTGTTGATGGCAAACCCAAGTATAAGGCAAGGCTGGTTGCTAAGGGATATGCCCAAAAAGAGGGCACTGATTTCCAAGAGGTGTTCTCTCTAGTGGTTAAAATGATGACATTACGTGTGTTGTTTGCTCTCACAGCTTCCTTGGATTTGGAGTTACTCCAAATGGATGTTAAAACAGCCTTTTTGCATGGTGATTTAGATGAAGAGTTATACATGAAACAGCCAAAAGGATTTGCCATTCCTGGAAAAGAGCATCTGGTAAGCAAGCTGGAAAGGAGCTTATATGGGCTGAAACAGGCCCCCAGACAATGGTAGAAGAAGTTTGATGCATTTATGCTCAAACATGGGTTCAAAAGAAGTCATGCAGACCACTGTTTGTACACTAAAAGGGATGAAGATGGCAGCCCAATTATTCTTGTACTGTATGTAGATGATATGCTGCTGGCTGGGAAGAAAAAGAGCACACTGAATGCTCTAAAACAGCAGCTGAACTCTGCATTCTCAATGAAAAACCTCGAGGAAGCTGAGCATATTCTTGGTATGCGAATAAAAAGGGATAGGCAGCAGCATACTTTGCATTTATCCCAAGAAAAGTACATTGAAAAAGTGCTGGACAGATTTAATGTGGCTGATGCTAAGCCTCCTGAAGTGCCATTGCAGCCACATGTTAAGCTTTCCAAGGATGACTATCCTAAAGATGATGCTGCAGCCAATTACATGAAGAGTGTTCCCTATGCATCAGCTTGTGGTTCACTTATGTATGCTATGGTTGCCACTCGGCCAGACATTACTCATAAAGTGGGAGTTGTTAGCAAGTTCATGGCTAATCTCGGTAGAGCTCATTGGGAGGCAGTCAAATCTATCTTGAGATATTTGATATGAACTAAAAACAAATGCCTCAGTTATGGAAAGGACCCATTAGAGCTGAAGGGATTCTATGATTCCAACATGGCAAGTGATGTGGATACACGGAAATCCACAAGTGGCTATGTTTTCACTCTTGCATGTGGTGCTCTATCATGATGCAGCAGACTGCAAAAGATTGTTGCTTTGTCTACTACTGAATCTGAAAATATTTCAGCCACTGAGGCTTCTAAGGAAGCAATATGGTTAGCACGTCTTTTCAGCGAGTTTGGTTTGCCTCATAGAGCACCTATGCTTGGTTGTGATAGCCAGAGTGCCATAAGTTTGGCAAAGAATGCCATGTTCCATGCACGCACAAAACATATTGATGTGCGATATCACTTCATTCGAGAAGTGCTTGAGGATGGCCTTATCACTTTAGTTAAGGTCCATACATCACAGAACCCTGCAGATGTTCTCACTAAGTGCTTACCCAAAGCACAACGTCAGTTATGTATACAGATGGTTATGCATACACATGGTGGAAGTCACTTAGCTTAAAGGCACCATTTATGCCTTTAAGTGGGAGGTTGTTGGGGTAAAGTCCTAAATGACCCCTTTATAGTGTATACATGTGTATAGGCCTATTTATAAAGACTATGTCACATATTCGTTATTTTTGGGTCAAGTCCAATATGAACTTGGCCAACCCTAAAAGGGTTCTATATAACATAATAACACTTTTTGGCGCTCTCACTTTTAGAGAAGCCTCTCCAAACCTGGTCAACTACCTCTCTCACTCTATCTAACAGCTGCGCCTCCATTCCAGACCAGCGCCTCCACTTCAAGGGTCATACACGCATCCTCTACCCCTTCAGCACCATATCCAAACCGTTTCATCTTGATGGATGATGAAAAGGAGTGGGAGAAAGCCAAGCATTAAGAATTGTATTCATTTTAGAATATCCAAACTTTGAAATAGATTTAGCAACTTAAAGAAAAGGAGGCACCATCATGCAAAGTGGGGTACATAAGGTGGCTATCACACCCCAACATAGCAAATCAAAATACAAGGCCATCGCCAAAGCCTAGGATTGCAGTGAGCTCTTCCATTAGTTTTCACAAGGGGTATAGAGCTTGTTCAAACAAAAGTCCAAGTAGTATTCCTACATGAAGCTCTTTGTAAAGAAGGTAGACCATAACAACCAAAAACAACTTGTTGAGAGGCACATAAAATATATTGTGCAAAGTCCTTAATAAAAACTATAGGGAAAAAGCAGCCTTTATGGCTTGAAGAAAGCACTAAATAGATGTTGTCAAAAACTCTACACATATGTACTCTCAAGATTAAAAAACAAGTGATATTGGAGACCCGATCCCAAATAGCAAAATAAATGTGTATAAAACCTCTAATATGCCTCTGTAATTAGGGAAAACTTCACAAACATATATCAATACTAAAAGTTTTTCTTAGGGTAAATTTAGGTACCAATAAGAAGTTATGATGTTAAAATTAAAAATGCACATCCCCCCCTCTCCATCAACGAACTAGTATTATTCAAAGAATGTGATTTACCTCAACTTTTGCAGAGGTACCAAGCATGTTCAAAATCATACTAGAATGTGTGGCATCAATCTGCCAAAGTAAAAAAATAAAAAAGCAAGACATTCTCTGGCCTCTTCCTTATGCATCCCTCAAAAGGGTCGAATCAAAAATGTGTTCAAATATTAATATAATAACATGTAAAATTATTCCCCAACAAGCAATCAAAGAAGGCAAAAATTAACCAGATCCAAGTATACTATAAACCAAACTGCAGAGAGTGAATCCCTAAGACACTTTTAGTCTCAGATGCCACCAAAAAGGTTCACCAATATGGGATCAAGAGAAATGACACTGATATTCAAATCATTAGTTAAATCAGAAGGACAGAGGTGTTATTTTCTGTTGAGCTGAGGAGACAGAATGTGTGTGTGTCTGTGTGTCTGTGTGTGTGTGTGTGTGTGTGTGTGTGTGTGTGTGTGTGTGTGTGTGTGTGTGTGTGTGTGTGTGTGTGTGTGTCTGAGAGAGAGAGAGAGACAGAGAGAGAGAGAGAGAAATATGGGGCAAACAAACTCCTTCAAACCTTTGAGTGGGCATTATGCCTCTTTCCAGCCCTCCATCTTTTGAATTCTCCATTTGCTTTCAATTTGAATCTCCCTTTGAAAGCTCTTGATTGATTACATTCAAAACAAGAAATAATAAATTTATTGTACATTGAATTTCACTTAAGATCTGAAGATCGAACTCAAGCAGCATAGAAAAAAAGAAAAGAAATAGAATTATACTAACGTGTAGCTTTTGAGTTTGTATTTCTTTACTTTTGATGCAAAAGTCCTTTGTTGCTGCCACTGCTCAAAGGAATCAAAAAATCAATGAGACAACTGTAATACTATTTAAGTATATATTTTGACATAAAGGCTAAGATGAAGCCAAAAGAATCACCGCCAATTACAAAAACAATAATAACAATAATAGATGTGTATCATTTATGTAATGCAGAACAGGCTCAATTCTTTTCTTAACATTGATTTATAAGCACAAAAGTAACGTATGTATCACCAAGCCATCAAAACATATCATGGTCTTACAAACCACATGTGAATTCTTTGAAGACGAATGGTGTGTGTGTGTGTGTGTGCATGTGTGTGTATACATATGTGCATACCTGCACATACAAGTATGCATTTAAAATACCCATGTATAGACCTTCACAAGTTCTAATTTATCTGAGCATCCAAACAAAAGAAAGAAAACATAAATATGGATACATTACAGAATACAACAATATCAAGAGATTGCACAAAAGAATATGAATATATATACATACATACATACATACATACATACACACACACACACACACACACACATATATATATATATGTATATATATATATATATATATATATATATATATATATATATATATATATATATATATATATATATGTGTGTGTGTGTATTGCATACGCACACACGTGTGTGTGTGCACGCGCACGTGTATATATACGTGTGTGTATGTGTGTATATATCATGGTAAAAAATACCATACGATTTTAATTTTTTTTATATCATAGAAACCTCTATTATGATTAAATCGCTGATAGCAAATTTTTCCAAAAATACGTTTTATATTTATTCAACCAACATTCATATATGTTTTTTCTTGCATTTTTTTGTGTGCATGTTCTCTTGTGTTCTCTTGCACATCTACTAGCAACACTTGAGAGAGAGAGAGAGAGAGAGAGAGAGATTTCAACCTCCTCTTCAGTCTTGAAAGAACGAGAGAGAGAGAGAGAGAGAGAGAGATTTCAGCCCTCTTTTGAGAGAGAGAGAGAGAGAGAGAAATATCCGCCTAAAGCCTTCTCTAGAGAAAGTGAGAGAGAGAGAGAGAGACTTCAGCCCTCCCTTGAAAAAGAAAAAGAGAGAGAGAGAGAGAGAGGGAGATTTCAGCTCTTTATTAAAATTTGAGAAAGATAGAGAGAGAGAGAGAGAGAGAGACTTCAGCCCTCCATTGATAGATAGAGCGAGAGAGAGAGAGAGAGAGAGAGAGATTTCAGCCCTCCATTTTAGTAGCCTAGGTTTTAGTCTTTAATACCTACTCCCTTTCATTTCAACTTTCAACTTTCAATTATCAAAGGACGGACTTCAAATGTTATCCGTAACCATGAAAGAGGTTGATAGGAATACTTGGCAATGCATTATGCAACTATTGCATGGAAATCTACATAGGCACTCCATCTCATATCAAGCCTCTATCTCTTTGGATTGAAAAGTGAAGGCATTGAAAATGCACTTCTATACTTGCAAGAATTGTTGAGGAGCTGACAACTCAAGTTCAATTGAGCTCAAGGGGCAATTAATGTGCCATATATTTTATCCTCGTATCCCAATGAGAATCAAGCCTCCCGTTGATGATATTGCCCCTCGTGCGTCCAAAATGCCACATATTGAGAGTATGAACTCCTTAAGAGAATCCATCAAGACAAATCCTGCATATCTTTGAGTTCTCCATAGAAAAGAAGTGGTTGAGACAAAGATGCTATGCTTGAGAGCCTCATGGAAAAAATATGGATGCTTGATCTTATACGATGGTTGCTCAGATATGAATAAGAGGAATATATATAACATTATTGTGTCCTTTGCAAGGGCACAATGACCTTATATGCTATATCTGCACATGGGCATGGCATAATGGTTATGGCCAATTTATATTTTCACATGTGCATAAGAGGAATGTGTATAACATTCTTGTGCCCTCTTGCAAGGGCACAATGATCTTTTATGCTACAAACATGCATATGCACATGCACAATGGTTATTGGCCAATTTATATTTTCTCATGTACAAAAAGCTATTGAGGATCTGAGTAGTGAAAATATAGTGTAAGTTATGATCGATAATAGGTCCAACTATGTATCCATGGGATATATGATCGAAGAGATATATCCCAAATCACATGGACACATTGTACATCAAATATCTTAGATTTGCTCATGGAAAACATTGGGAAATTGCAAGGCTAAAATCCACAAGTCAAACTTATAGTAAAGTTTGTTCCTAGCTCCCAAAAAGTACTAAACATTTACCGTGTGCTTCTATGCTTTAGATTTCCAAATATTTTCTTTCACATGTTTTTGTTATATATACATAGTCCTTGATAGAGTTGTGGAAAAAAAGAATGGTATCAAATATCGGATGCTAAAGGAGGAGATCCTCTCTTCATGAAGTTTCTGTCACTCGTCATGGGAGACAATGAGCTTTAGTCAAAGGGAGAGATTTTGGTGGCTTCTATCTAGCTTGTGTACATTGTGCTTCGCATTATAGATATGAAGGGTGGCACGCTTGACTTGGACTACAAGACTCAAGTGTATCCAACCATGTACAAGCATGTTAATGGACTATCAAAGGCAAAGTAATTTTATTGATAGTTGTTTATTTTTTACGTAAACAGTTATATGTTGCAATCTTATGTGCATGATCATTGATGACTTATGTTTATTGTTTTTTTAATAGAAAGATGGCTTTATGTGATATTAATGAAAGTCAACGAGGTTGATTTCATAAACCACTCCATGCAATTGCTCATATTCTTCACCCAATGTGAAGAAGCCAAAAACAACACACAAATAAAATTCTTGAGGATAGCTTTATCGAGTACACTACACAATGGATAAGCAGTGATGTAGCTCTCCTATCTCGGTTGGAGGATGAGAGAGTCAAATGGAAAAACATTTTCCGCAATCCATGACACTACTATGAGAGAACAAACTTTCTCCTATCACATGGTGGGAGAAATATGGAGTTAATACTCCACTGTTGGTAAGTGTTTTCTAATGATTTTTTTGTAACTTATAAGTTCATTATCAAACTCAAGAAATACTTTTGCGAAAAATGGAAGGCCTAAACCCTTAATGGTCCTACACTCTGAAGCATAAAAGCTCTTTGGAGCCCTAAATCCACTTGAAGATAAGCTTCTTGACATTACAGCATATGAATGCTCAAGGGGAGAGTCGTTACACGTATGAAGCCCCTTTTTATTTTTATCTTTACCCTTAAAACTTTAAAAACAGATAAATAACCATGTATTACAGGAAATCCTTTTAGAATGCATTACCAATATATATATTGCTTAATATTTCATGCAAATAATTCTTCGAGTTCTCTAATACAATGAGACACATCTGCATCACTTTAAATACACATACAAATTTTCTTTTTTTACTTATGACATCGTTGCACCACTATAATTTCTTTTGAATGCCTCCTATTGTGATGTTATAAGGATCGCACAACTCCACATGTCCACACATACATACATATGAATACACATTAATAGCTAGATAGATAGATAGATATATACGTACACACACGTACATACGTACATACACATACACATACATACATTTCAGCTTTATTTGAGAAAAAAAAAAATGAAAAACTATATAAGCACTCCAAACCATGACTTTTATATGTCTTATTGTACCTCTTCACGTGGAAGAGAGGTCCATTATTTTTAATCTAAATCTATCTTTGGAGAATTTCTCTACATATCTCCAAAGACTGAGACGTTTAATTGAGGGCGTGATATTCAAACATCAATTCCTCATTCACTAGACCCGTGTAGCAATAGGAACAAAAAATATGGTTAATCATGAGTTACTGCAACTTTTGCCTGAATTTTTCCGCCCACCTGATGGAAAGCTGATAAAGTGGGCCACTGTACATCTCGATTAACGATAGGTTGAAATGCTTGCGTCCAAAGTCTTTGAGAAGGAGCAAAGAAATGTGTCTGCCGGGCTACCAGTGCCGCCCCTTGCTGACGCGGGATCGGCAGGTGCATGGTGGAAAGCAATCTGCATAGCTGTTTTCTCATCATGATGTTCGGCTGGTCAAGCACCCTCAGGGTCTGGTAGCATAGTAGAGAAAAACAACAATACGCACGTTGCAAACATCAGACTAAACAAATATGTGCGAGAAATTAACGAAAGACTTCAAAAATAGGAAAAAGTAATTTTCGTCTAGGATGGCTTATTCTAATGTTTAAACCCACTTACGAGCTTTGAATGTTCTTCCAAGCATAGGCTCGAGGAGATGAGATGGATTACCAAATCGGGGCCAACGATCACTCTCATGTATAGGTGTACAAACATCAAAGCAGAACAGGATCACGTGCATGCATGTATACAATGCAAAAAAAATGCTAATAAAACATTATATGGGGAAAAATAATAGAAGATGGACATAGAGACAAAGACCGTAAACGGTGTTGGATAGAATCTCTCCGTGCATTTTGTCAAAAATGTCGCAAAGTGTGTGTATTTATAGGTAATTTCATTGGTCCAATTTTTACAAAAAAAAAAAAGAGAAAAAAACTTTTTACAAGAAAAATGGAAAATAAAAGAAGTGATGTGTTAATTTTTACAAAAGTTACAAAATATATACGCGCACAAAAACCAAACTGGCTTTGGGTGTTCTAGGTATATGTAGTGATTAGTGAGTTAGACATTATGTTATGGTTTCATGCATTCTTGAATGCCATTTTGGGTTGATTTATTATCCAACCAACTTGTTATGTTCTCCGTAGATGATAACTCTTTATCTATGTCCAACTCTACCACCAACGAAGGAATCATGGAGTTGATACGTATCCATCATTGGTAATCACAACATCTTTGGATTTGTAGTTGATATGTAGGAAGGAAAAATTCAAGCTTCCTTTTCTAGGAAAATCTTCTCTAAAATTTGATCTAGTTCTTGACTCTCATAGATCAATAAATACTTTAGCTTGTCTTTCTGAAGTCTCTTTATCTTTGGTTTGGACTCTTTTCCCACTAAACAAAGTCTTTTTCTAGCTCTAAGTCTTTATGATGTTCAAGATGTCCAACCCAGGGCATCATGATCTACATATAAGGCTTGATATTCATGCTTCTTTAGCAACTACTCCTCTTAAATACTACTTTTCTTGAATTATTCTTAGTGGGTCATTACATGATCACCTGAAATGTGATCTTTTCAATTCTTATTCTTCCATATCTACTTTTTCATAAGATCATCTTTCCACCATCTCAATTCAAGGCTTTAACTTTATGAATCTTGAAGTTTTTCCTATTGCTACATGACTCCAAGCATCTATGACTTTGTCCCAACTTGCAATAAGCTTATCTTCTCTTTTTTGTTATAAATCTACAAACTCTATGGAGGTGAATCTACAATAGGCACATTCTCAAGGAATAAAAAATCAACCTTTATTATAGGATAACCAATTGATGCTTCCTATGGATGATGAGTCCTTTTCTTTCTAGCCATAGAAAAAGAGTTCTCAAAGGGAGTTAGTATCCATTTGGACCATCCAGAGCATACTTTCTCCATTACACAAAAATACATCCCATTTTTTCCTACTATTCACCTTCTATGTCCTCTTAGTGCCCTCTTGATCATTCAAAATCATCATTTTCACATTTCTGAACTTTATGTCGCCAAGTTTTGAGAGCAAAAAATAAGGTTATCAAATCTTCTTTGCACATTTACTAGTTCCATTGAACTTGATGTAGCCTTCATCGACCACTGATTAGATTTGGATATGATAGTGTAACCTTCTTTCATCAAATCCTAAAGTATTTGTATAGGTCCTATCAAAGGTCCAAGGCCAAAGCTACTGCGAAATGTCACCCCTAAAAACTCTCCAAAAAGAAGACTTGAAAACTAGAAGATATGAATGTTGTGTGTGCAACTCAGCTCCCATTCTTTATATCCCATTGCACCTAAAATAACAATGATCTAGAATGCTCTAGTGTGGACATGTGGCCATCATGCACACTCATTCCCATTACCCTTCAACTACTTTAGGATATCCCCCTAGAAAGAGACCTTGGCTATGCTTAGCCCTTGTCCCACACTCACATCTGATGGTCTCTATGTACCAATGTCTAACACCCTCTCCCCCTTCTAAAGATCATTGTCCTCAATGATTAGTGAGGGAAAGTACTTGCAAACCAAAGCTTTTGATTCCCATGTAGATTTTGTAAGCGGTAATCCTTTCCAAGCTACTAGATACTCCTGGATGACATAATTCTAAGCCATTTTTGTCTGTAGTTAATATCCTATCTGGAGAATGATTTTTGTTGTCACTTTCCTACAAAGAAACAAAACTTTCTATCATATTATCTTCCCTAGAAATATACTTCCCTAGTTTACTAACATGAAACACTAGATGGACTCTGCAATATGGAGGAAGATCTAATCGGTAAGAAACATCACAAAGCTTCTTAAGTATCTTCTAAGATCCACAAAATGTTGGTGAGAGCTTAGTGCACTTCCCTGTGGATAATGAAGTAGATCTAGCTATCACTTGAAGAAAAACTATATCTCCTTCTTCAAAGAATCTAGGAGATATATTCCTATCAGCATATTATTTTGCCCTATCAGTTGCTTGTTGCATCGTGGCTTTTGCTATTTCTAAATTTTCTTGGAGATTTGCTATAAACTCTGAAGCACTATGACATTTCTTTGGCATTCATATGGTACTAGAGTTGTGGGATTCATGCCATAATTCATCTCAAAAGGAGAATTCCTATCACTTTATGAGGTCTATTATTATAAGCAAACTCTACTAATGGCAAATAACTATCACAATCTATTTGCCTCTCTCACATATATGCTCTCGACATGTCCTCTAGAATCTGATTGACCCTTTTGCTCTGACCATCTGTCTATGGATTGTTGGTGCAAGACAATCACCAATTGATGATTTGGACAAGGTTTGAAGTCAAAGAGTAAAGCAAAGATAAAAATCTGAGCCTTCAAGATGAGTGCATGATCAGAAGATGAAGACTTGTATATACATGTACATTAAGCTTGTAATTTGTTCACTTATGTCTTTGTAATGGTGATGAGTATGTACATATATGCATATATATACTAGTATAGAGTCCGGACAAATATAGAGAAGAGATATAGAACAAATGTAGATGAGTAGAAGAAGGAAAAGTGTGATGAATGTATGAGATTCATCAATCAGATGTTTTCCATGAGAATAGAAGAAAACTTATGAAACCTATGTCACAATCTTTTCTTCATCTCTCCTTCTGTGCTTGATCATTTCATAAATACTTTTGTAGATGTCTAAGTTCATACTTAATACATCTATGGTCAAGATTTGAGATTCTAATTGTAATCAAGCTGAGAGAATTGTAAGTAGGAACATTTGTATATGAAGAAGTGATAAGTGTCTTCTAAAACAGGTGCAATCTCGATTATCAAAGTTTTGATCAGATCTCCCTCCACAGTGTAAAGTTTTGAGCAGCACTAAGCACTTATTCTTTAAGTTGAAAGGTAAGCTACTTGTGGCTAAAAGCATTTGAATAAATGGGGTCTATTTTGGGAGAACCATGCATTAGAAGTTGCAGGTGTCAAAGTCGACTACACAGAAGAACAGTTTCAAACATAGCTACATTGTTTGGAGGAAATCTCAAGATCTGTTGATTCTTTTGAAGAGATTTAACTTGGAGAAGGTGCGTAAAATTTAGGAGTCACCTTGCATAAAGTTTCATTGAAAACTTTTCACATCTGATTAGCCAGTGATTGAATTAAGTGCAACAGACTTTTCTGTGTAATGAGTTTCTTCACAGTTGGCTCAAGTCTTGATAGTTTGGCAATAGATTCCAAAATTGGTTGTGTTTATGAGTTGTTCTTGATATAGAGGTGCTCTAACATCAAGGACAACTTTTTCTCTTGGATATTAATCAACTCCATCAGTGGTGTCAGAGCAGGAATAATTAGATTTGAAGAAAAGGAGGACCTCGACTATTGCATATATACAAAAATCAACCTTTGAAGGTGCAAAAGGTGAAAGTTTGAAGTGAAAGCCAGCGAAGGAGGCCTAAAAGTTATCAAGAGGATCAAAAGGAACTATATTCGAGTTAAAGGTACATTCATTATTCACAAAGCTTGAAGAATCTATTACATAGGTGAAGAAAGGATGGGAGATTCTCTTCATATAGAAAAAATTGGATAGAGAAAACTATCCTGCTTGGTGGAGGATGGAAGCTCATCTTATGAGCAAAGATCTTATAGGATACATCACAAGTGAAGAAGAGAAACCAAAATTTAAGGATCCTAGTGTTCCGACTAGGGAAGAACTTTCAGATTTGAAGACATGGATGAAGAAGGATGCTCAAGCAAGGAGCATTATCTACATGGGAGTCAATGATTACTTGCTACCTCACATTAGAGAACTCGAAAGTACAAGTGACATATGGAATGATTTGGAGGAGCATTTCCAAAAGACTACAAAGTCAAGGAAGGCATCTTTATGGGCAGAATTCACCATGTTCAAGAAGAAGGCTTCTCAATCCATTTCTGATTATGTAGCAATGATGAAGGATATTGTAGATGCATTAGGAGTAGTTGATGAAGACATTGAAGAGGACAAATGGGTAAGACAAATTCTCACACGTTTGAGAGCAGGATATCAAAAGTGATGTTGATAAGAGTACAGGTCAAACAATGTGTTCAAAGGATGAGAAGAAGGTTAACAAAGGCAAGCAACAATTGAATGAAGATGAAGGCACTTTGAGTCAAGCTAACTTCCTAAGAGGAAGAGGAGGTGGCAAAGGAAGAGGAAGAGGTAAAAGCAATAAAGATGGTGTCAAAGCTTGTTGGATTTGTGGTAAGACTAATCATTTAGCTCATGAATGTTGGTATAATAATCAGAATGATGGAGGATATAATCAAAACTCTAATTCAAGAGGAAGAGGTGGTAAAAATCAGAGAAGCAATTTCAGAGGAAGAGGTAGTAGAGGTTTCTTTGGAAGAAATGCATGAAGAGTCTTTCAAAGTCAATCCTACAATAATACCTACTACAATTATGCTTCAGATCAGAAAGAGGATTCAACCTTAATTATGAATGCAACATGTGAAAGACAAAGTGAAGATCAAAGAGTTTTCTACATTGACTCAGGGTGTAGCAATCACCTTAGTGGCAACATAGCTTCGATGAATGATTTGTAGAATAAGGTGAGTAATCATATAGTCCAAATAGGTGATAACACAAAGCATAATGTGAAGTCCATTGGATCAGTAAAGGCCAAGGATGGAAGCACTCTTTTGAGCAAGGTTTTGTATGTCCCTACAATTCCAAAGAATTTGATAAGTGTATGACAAATTGTAGGGAAAGGATATGAAGTAAGGTTCACTAATGATGGAGTTTATGTTGAAGACCCTAGCCATGGATATAAACAAATTAATTCAGGGAAGAAAGAAGGAAGGCTCTTCGCACTGAAGATTCAAGGCAATGTTGGTCATGCTTTGTTCACTTATGGAGAACATAAGATCTTTGAGTTAGATATTTGGCACAAAAGGCTTGGACATTTCAATGAAAGAGGTATTAAGAATATGATTAACAATGGTTCAGTGCTTGGATTGCCTAATATTGCAGGTCAACACATGACATACAAGTGTGAAGCATGTCAATTGGGTAAAGCTCACAAAAAGACTTATGGTAAGAAAGGATTTATGTATTCAGAGAAGCTTGAATTGGTACATACAGATGTGTGGGGTCCATCAAAGGAATTTAGCATTAATGGTTTGAGATATCATTTGATTCATGTTGATGATGCTACCAGGTGGATCACTATATATGTGATCAAAGATAAATCAGAGGTGTTCAATACATTTAAACATTATCATGTGTATGCAAAGAGAATTACACGGCAAAAATTGAAGAGACTAAGGTCAAATGAAGGAGGAGAGTATTTCTCTAATGAGTTCAATGATTACTTATGGAATGCAGGTATAGAAATCTTGAAGGAGCTTGGTTTCCAAGTGTCTAAGACAGATAGTAGCTTGCTTGTTAAAGCAAGTGATGATGGGTTTATTTACATTTGCATACATGTTGATGACATAATTCTTACAGATACAGATGAGAAGGGCATACAAAGTCTTAAGAAGCAGATGGAGAAAGAGTTCAAGATTAGTGACTTGCGAGACTTGTCATATTTCTTGGGAATGGAGATTTCATATACTCAACATGGAGTGTATGTGACTCAAGAAAGGTATTTGAAGAATTTGCTAATCAAGTTTAAAATGGAAGATTGCAGGGTAGCACCTACTCCAATGGAGGTGAATCATAAATTGAGCAGATATGGAGGTGAAGAATTCAACGACATGAAGTTGTATGAAAGTTTGGTTGGTAGTCGAATCTATGCTACATTGACTAGGCCTGATTTGTCATATGCATTTCGAGTGTTATCTCAATTCATGTATTGTCCTAGGAAAGAACATTGGATTGCAGGACAAAGGGTGCTAAGATACATTATGGGTACACTCAAAGAAGGTTTGTATTATGGATTCACATCAAATACAAAAATCAAGATATATAGTGATGCAGATTGGGCAAGTAACTCTGATGATAGGAGGTCAACATATGGAAATCTATGTTATATGGGAGATAAATTAATCTCTTGGTGTTCTAAGAAGCAACATATAGTTGCTTTGTCATCTACAAAAGTAGAATATAAAGGTATGGTAGAAGCTGCAAAAGAGGTTATATGGTTAAAGACCCTCGTGAAGAGTTTTCACATCAATCAGAGTACACCCATCATTTATGGAGATAATATGAGTTCATTGTACCTAGCTGCTAACCCTATGTTTCATGCCAGGAATAAACATATTGAGATCCAATATCATTTCTTAAGAGAGAAGGTGATTGATAAAGAAATTGAAGTCATACACACTTAGACAAAATATCAGATTGCAAACATGTTAACCCAAAAGCTTGGATGGACCTAAGTTGCAGAGGTTCAAAGACATGGAAGGTATAAACAAGATGGAGAAAATCACAATTGATGATTGAGGGGGAGCTATTGGTGTAGGACAATCACCAATTGATGATTTGGACAAGTTTTGAAGTCAAAGAGTAAAGCAAAGATAAAAATCTGAGCCTTCAAGATGAGTGCATGATCAGAAGATGAAAACTTGTATATACATGTACATTAAGCTTGTAATTTGTTCACTTATGTCTTTGTAATGGTGACGAGTGTGTACATATATGCCTATATATACTAGTATAGAGCTGAGACAAATATAGAGAAGAGATATAGAACAAATATAGATGAGTAGAAGAAGGAAAAGTGTGATGAATGTATGAGATTCATCAATCAGATGTTTTCAATGAAAATAGAAGAAAACTTATGAAACCTGTATCGTGATATTTTCTTCATCTATCCTTATGTGCTTGATCATTTCATAAATCCTTTTGTAGATGTCTAAGTCCATAGTTAATACATCTATGGTCAAGATTTGAGATTCTAATTGTAATTAGGCTGAAAGAATTGTACGTAGGAACATTTGTATATGAAGAAGTGATAAGTGTCTTTTGAAACAGGCACAATAACCGTCAAAATGTCGGCGGCATGTCCTCTATAAAACGGACTTTGGACCAAAATAATGATGGAGAGTGTTAATCTCCAAAAGAACAAGCTACTCTTGAAGTTAGAGCACCTCTATATCAAGAGTAACTCAAATCATTCACCAATTTAAAGGATCAATGATCAATTGTCAAAATTTTGATCAAATTGTGAAGAAGATGACTACACGGAAAGTCTATTGCACATAACTCTCTCATTGACTTATCAAATATGTAAAGTTTTTTATAAAACCTTGCACAAGGTGTTGCCTATAGTTTGTGCACCTCCTCCAAGTTAAATCACTTCAAAAGATTCAGTAGATCTTGAGAAATGTATTTAACAAGTCACCTATGTCTAAAACTGTTCTTCTGAGAAGTCGATTCAGACATCTATAACTTCTAACACTTGATTCTCTTAATCTAGAACCCGTTTATGCAAATGTTTTTAGCCACAGGTAGCTTACATTCCAACTTAAAGATTGAGTGCTTGCTTGCTCAAAACTTTACACTGTGGAAGGAGAACTGACCAAAACATTAGCATCGAATTTTGCGCCTGTTTCAGGAAACAGTGAACACTTCTTCACATATGAATGTTCCTACTCATAATTCTCACAGCCTCTTTACAATTAGGTTCTCAAACTTTAACCATAGACTCATTAGCTATGGATTTAGACATCTACAAAAGGATTCTTGAAATGATCAAGCATAGAAGGAGAATGCACAAAAAGATCGGGTGCAATATTTCTTCCATTACTAGAAATCTTTACATCTGGATGAGAGAGTTAATCTTCACACTTCTCAAGTGTCTACACACACCTAATTCTTCTGAATTCTTGTAGTCTATACTCTCACACACTTGTCCCGACATTTTTCCTTTGTATATATAGTCAAATATTTACAAACTCATAACTAAACAAAGACATAAGTGAGCTAACTTCAAAATAATGTACATATGTGTACACATCTTCATCTTCTGAATATACACTTCCTTCATGCTTCATAACTTGGTCTTTTCTTCAGTCCTTGACTTCAATTCTTCACCAAAACTTCAATTGTTGATTGCCCTGCACCAACAGGTCCCCGTCAATCATCAATTGAGGTTTTCTCTATCTTGTTTATGCCTGCCATGTCTTTAAATCTCTGTAGCTTTGGTCCATCCAAGCTTTTGGTTAACATATCAGCTATCTGATCTTTTGTTGAAGTATGTATGACTTCAATCTCTTTATCCATCACCTTCTCTCTTAGAAAGTGATACTGAATCTCAATGTGTTTAGTCCTGGCATGAAACACAGGGTTAACAACTAAATACAAAGAACTCATGTTATCTCCATGAATAGTGGGTATACTCTAAATGATGTCAAAACTCTTCATCAGAGTCTTAAGCCATATCACTTCCTTTGCAGCTTCCACCATACCTTTATACTCAGCCTCTGTGGATGATAAATCAACTGTGTGTTGCTTCTTTGAACACCAAGAAATTAACTTATCTCCCACATAACACAAGTATTCATATGTTGATCTCCTATCATCAGGATTACCTGCCCAATCTGCATCACTATATATCTTGATGTTTGTATCTGATGTAAAACCATAATACAAACCCTCTTTGAGTGTACCGTTAATGTACCTCAACACTCTTTGACCTGCAATCCAATGTTCTTTTTTAGGAAAATGCATGAATTGAGACAATACTCCCACTGCATATGATAACTCACGCCTGGTTAGTGTAGCATAGCTCAGACTACCAACCAAACTTTGATATAGCTTCATGTCCTTGAACTCTTCTCCTCCATATCTACTCAATTTGTGATTCACCTCCATTGGAGTAGGTGCTACCCTGCAATCATTCATCTTAAACTTGATCAACAAGTTCTTCAAATACCTTTCTTGAGTTACATACACTCCATGTTGAGTGTATGAGATCTCCATGCCCAAGAAATATGACAAGTCTCCCAAATCACTGATCTTGAATTCTTTCTCCATTTTCTTCTTTAGGCTTTGAATTCCTTTCTCATCTGTACCTGTAAGAATTATATCATCAACATATATGCACATGTAAATGAACCCATCATCACTTGCTTTAAGAAGCAAGCTACTATCTGCTTTGGATACTTGGAAGCCAAGTTCTTTCAAGAACTTCACAAGTCTATAATTCCATGCCCTTGGGGCCTGCTTCAAACCATACAAAGCTCTCTTGAGCTTGCACACATGATATGGATACCTTTCATCTCTGAATCCTTGTGGTTGCTCCATGAAAACATCATCTAAAATATAACCATTTAGAAAAGCATTCTTCACATCTAATTGACATAATTTCCAACCTTTACATGCAGCAATAGCTATGAGTGTCTTGATAGTTGTCATCTTTGCCACAGGACTATAGGTCTCATCATAATCTATACCATATGTCTGAGCAAAACCCTTCACAACAAGTCTAATTTTATACTTAGACACACTTCCATCTGCAAACCTCTTTGTCTTGTAGACCCATTTACATCCAATGATCTTCTGACTATTTGGTTTAGGAACCAAATCCCAAGTCTCATTCTCCATCAATGCATCATACTCTTCCTGCATAGCTTTCTCCCAATTTTCCTTACCTTTTGCCTCTTCATATGTAGAAGGGTCTTCATCTACCTTTACCATATAAGCATAATCTTTGGTAGCCAAAAAAGAAGTGTCATAGCTATACCTTGTAGGTTGCCATTTGTGCCTTGTTGACCTTCTGAGTTCTCCACTTCTTGAAGTTCCTGTTTCATCACATTCTGGATCAAACCTTGGCACTTCTTCAACTTCAACCTGTACTTCATTGTTCTTCTCTTCATCAAATATCTGAACCTTTGATTTACCTTTCTTTTGATCCACGATTTCTTCATCACCTGCATATATTGATTGTACCTACATACCAAGCACCTTGCTCATCAAATGTAACATCCTTAGATACAAGGAATTGTTTTGTGGATGGACTCCACAACCTATATCCCATCTGCTTATCATCATATCCAATAAACACATATTTTTCTACTTTAGGTTCCAATTTGTGCCTTAATTGAGATGGCACATATGCATATGCCAAACATCCAAATACTTTGCAATGATCTAGAGTAGGTCTCTTACCCCACCATGCCTCATATGGTGTCATACCCTGCAAAGCTTTACATGGTAACCTATTGACCAAATAGTAGCTGTGTTTACAGTCTCAGCCCACAAATAATTAGGGGAATTTTTCTCCTTCATCATTGACCTTGCAAACTCAACAAGAGTTCTATTTCTTCTCTCTGCTACCCCATTTTGTTGAGGAGAGTACCTGCAAGTAACCTCTCTCTTTATACCTGCATTCCACAAATAATCACTGAACTCATTAGAGAAATACTCTCCCCCTCCATCTGACCTTAGTCTCTTCAACTTATGACCTGTAATTCTCTCTGCATACACATGATAATGTTTGAATGTATTGAATACCTTTGACTTATCTTTGATCACATAGATAGTGATCCATCTGGTAGCATCATCAACATAAATCACATAATACCTTGAGCCATTGATACTGAAATCCTTTGATGGTCCCCACACATCTATGTGTACCAATTCAAGCTTCTCTGAATACATAAAACCAGGAATAAGATTGCTTATGAGCCTTACCTAATTGACATGCCTCACATCTGTATGTCATATGTTGACCTGCAACATTAGGCAATCCAAGCACTGAACCATTATTAACCATATCTTTGATACCTCGTTCATTGAAATGTCCAAGCCTCTTGTGCCAAAGATCTAACTCAGAGATCTTATGTCCTCCATAAGTGAACAAGGCATGGCCAACATTACCTTGGATCTTCAATGTGAACAATCTTCCTTCTTTCTTCCCTGAAACAATTTGTTTATACCCATTGCTAGGGTCTTCCACAAACACTCCTTCATTAGTGAACCTAACTTCATAACCTTTTTCAACAATTTGTCCTACACTTATCAAATTCTTAGGAATTGTAGGAACATACAAAACCTTACTCAATAGAATACTACCATCCTTGGCCTTCACTGATCCAATTGTCTTCACATTGTGCTTTGTATTGTCACATGTTTGAACTACATGATTAGTTACCTTATTTTCGAAGTCAGTCATCAATGCTATGTTACCACTCAGGTGATTGCTACACCCTGAGTCAATGTAGAAGACTCTTTGGCCTTCACTTTGCCTTTCACAAGTTGCATTCATTATCAATGTTGAATCCTCCTTCTGATCTGAAGCATAATTGTAGTAGGTATTGTTGTATTGTTGACTTTGGAATCCTCTACCTGCATTTCTTCCAAAGTAACCCCTACTACCTCTACCTCTGAAATTACCTCTTTGATTTCTGCCACCTCTTCCTCTTGAATTAAAATTCTGATTATATCTGTTGGAGTTAGACGTCTGCGGAAGCACGCGAATAGCACAAGGAAGAAGAAGAAGCTTGGAGCACAACACACAAGACTGAATGTATTACTAGAGAATGTACAAAGATAAGTAGCCCATTAGGGCAATAGGCGTATATACAAGCCGGGGGAAAAAAACCTCCTAAAGAGGGAAAAAAGTGCCCCGGCAGTCCTAGAGTGTTCACACACATCACTACCTAAATATATCAACAAATCCCCCCTGGGAGTGATGCGGTGAACAAGGAGCTGGCACTCATGTATAAGGAAGTGCCAAGCTATGTGGAAATCACTTCACAAAAGGAAGTAAGCCCAAAGCTTTGCGGAAAGCTTCAAACTTCTCCCTAGGCAGAGCCTTCGTGAAAAGTTCTGCAATGTTCTCCTGCGTGGGCACATATGCCAAGCTGATCTCCCTAGCAGAGAACCTCTCCCTGACATAGTGATAATGCACCTCGATGTGCTTAGTGCGAGCATGGAACACAGGGTTCCTTGCAACTGCCAATGCGCTCTGACTGTTAGTGAAGATGGTGGTGGCAGAAGACCGGCCAACACCCAAATCAGCCATAAGGCGTCTGAGCCACACACACTCAACAGTCGCTGTGAAAGTTGCCCTATACTCAGCCTCACAACTGGAAGTGGCCACAGTAGGCTTCTTCTTGCTCAACCAAGATATACATGAGCTACCAAGCATGAAGCAAAAACCACTGGTGGACACACGAGTGTCATAGCAACCAGCCCAATTTGAGTCAGAAAAAGCATGCAAATCTGGCGGTAGTGATCCCCCCTTGGGATAAAACAACCCAAGTAGCCGAGTACCACTCAAGTAGCGAAAGATGTGCTTAACCGCCTTCCAATGCGTGACTCCTGGGCAATGCATAAACCTGCTCATCTGTGAGACAGCAAACTGAATATCTGGCCGAGTAATGCATAAGTAAATCAAGCATCCAACAGCCTGCTGATAGAGAACAGCATCAAATGCATCTCCAGCATCATGAAGACTCAATCGTAAACCTATCTCCATAGGAGTGGCAATAGGCTTACAGTCTTCAAGGCCAAAACGCTGCAATAATGTGTCAATATATTTCGTTTGACACAAAGCCATTCCACCATCAACTTGCATAAACTGAATGCCCAAATAGTGATGCAAATGCCCCAAATCAGACATCTCAAATGAGGCATGCAAATCAGCCTTAAAATCAGCAATATGCTTCTCAATAGGACCAGTGAGCAGCATGTCGTCTACATAGACAACAATGATGAGAAGCACATCATTAGCACGCTTAACATATAAGGTGCTTTCAGTTGGACTGTTCTCAAAACCATGTGCAATCAGATAAGGATGTATCTTCTCATACCAAGCACGTGGTGCTTGCTTTAAACCATATAACGCCTTCTTTAACCTGCACACCTGGTTTTCATGCCCTTTCTGCACAAAGCCACGGGGCTGAAAAACATACACTTCTTCATGCAAGTCACCATTCAGAAATGCTGTTTTAATGTCCAACTGATGTACATTCCAACCATGATGGGCTGCAAGTGTACTCCGAACAGTAGTCATACGGCATGTAGGTGCAAAGGTCTCATCAAAATCAATGCCTTTTTCCTGCGCATAACCCTTTACAACAAGCCTAGCCTTATACCTGTCAACTGTACCATCAAGTTTACGCTTCAGCTTGTATACCCACTTAGTGCCAATGGCCTTCTTGCCAGGAGGCAAGTCACATAAAGACCATGTACCATTCTTCATTATAGCATCATATTCAGATTGCATAGCAGCCATCCAATTTTCTGAATTCTGTGCTTTATCAAAAGAAACAGGCTCATTCTCATCACAGAGACTAGATGCAGCCATAGCATAGCAATCTGATGCAAAGGAGGCACTATGAGAGCCTGAACGAGTACGATATGACAAAGGTGCATCTAATTTGCTGTCACGCAAAGTCTGCACCAGCCATTTTGGCATAGTTTTTGCCTGCTCAATATCAGCTCTCTCATCAGCACTCATCATGTAAATCTGCATCAGAAATGGAATGATCTGCATCATCATATGAAACCTGCAAAGGCAGAGAAGTTGCCTCATTAGGACGAGCACTAGAATGTCCACCTGCAAAAAGAGGCATCAAAGTATCATACATGTCTTTGGAGCTAACAGATGTCTCCTTAGTACATGAAAGCAATGGCTGAATAGCATCTTCCACAAATACAACATCATGGCTAACCAGAATGCGTTTAGTCTGTGGATGATACAGGCGATAGCCTTTACTTTTAGAACTGTAGCCAACAAAAATACATTTAACTGCTTTATCATCCAATTTTCTGCGATGTTGTTCAGGCACTAATGCATATGCCAAACAACCAAAAACACGCAGATGAGCAACAGATGGCTTGCGGTGATGCCAAGCCTTATATGGAGTGATAGACTGCAGTGCTTTAGTGGGACACCTGTTCAGTACATATGCTGCACACATGACAGCCTCAAGCCAGAAACTATGAGGTAAAGCCTGACTCTTGACCATACACCTCGCCATCTCCATGAGAGACCTGTTCTTCCGGTCAGCAACTCCATTCTGTTGAAGTGTATACGGCACTGTACACTGGTGTTTTATCCCACGTTCAACCAGAAATGCATTAGAATCTGAAGACATATATTCCCCCCCTCGATCAGAATGGAGGGTGCCCATTTTACATGCTGACAGATTTTCAGCCAAAACCAAAAACTGTTTGAAGCACATGAACACTTCGGACTTTGCTTTGAGTGGACATACCCATGCATGCCTAGAAAAATCATCAATGAAAGTCACGAAGTAAAGGTAATTTCCAAAAGAGGGTGTCTGCATAGGACCACAAACATCACTATGTACAAGCTGCAATTTCTGCGTAGCCCGAACTGAACCATCTTTTTGAAAGGAAGAACGCTGCATTTTGCCCAAAATACAGCCTTCACAAACATGTTTTCCAGGTGCCTCAAGTTTGGCCAAAGAGGACACCATTTCAGATTTCTGTAGGCGTAGCAAACTAGCAAAATTCAGATGACCAAAGCGTGCATGTCAAAGCTTTGCATCTGACATAGCCTGAGAATCTTGAACTGCACATGCCGAATCATTCACAGATCTTTCATAGTCTATGAGCTTATACAGCCCACGACATAAAATGCCAGAAGCAATAATCACATCGCCATTTGAGAGATCATGAACTGTACACCTGTCATCAACAAATTTCACAACCAAGCCAATCTTGGCTAATGCAGAAACTGATAACAGATTCTTTTTGATCCCTGGCACAAATAAAGCATCTGACAAGGTGAAAGAACTACCATCAGCAGTAGTCAAAATGATCTTACCAACTCCCATAACAGGATAAGAGGAGTTGTTGGCGCATGTAACAATATTCCCTGTAGGGGAAGGCTCGAGTGAAGAGAAGAAACTACACTGCGAGGTAATATGTTTGGTCGCCCCACTGTCAAAGTACCAAACATCTGAGTCTACTGTAGACATGCACTGATCATGAGAAGATGGTTCAAAATTGTAGACAGTAGTAAACGCCCATTCTTCTTCCTGCACAAGATTTGCAGACTCTGTTTTTGGTGTAGAGGCCTCTGCAACAACCATTCCAGCCTCTTTCTTTGCCTCTTTAGTAGCCAGTTTTGGACAGTTCTTTATGATATGATCATTGCCTTTACAGTACTTACAAAACAATTTCTGCTTTTCTGATTTTTTCTCATCTTTGTCTTGGTTCTTTGAATGTGCAGCATTTGCTGATTTCTGCTTAGTAGAAGAGCTCCATTTTCCTTTGCCCTTCTGACTAGCCAGGAAAGCTTGATCTGCATCTCGCATAATGGACCTGTTCTGCCTGGACTGATCTCCCTGCAACAGAACAGAGACTAACTCCTCAAATGATAAGGCATTCGGATTGCCTTTCATCATCAACCGAAGAGTAGAAGCAAAACTCTGATATGAGTTAGGAAGACCATTCAGAACGGTCTGCACAAGTGAGCTACCTGGTATAACCTCATCAGCAGAAATCAATTGTTCCTTCAAATCTTTGATCTTCGTTAGGAAACTGTCCATAGAATCGCCTTCATTCATGTGCTCACTCTCCAACTGTTTTCGGAGATAAGCAACACGAGCCTCATTCCTAGCTTCGTACAATGTGGTAAGTGTATCCCAAGCATCCCTAGCTGTTCTGCAAGAGCGTATGTGAGGAATAATGGCACGCTTGACAGACAAAGCTATCAATGCATGTGCCTGGGCATCTCTGCCATCCCAACAAATCTGCTCTGTAGTAGGTGCAACAGAAACAGTAGCACGAACAGGAATCTGCACAATATCATCTTCGACACCATCTTCATCAGCTCCAGCACCTCCAGCACCTATATTTGTAGTACCTGTAGTCGCAGGTGTAACAGGACGTCTTTCAACACCCTGCACAATGTTCCACAGTCCTTTTGCAACCAATACATGTCGCATCATATAAGCCCATAATGGGTAGTTGGTACCATCCAACTTATCCTCAACAGCCAACATACGGAATACATCACTGCTTTCAGCCATGGCCGGTGACTAAAATACCTTGATGCAGAAAATTGACTGTATCTCAAAAAGTTGAACGGAACTGCCCAGACGAGTTCTGCTAGACCTGTAGCAGACTTTGAGACACTTAAACTGGCGAACAGAAACTGGTATATACCTTTGGCACAAAAGGACAAAATAGCATACACAAGCGTTGCGATAGTGCGTTCGAAGGCCGAAACGAGCTCAAATCGCAATTTCGGCACCACACGGCGAAGCTGTTTTGATCTTGGAAACACCCTGAGTATGCTCACCAAATTTCGTGCGAATCTGAGATTGCAAACGGAGGAGTGTCGATGGTGCCCTAGATGAAGCGACGACCTGCTCTATACCAATTGTTGGAGTTAGACGTCTGTGGAAGCACGCGAATAACACAAGGAAGAAGAAGAAGCTTGGAGCATAACACACAAGACTGAATGTATTACTAGAGAATGTACAAAGATAAGTAGCCCATTAGGGCAATAGGCGTATATACAAGCCGGGGGAAAAAAACCTCCTAAAGAGGGAAGTTTGGAGGTCGAAACGAGCTCAGATCGCGATTTCGGCACCACACGGCGAAGCTGTTTTGATCTTGGAAACACCCTGAGTATGCTCACCAAATTTCGTGCGAATCTGAGACTGCAAACGGAGGAGTGTCGATGGTGCCCTAGATGAAGCGACGACCTGCTCTGATACCAATTGTTGGAGTTAGACGTCTGTGGAAGCACGCGAACAGCACAAGGAAGAAGAAGAAGCTTGGAGCACAACACACAAGACTGAATGTATTACTAGACAATGTACAAAGATAAGTAGCCCATTAGGGCAATGGGCGTATATACAAGCCGGGGGAAAAAAACCTCCTAAAGAGGGAAAAAAGTGCCCCGGCAGTCCTAGAGTGTTCACACACATCACTACCTAAATATATCAACAATATCCACCATTATTCTGAGTATTATGCCAACAATCTTTAGCTAAGTGATTTGTCTTACCACAAATCTAGCAAGCCTTGACTCCATCTTTATTACTCCTTCCTCTTCCTCTACCTTTGCCACCTCCTCTTCCTCTTAGGAAGTTAGCTTGGCTAGTTGTACCTTCATCCTCATTTGCTTGTTGCTTTCCTTTGATATTCTTCTTCTTATCCTTTGAATACATTGCATGACCTGTACTCTTGTCAGCTTCACCTTTGACATCCTGCTCAAAGGTTAACATATGTCCTAGCAACTGATTTAAGTCAGGAGTAAAGTGATCAAGTGATAATTTAGTAGACAAAATGAATGGCTTCCATTTGTCATCACCTCTTAAACCTATGAGGATTTTCCTTACCAATTTATCCTCCTCAATGTCTTCATCAACTGCTCCTAATGCATCTGCAATGTCCTTCATCCTTGTTACATAGTCTAAGATAGATTGAGAGGCCTTCTTCTTGAAAGTGGTAAATTCTGCCCACAAGGATGCCTTCCTTGACTTTGTGGTGTTTCAAAAATGCTCCTCCAAAGCATTCCATATATAACTTGCACTTTCAAGACCTCTAATGTGAGGTAGCAAGTAGTCATTGACTGCCATATAGATAATGCTCCTAGCTTGAGCATCTTTCTTCATCCAATTCTTCAATTCTGATAATTCCTCCCTAGTTGGAACACTAGGATCTCTGAACTGAGGCTTTTCTTCTTCCCCTGTGATGTAACTTATCAAGTCTTTGCTCATAAGATGAGCTTCCATCCTCATTGACCATGCTGGATAGTTCTCTCTATCCAACTTCTCTATTTGAAGAGAATCTCCCATCCTTTCTTCACTTGTATATTGAATTCTTCAAATTTTATGAGTAATAGATGTACCTTTACTTCAAATAATGTTCCTTTTGTCTTCCTTGATGTCGTATTACCTCCTTCTCAAGCTTTGCCCTCAAGCTTTCACCTTTTGAACCTTCAGATGTTGAATTCTTTATGACTGCAGCAGTCGGGATCCTCCTTTCTTCAATTCTGATGCTTCTTGCTCTGATACCACTGATCGAGAGTGTTAATCTCCAAAAGAAAAAGCTCCTCTTGAAGTTAGAGCAGATCTATATCAAGAGTAACTCAAACCATTCACCAATTTAAAGGATCAATGATCAATTGTCAAAATTTTGATCAAACTCTGAAGAAGATGACTACATAGAAAGTCTGCTGCACATAACTCTCTCATTGACTTATCAAATATGTAAAGTTTTTTTATAAAGCTTTGCACAAGGTATAGTTTGCGCACCTCCTCCAAGTTAAATCACTTCAAAAGATTCAGTAGATTGTGAGAAATGTATTTAACAAGTCACCTATGTCTAAAACTGTTCTTCTGAGAAGTTGATTTAGACACCTATAACTTCTAACACTTGGTTCTCTTAATCTAGAACCGTTTGTGCGAATGTTTTTAGCCACAGGTAGCTTACCTTCCAATTTAAAGATTGAGTGCTTTCTTGCTCAAAACTTTACACTGTGGAAGGAGAAATGACCAAAACATTAGCATCAAATTTTGCGCCTGTTTCAGGAAACAGTGAACACTTCTTCACATATGAATGTTCCTACTCATAATTCTCACAGCCTGTTTACAATTAGGTTCTCAAACTTTAACCATAGACTCATTAAATATGGATTTAGACATCTACAAAAGGATTCTTGAAATGATCAAGCACAGAAGGAGAATGCACAGAAAGATTGGGCGCAATATTTCTTCCATTACTAGAAATCTTTACATCTGGATGAGAGAGTTAATCTTCACACTTCTCAAGTGTCTAAACACACCTAATTCTTCTGAATTCTTGTAGTCTATACTCTCACACACTTGCCCCGACATTTTTCCTTTGTATATATAGTCAAATATTTACAAAATCATAACTAATCAAAGACATAAGTGAGCTAACTTCAAAATAATGTACATATGTGTACACATCTTCATCTTCTGAATATACACTTCCTTCATGCTTCATAATCTAGATTTGAACTTTTGCTCTCCAACAAAATTCAAGAACTCTTTTTTGGCTACATAAGGATATAAATAACACCTCAGTCAAAGGTGTGTAGCTAAAGATATACACAAAACATGCATCTACTATCAATTTCACCTTCACCTGTAGCATTGTTGCTCTGTATTTTGAAAATTTGGTGACCTAGCACTCAGAATTTGGATTATGTTCTTCTATGAAGTTGTAGTACCTTTTTCAAGCTACACATAACAAGTTGAATTGCTCAAATCTGACTTGTAAAACTCAAGTTATAACCCAAAAACTAACTTGTTGTCCAAGTGATTGTAGATTCATCTTCTACATTTGTCTATGTTTTTTGAATTTCTGGCAATTTAGAACTCCAAATCAGGTTTTTCCCCCTTCTACGAATTTGTAGCTCTTTGTCTCAACTATGCATAGAACTTTAAAGCACACCAATCCAAGCTTCCTAGCTCGAGTTGTGGTCAAAATACAGAACATCTCTAGAGAGGTGCCGACCTACACATTCACCTTTTGTGACCTAAGCTTCCATTGAAGCTTCTTGCATACCAACCTTCAACAAGCTCTGATACCAATGAATTTCTTTGGTGTGTAGAACAAGAGGAGCAAGGAGGAAATGGAAGGAGAGAGAGGAGAGGAGAGATGCACACACATGCGTGGGAGGGTAAGGTCACATGATCCTTACATCCCTAGCATAGACTCACTCTTGGTACCATTTTGATCCTATGCTCAATATTCGTGCAACGAGGTAAACCCAAAATAATTATTTTAAATACAAATCTTGCAATTTTGCTCTTACTTTACATGAAAATACTTGAGCATTCCAACTAGAGTATACTTGATTGCAAGAATCCATCACTACACAAGATGAATATACAAAATACAGAAAATAAATATACTTAGAATTAATCTTGAGCAACTTGGTTGCAGTCACCAATCATGTCTCTTGGAGATCTGCCTCTCTAGTGATCAGTAGTCTCCTTCCCTCATGCTCAAACTGGTAAACATGTGAAGCAAAGTCTATGACTGGTTGTTTCCTAGCATGTCACTACTTACTTAGGACTACATCAAAACGGGTCAATCGTGTTATCTCAAAATCATATATGTGCTCATTCATAGGACTGGAACTAGATGGATAGACCAACTACTCATCGGTCTCATGTCTCAGTGCCCTTTCCATCGGCTAACTCCACTGTGTAGGCATACTTTGACTGCACAATGTCTAAATGTAACCGTCTGACAAGACGAGAACTAAGGACATTATGTGTGGACCCAATGTCAAAGAGGACCTTGGCAGGCTATCCTTCCACGAATCCTCTCATAACAATGAGTTCCATATCTAGAAACTGGTAGTGTTTCCATGCCGCTGGTGAAAGAACAACATCTGGCACAGAAGACATCTTCTTACTGACCATCATGGACATTATAGGAGTGGATATCTGAGATGGAAAATCTCCAAAATCCTCAGCTACATCACTCCTTGTCTGTGTGGGGTTTATTATTATGGTTGA
The DNA here is from genome assembly GCA_020310875.1 of Ceratopteris richardii. Classification (NCBI taxonomy): domain Eukaryota; kingdom Viridiplantae; phylum Streptophyta; class Polypodiopsida; order Polypodiales; family Pteridaceae; genus Ceratopteris; species Ceratopteris richardii. Next base: position 139,447,920 of record CM035440.1, read on the forward strand.
AGCTATCTTTTTCTTCTTAGGTAAGTGTTTAAATTGTTATTGTCCTAAGCACCCATAGCATAACCCTTCTCTGATTGAGAGAAGGGTTATGCTATGGGTGACATTGCCTTCTTTCTACTAAGGGGTAAGAATATACTTATTATAATTCCTCTCAACTAGAGAAGAAACTTTTCTTTTAGCTCTTGAGACTATCTTGATCATGTGCACCGACTTATCCTCTTTCTAAATCTATGCAAATGTCAAGATAGAAGTACTAGAGGAAAAGGGCTGACTCATCTTAGTCCATGAGGATCTCTAGCAGGGAGCCTATGCCCCTATGACCATCCTCATAGACCAGAGCAATCTCTATGGCCTATGCCAAAAGAGTGGCACCTTTCCTTTCTCACTAATGGTTGAATTGTTTCTCTAAGTCCTAAGATGAACTCGTGAACTTGGAGAAACTCTAGGATAGAGTTTGGTACTTTAAGAAGTACCACCCTATACTTGTCTACATAATCCTAGACAATTTGTTTTTTTTTACTAATGAAAAACCAAGTATCTATTGCACTAGATCTCTTGTCTAGTGGCATGAAATTATTATAAAACAAGATTTTAAATTGTCCCCAAGTAGTGGGCTCTTTCTTATCTTGTTCAATTTTACACCACCACCTATGGCCAACATCCATTAGATTATAAGTAGCCTACAGAATCTTATGCCTATCTTCCATTATATGACATAAGCGGAAGCACTACTCCCACTTGTTGAGCCACAACTCAACAACATCAGCAGTTCGCGCACTAGTGGAGACATGATATCATGGTGGCTTAAGGTCTTTAAGCTTCCATCTAGCTTCTCTCACTAGGACACCCTCACATGAGACTTCTAGAGTTTGATGCTCACCTAGAGCTTCTAACTCCATCCCTAGAATCTGACTCTCAGGCATCACTTCATCTTTCTTAGAGCTATGAATGTGCTCCAAGAATGTGTGAAGTGTACTCTCTAGGTGCGAAATTCTAATGCTCGTGGTTTCTATGGTGTCTATTATATGGTCAACCATGTGCATGTCTTCCCTATGAGGTTATGAAGGTCTTGAGTCCATGACTATGAAAGTGTAAGTTCCTTTCTATTTTTTGTTTATTTTCTCTCGTTTCTTTTTTGGTTTTTTTATCTATATGTTTTTATGTACACCTAGAGTAAAGAGTGGTAGCAGAAACTAGCAAATCACAAGCCTTTGCATAAGAAAAAAACAAAATCAACAAACATTATTAGTATGCTCTCTTTTTTTATACATAAAAAAAGTATGCATGTAAATTTTAAAAAATTCGGTAGCATTTTGGCAGTAGGTTGACAATATAAAGAAAAAATATAACCAAGCACTCTACACACACTTAAAGGCAAGTGTGCAGGGGGGCACATGATATACAAACAAAATGACAAAACTGCACAATACACCCTATACAATGACCAATGTGCTTGTGACACTCATAAATTTATAAGAACACTAGATGTTCTCACTTTCTCCTCATCATACCTGCAAGAAACTATCTACCATCCTCCTTTTACTAAAAGTGCAGAGATCAACAAGCATATGGGCAAGCATACATGCATGTATAAAGTGCCAATGCTTATCCTAGATGCCAAATGATGCATAAAAGGAGTAGAAATACATATATTCACAAGAAAAATTATCTTTACTATCGAGAAATACACTTGAAAGTATAATGTAGGTGTTGAAATTGATCGCCAATTAGTCCTCTTGAGTCTTCAAGATGACTTCAATCATCCTCACATATCTACATATCTACATGCACATACACATACAGATACACATATACACATCCGTATACACATACACATACATATCCACATACACACACATACACATGTGTATACACATACATATGCACAACACACACATAGACATATACATACACATGCACATGCACATACACATGCACATGCATGATCATACACATACACATACACATACACATACACATACACATACACATACACATACACATACACATACACATACACATACACATACACATACACATACACATACACATACACATACACATACACATACACATACACATACACATACACATACACATACACATACACATACACATACACATACACATACACATACACATACACATACACATACACATACACATACACATACACATACACATACACATACACATACACATACACATACACATACACATACACATACACATACACATACACATACACATACACATACACATACACATACACATACACATACACATACACATACACATACACATACACATACACATACACATACACATACACATACACATACACATACACATACACATACACATACACATACACATACACATACACATACACATACACATACACATACACATACACATACACATACACATACACATACACATACACATACACATACACATACACATACACATACACATACA
>CM035440.1:139455400-139457900 GCA_020310875.1 Ceratopteris richardii
ACATACACATATAGACATACACACACATACACATACACATACACACACATACAGACACACACATGTACACACATAGACACATACATATATACATACACACACATACACATACATACACATACACACACATACACACACATACACAAACATACACATACACACACATACACATACACACACATACACCTACAATTTCATGCACATACACGAATATACATATATACCTACATACACATACACACACACATGGATACACACACATACACACATATACACATAGAGATTGGCATATAATATGAATGAATGATATAGTTAAAATAATAAATCACATGTTAAAGATAAACTATAATAAAAATCATTGTAGTCCACTTGAATAAAATAGATCAATTTAATAAGCACGCTAAAATTATTAAAACTATGAGCTCACACGATATATATATATATATATGTATATATATATGTATGTATATGTGTGTGTGTATGTATGTATGTATGTATGTATGCGTGTGTATCAATGTATATAATATATGGAATGTGAATAATATCAATTGTCTAAAGAATCATCCCCATGATCATCATTCCATGATTTGATGTATCTCAAGAGGCATGGGTAGAAGGGTCAATACCTTGTGATTATCAATATCGTCCCTCTTGTATTTGTCTTTCCACCTCATCCATATCGGCCTCTCCATAATACTCTATTACATATAGCAAACATAAATAAATAAAAAATATAAAACATCAATCAAAATAAAATAAAACGACATCAAATTTAATAATACTCACAAAATCATTTGGATGCTCAGTAAGGTGCTTAATCACACGACAATACCCAAAATATGTAGCGTATTCTATTTCCTCTTTTGTAGGATTATGGCCATAATCCTTATGCTGCATTGAAACAAATGAAAATGGTTAATATTTAGTGTTTTAAATAAAACAAAAAATATAATTTCAATAATACATATACTTACAAAGGTAGCAACAAAACCATCATGACACATTTGACCAAAACGTGGTGTATGACTTGCCTCAATTCTTTTGTTTTGCATTTCCCTGTGATTATTTAATGAATAAAAAGTACATAGATTAAATATAAAACATCTATGAAACATATAAGATTAAGAAATTATCTTCGTATAGACTATTTTACATACCTTCTTATGAGAAAATGTTTCCTATAGACATAGCCATTTGTGAAAATATTGCAAGATCTCATGTGGTATGTCAAGCCTTCTCTTATTTCTTTCTATCATGCAATATCTCCTGCTATTTTAATTTCAAACCAAAAAAAAGGATTAGTATACAAAAAAAGCATTAAATTTATAAACATGCATACACACACATACACACATACATGCACTTACACATACACACACATACACACATACATACACACACATATACACATATACACATATACACATATACACATATACACATATACACATATACACATATACACATATACACATATACACATATACACACATAAACACATACACACATACACACATACACATATACACACATACACACATACACAAAAACACACAAACATATACACACATATACATACATGCACTTGCACACACATATGCATACACACATACAATAAATACACACACATACACATACACATACACATACACATACACATACACATACACATACACATACACATACACATACACATACACATACACATACACAATACACATACACATACACATACACATACACATACACATACACATACACATACACATACACATACACATACACATACACATACACATACACATACACATACACATACACATACACATACACATACACATACACATACACATACACATACACATACACATACACATACACATACACATACACATACACATACACATACACATACACATACACATACACATACACATACACATACACATACACATACACATACACATACACATACACATACACATACACATACACATACACATACACATACACATACACATACACATACACATACACATACACATACACATACACATACACATACACATACACATACACATACACATACACATACACATACACATACACATACACATACACATACACATACACATACACATACACATACACATACACATACACATACACATACACATACACATACACATACACATACACATACACATACACATACACATACACATACACATACACATACACATACACATACACATACACATACACATACACATACACATACACATACACATACACATACACATACACATACACATACACATACACATACACATACACATACACATACACATACACATACACATACACATACACACATACACATACACATACACATACACATACACATACACATACACATACACATACACATACACATACACATACACATACACATACACATACACATACATATACACATGCATATACACACATATAGACA
>CM035440.1:139462900-139497900 GCA_020310875.1 Ceratopteris richardii
CACAAACATAGATTTGTTTGGTCGTACAAATGCGGTCAAACTTAGAGTATGTAGCTGACTAGGCCACTATATATTTTACTAAAGAACATATACAAAGTGTCTATCAGTCATTTGGCCTTTCACATGGAGACTAACAGTAACAATCTCCCACTAAAGGCCAATATGGCCAAAGACAATATGGGAGAAAAATAAAGAATGAAAAAAAATACCTAAGTGTAAGTATACAAACTATACCTCCCACCTGATGGGCATGTTACACAAGTAACTATGTAAGATCATGAATAAAGAATGATGTGCTCAGTGGCTAAGCAACCTTAATGAAGTGATACATGCTGAGGTAAACCCATATCACAAGCAAGAAAAGAAAGCCACAATGCTTCCTTACATGCCTCACTTGCTGCAACATACTCTAATTCTGTGGTGGGAACAACAACACATTCTTGGAGATGAGATCTCCAAGAGATAGAACCTCTAGCAAAATGAAAAATGTACCCTGATGTAGACTTACAACTGTCTACACAACCAACATAGTCAAAATATGTGTAACCAATAATGGATGCTTTCCCTCTACCTAAGCATAGACACTTGTCCTTAGTGCCACTCATATATCTCAAAATCATCTTGACCACTGGCCAATGCTGCTTGCCAAGATTAGACATATATATGCCCACAACTTCCACTACAAATGCAATGTCTAATCTTGTGGCTACCATAGCATACATGAGACTACCAACAACAGATTTATAAGAAATTTTGGTCATGAATTCATTTTCCTCATCTCATTTGGGGCAATCATCCTTGCTCAATTTCACATATGTGGGTAAAGGTGTACTCAATGCCTTTGGACCCTGCATATTGAACTTGTGAAGTACTTTGGATATGTACTCACTTTGAGACAAGTATATGCATCTTTTACTCCTATCATATGCCAAGAATATGTTTGCCATCCCCCAAATCCTTCTTTGAGAATCGACAAATCATAAGAGGAATTGCCAAAAATCAACATATCATCGACATAAAGTATCAAGCATATCAGGTTGCCATATGAGTAGCTCTTTGTGTAGAGACAATGATCCTCATTGCTTTGAGAATAGCCTTGAGACTTCATAAAAGCATCAAAATTTTGGTACCATTGTCTAAGGGACTGTTTAAGTCCATATAAGCTCTTCTTCAACTTACAAACTAGAATTTCTTTGCCAAGAACTACATAACCCTCTAGTTGTTCCATATAGATCTCATATGTAAGATCTCCATGCAAGAAAGCAATTTTCACATCCATTCGGACTAGCTCTAAGTCCTCCATTGCAACGAATCCAAGAAACATTCAAAGGGTAGTCATCTTGACCACTAGAGAGGAGATTTCTTGGAAATCAATACCATGTTGTTACTTAAAACCTTTTGCAACAAGTCATGCTTTATATTTTTGAAAAGCACTATCTGATGTGAATGTCAGCTTATATACCCATTTACATGGTAAAACTTTCATGTCATTTGGCAAAGGTACTAAATCCCAAGTACCATTCGTATGAATAGAATCCAACTCACTCTTCATGGCATGCTCCCACTTGACATGATCCTTTGTCTACATGGCCTCTTTGTAGCAAGAATGCTCACCAACATCTGTTAGCATAACAAAATTGAAACCTGGAACATATCTATTAGGTGGATGTGAGACACATACAGAGCATCTCAATGGTCATTGAATAGGAACCTTTGCAGATTGATCTGATTGGACATTCTCTTGAACATCCCTATGTGCAACATTTTTCTACATGCTAACTGGAGGACTAGTATCCTCAAACACCACTCTTCTCACTTCAACCTCCTTAATAGGTTGTTTATGCATCTTAGAGTCATTGAAAATGACACCACTACTTCTAATCATTGAATGTGTTTCAGGATACCATAAGCGATATCCAAATTGTACTTCTCAACCATATCCAAGAAAAATGCATTTCTTTGATTGATGGTCCAACTTTTGTTTAAGATTTTTGGGTATATGAACATATGCTCCACACCCAAAAACTCAAAGATGATCATAATATGGTGGCTTCTCTACCCATAACTCTTGTGGCACTTTAAGACCTTTCCTAATACTAGGTGAAAGGTTAATCATGTGAACTGCAGTCAATATTTCTTTTGCCCAAAAGCCTTGTGAAAGGTTTGCATGATGCAGCATGGAAACTAATCTATCCTGAATAGTTCTATTCATCCTTTCAGCTACGCCATTCTATACTAGGGTATAAGGAGTTGTAAACCCTCTACAAATTCCTCTAGACTTAAAGAAAATACTGAATTCATGTGAGGTAAAATCACCCCCATTATCTGAACATAAAGCTTTGAGATTAGTTCCTTTTTCGGTTTCAAATAAAGTAAGTCATTTTCTATAGGAAATACCTCATCCTTTGATTTGATAGGATATTTCCGGACTTTTCTAGTAGCATCATCTATGAAAGTGACAAAGTAAAGAGAACGACCTAATGACCTTTGTTACCATTAGTGTCCATGTGAAAGGCCAAATGGCCACCGGACACTTCCTTGTATATGTTCTTTAATAAAACATATAGTGGCCTGATTAGTCACAGACTGTAAGTTCAACCGCATTTGTAAGACCTAAGAAGTCTGTCTTCGTGCTCCTCTGTGTACTGTGTTTTCTGTGTATTCTGTGTATTCTGTGTATTCTGGAGCATCCCATGCGAAGTACTGTGTGCGGCCTCAGAGCTTGGTTTTCTACTCTGAGCATATCGTTGTGGAGCTCTCAAGAAGGAGAGTGCACTATGGTGCATCAACATCAAAATACTTCACTGGTATCAGAGCAGTTCAATGCAAAAATCTTTGTTCCTTTTGTGCGAGCAAAGCGAGCACCCCCCCAAGGCTTACGACTAAGGTGGTGACCAAGGCATAGACCTTGGCATGCCTTGTCATTCGAGTCACCGAACTCACCATTGGTGCCGTTGGCTACGTGCGAGGGAGGACCTCAACGATCAAGGATTATAGAGGTTCTCGGTACTTCCCGGGAGGTCACCCATCCCAGTACTGTTCCCTCGAGAGCTCGCTTAACTATGGAAATCTCGTGCCACTAAGCTACACTCTTGTGGTGTCTAAAGAAGGGGAAAGACTAAGGTTGACATTACCTTGAACATGTTTTGGTCCATCAAAGCTTCATTCTTTGCTTTCAAAGCCTATTTTTGAAGCATTTTTGGGTGTCTTTTGGAACCATTTTGGAGTACTTCCGCACATAGTTCTCTTCACACAAGTCCAAGAATATCAAGAAGAGTGTTTTTTGTACTTCTCCGACAATAAATAGCAACCTTTGGGGCTGTGTTTTCAGTCACACTCGTAAAAATATAGGTTTCTTGAAAGGTTTCAGTTTTGGTGGGAGCAGCTGCTGCAAATTTATGCAGGTTTTGTGAGCCTAAAACGTCAGAGTTGACATACACTTGCAGGTGTTATTAGCTAGTTTTTGGGTTGTGTATTCAGCCTTTAGTGTCATTTTATTGCATATATTGAGCACATACACACCATGTACGCTTCTATGGATACTGCTTATGTACGTTCTTTGCATAAAGCCTTTTACATTTGATAAAGAGGGTTGTGGTGGGGTTTTCTTAACTGGGAGACACCCAGATGTTGGGGTTTTTTCGGTGATGCCGGTGGAAGACTTACCCAACCTCGCCATAGGAGATGTATGATAGCTGTTCATAGGTGCTCAATAAGCCTAGTTGGCTACTATTGGGTAACTGATTATATGCAGTGGAGTCAGTGATTCTCTATGCAGAAAAACATGTCAATACTTGCAGTTTTATGATATTTTGACACTGGTCATACGCTCATTTTGCAGAGGATACTCTGGCAAAATTTTTCTAGATTTCTATTTTTGTCAACTATATAGTGGTTGATTTACTCCTTGATACACTTATTCGTTGGTGTTCGGACTCTTCTAGCTCCATTATCATTCTATTCAGTTCTCTACCATCATGGCATCGAAGGTCTCTGGCACATCCGGTGGATCAGGGTCTAGTGCTAGTGTTCTAAGGAGGAGCTATAACTTGTAGGGCAAAGACCATTTTGAAATCTAAAAATTTGATGGCACAAACTTTGCTCTATGGAAGAATCAGATTAAAGATGTGGTGATTCAAAGGAGGCAATGGAAGAGAGTAAATGGGATTTCAAAAAAGCCTATTGACATGGATGAAGATGATTGGGATGAGTTAGATGAAATGGACAGGTCTACCATTCACTTGCACCTGGCAGATAATGTTTACTTTACAATATTAGACTGTGAAAGTGCAGAGGAACTTTGGAAGAAGTTATGCAATACATATGAAAAAGAGACGGCATCAAATAAAGTGTATCTGATGAGAAAATTATATGACCTTTGCATGAGGGACACAAATAGTGTTGCTTCTCATCTAAACGAGTTTGATGCTATATTCTCCCAGTTACAGGCTAAGAAAATGGATATGGATAACGAAATGAAAGTAGTATTGCTGTTATGCACCCCGCCATCATCATGGGATACATTTTGCATAGCTATTAGCAATAGTGCACCTGGTGGTAAACTTGTCTATGATGACATATGTGGAGCACTCTTGAGTGAGGAGATTTGTAGAAAATCTATGGTTGGCACTCAGAGTGGTGATGCATATAATGTTCGTGATTCTTACCAAGGAAAGAATCAGCAACATGGTAGGAGCAAGAACAAGGAAAAGAATGGTCAATGAAATAAGAGTAGAAGTAAATCAAGGAAGAGGGATATCAAATGCCATTATTGTCATAAGAAAGGACATATGAAGAAAGACTGTTATGCATTAAAGAATGCTAAAGGTAAAGGACAGAACGTTGATGGGCATGTTAAACAGTTACCTGCACCATCTACTTCGACTGTGAAGATTGAAGAAATTAATGCTATTTCTAATGATGCTGACGTGTTGACACTTGATAGTACTGTGCCATCTGAGGTGCTTATGGATGATTCTCTTCCCCACACCTGGCTGCTAGATTCTGGTGCTTCTTTTCATGTGACACCACATAGAGAACGGTTCTCCAATTATGCAGCAAAGTCTCTTGGTACCGTGAGACTTGGTGACTCTTACCAGTGTGATGTTGTGGGGATTGGAGATGTGGTTGTGCAGTTCATTGATGGTTCAAAATTTACTATGCATAATGTACGCCATGCACCTCAGTTATCACGTAGTTTGATGTCAGTTGATCAACTTGATGACCTTGGTTACAAGGTGGTCTTCTATGCTCAATCCTTTTGCATATCAAAGGGCAATATGGTTATTGCAAAAGGAAGCAAAGTTCGCTCACTTTATCCTTTATTTGTATCACAGAAAGAACACTTGTTAGCTGTTACTGAACAACCTATGGCTTGTATTTGGCATGGTCGTTTGGGCCATATATCTCATAGTGGAATGGAAAATCTTTCTCGTTCTGGGTACTTACCTGTGTTATCTTTCTCTGATTTTTCATTTTGTGAGCATTGTCAATATGGAAAGCAAACCAGAAATGTGCATAGAATGCACATTGACTCTTCAATTCAGCCTTTAGATCTTGTTCATACAGATGTGTGTGGTCCTATGCGCATTAGGTCCTTAGGTGGTTCTCTCTACTTTGTCACTTTCATAGATGATGCTACTAGAAAAGTTTGGGTATATCCTATCAAATCGAAGGATGAGGTATTCCCCACTTTCAAAAAATGGCTTGCTTTATTTGAGACAGAAAAATGAACTAAGCTTAAGGCTTTACATTCAGATAACAGGGGTGAGTATACCTCACATGAATTCAACCTTTTCTATCAGCCTAGAGGGATTCGTAGAGAGTTTACAGCTCCTTATACCCCAGTATAGAATGGTGTAGTTGAGAGGATGAATATAACTATTCAAGATAGAGTAGTCTCTATGTTGCATCATGCAAACCTCTCACAAGGCTTTTGGGCAGAAGTAGTATTGACTGCAGTTCATGTGATTAACCTTTCACCTAGTACTGCCAAAGGTCTGAAAGTGGCACAAGAGTTGTGGACAGGGAAGCCACCATATTATGATCATCTTTGAGTTTTTGGATGTGAAGAATATGTTCATATACACAAGAATCTTAGACAAAAGTTGGATCATAAGTCAAAGAAATGCATTTTCCTTGGATATGGTCGAGAAGGACAATTTGGATATCGCTTATGGGATCCTGAAACACGGATAGTGATCAAAAGTAGTGATGTCATTTTCAATGAGGCTAAGATGCATAAATAGCCCATTAAGGAGGTTGAAGTGAGAAGAGTGGTGTTTGAGGATACTAGTCCTCCGGTTAGCATGCATAAAAATGCTACACATAGGGATGTTCAAGAAAATGTCCATTCAGATTAGTCTGCACATGTTCTTGTTCATCAAAACATTGAGACGTTCTGCACGTGTCTCACATCCACCTGATAGATATGTTCCAGGTTTAGATTTTATTATGCTAACAGATGTCGGTGAGCCTTCTTGATACAAAGAGGCTACGCAGACAGAGGATCATGTCAAGTGGGAGTGTGCCATGAAGAGTGAGTTGGATTCTATTCACAAGAATGGTACTTGGGATTTAGTAACTTTGCCAAAGGGCAGGAAAGCTTTACCAAAGGGCAGGGATCATGTCAAGATGATTTTGAGATATCTAAGTGGCACTAAGGACAAGTTCACACTCGAGATAATGCTGCAGATGCTTTGACTAAAGCTCTACCACAAGATAGCTTTCGACACTGTTGTCACTTGATGGGGGTTACTTGATTCTTGATCTTACATAGTCACTTGTATACTGTGTAACATGCCCATCAGGTGGGAGGTATAGTTTGTATACTTACACTCAGGTATTCTTTATCATTCTTTATTTTTCTCCCATAGTTACTTTGGCCATGTTGGCCTTTAGTGGGAGATTGTTACCGTTAGTGTCCATGTGAAAGGCCAAATGGCCACCGGACACTTCCTTGTATATGTTCTTTAATAAAACATATAGTGGCCTAGTCAGTCATAGACTGTAAGTTTGACCGCATTTGTAAGACCTAAGAAGTCTGTCTTTGTGCTCCTCTGTGTACTGTGTTTTTTTGTGTATTCTGTGTATTTTGGAGCATCCCGTGCGAAGTACTCTGTGTGGCCTCAGAGCTCGGTTTTCTACTCCGAGCATATTGTTGTGGAGCTCTCAAGAAGGAGAGTGCATTGTGGTGCATCGACATCAAAATACTTCAACCTTGTGGGCATAAGACCACACACATCTATATGAACGAGATCTAAAAGCTGAATTGAAGGGTCACTGTGCATTTTATGCAGATTCCTAGTTTGCTTTCCATATTGACAATGCTCACAGAATGAAAAATCGGAGAAAGATAACAAAGGTAAGTAGCTTGAATGAGAAAGATTTTCCATTCCACTATGAGATATGTGACCCAAATGATCATGCCAAATACAAGCCATAGATTGTTCAGTGATACAAGTGTCCTTTTTGTGATACAAATAAAGGATCAAGTGAGCCAACTTTGCTTCCTTTTGCAATAACCATATTGCCCTTTGATATGTGAAAGGATTGAGCATAGAAAACTACCTTATAACCAAGGTCATCAAGTTGACCAATTGACATCAAACTATGTGATAATTGAGGTACATGGCATACATTATGCATAGTAAATTTTGCATCATCAATGAACTGCACAACCACATCTCCAATCCCCACAATTTCACAATTTCACCAAGTCTCACGGTACCAAGAGACTTTTCTCTGTGTGGTATCACATGGAAAGAAGCACCATAATCTAGAAGCCACATGTGGGAAAGGGAATCAGCCATAAGAGCCTCAATGGGCATAGAACTATCAAGTGTTAACACATTAGCATCATAAAAAATGACATTAATTTCTTCAATCTTCATAGTCAAAGAAGATGGTGCAGGTAGCTGTTTAACATGTCTATCAACATTCTATCCTTTAACTTTAGCATTATTTAATGCATAGTAGTCTTTCTTCATGTGTCCTTTCTTGTGACAATAATGGTATTCAATATCCCTCTTCCTTGATTTACTTCTACACTTATTCTGTTGACCATTCTTTTCCTTGTTCTTGCTCCTACCACATTGCTGATTCTTTCCTTGGTAAGAATCACAAACATTATATGCATCTCCACTCTGAGTGCCAACCATAGAATTTCTACAAATCTCCTCACTCAAGAGTGCTTCATATATGTCATCATAGACTAGTTTACCATCAGGTGCACTATTGCTAATAGCTGTGCAAAATGTATCCCATGATGATGGCAAGGTGCATAACAAAGATTGCTTTAATTTCATTATACACATCCATTTTCTAAGCCTGTAACTAGGAGAATATAGCATCAAAATAATTTAGATGAGCAGCAACACTATCTGTGTCCTTCATCCAAAGGTCATATAACTTTTCATCAGATACACTTTATTTGATATCATCTCTTTTTCATATGTATTGCATAACTTCTTCCAAGGTTCCCCTGCACTTTTACAGTCTAATACTGTAAAGTAAACATTATCTACCAGGTGCAATCGAATGGTAGACCTGGCCATTTCATCTAACTCATCCCAATCATCTTCATCCATGTCATCAGGCTTCTTTGAAATTCCATTTATTGGCTTCCATTGCCTCCTCTGAATCAACACATCTTTAATCTAATTCTTCCATATAGCAAAGTTTGTGCCATCAATTTTTTGAATCTCAAAATGGCCTTTGCCCTGCAAGTTATAGTTGCTCCTCGAAACACTACCACTAGGCCTTGATCCACCAAATGTGTCTGAGACCTCTTATGCCATGATGATAGAGAACTGAATAGAATGATAATGGAGCTAGAAGAGTTCAAACACCACTAAGGCTCAAAGAAGGATGACCAAGTGTCAGATTCTGAGAAAAAATTCAACGATTTTCTTAGAAAAAATTAATGAATAGTAATGACCAACCAAAAGGATTATGTGAGAATAAATGTGCTCACACCAATAAGTGTATCAAGGAGTAAATTGACCATTGTATAGTTGACAAAACCAAAAAATCTAGAAAAATTTTGCTACAGTATCCTTTGCAAAATGAGCATATGACCAGTGTCAAAATCTCATAGAACTACAAGTACGGAGATGTTAATCTGCATTGTGAAACACTGACTCCACTGCATATAATTAGTTATCGAAAGAAGCAAACTAGGCTTTTTGAGCACCTATGAACAACTACCATACATCTCCTATGGCAAGGCTAGGTAAGTCTTCCACCTGCATCACCGAAGAGGACCTGACATCTGGGTGTCTCCTAGTTAAGAAAACGAAGGGCCTCTTTATCAAATGTAAAAGGCTTTATGCAAAAACATAACCGCTATATCAATGATGAGATGGGCTTACATAAGCAATATCCATAGAAGGGTACATAGTGTGTATGTGCTCAATAAGTAAAATGGAACTCAAGGCTGAATTCACAACCCAAACACTGGCCAAGAACACCTGCAAGTGTATGTCAACTCTATTTTTTAGGCTCAAAAACCTGCATAGACTTGTGGTGGCTGCTCCAACCTCAACTAAAACCTTTAAGAAAACCTCTAGATTTACTAGTATGGCTAAAAACACAGCCCCAAAAGGTGAAAATTTGTTGTCAAATAAGTACAAAGAGCACTCTTCTTGATGTTCTTGAACCTTTGCAAAGAGAACTATGCATGAAAGTACTCCAAAATGGCTCCAAGAATAACCCCAAAAATGCTTCAAAACAGGGTTTGAAAGCAAAGAATGAAGCTTTGAGGGTCCAAAACATGCTCTAGCTAACGTTAACCTTAGTATTTCCCCTTCTTCAAACACCACAAGAGTGTAGCTTAGTGGCAAGAGACTACCGGTTAAGTGAGCTTTGAAGGGAACAATACTGGGATGGGTGACCTCCCGGGAAGTACATGGAACTTCTGTCTTCCTTGATCATTGAGGTCCTCCCTCACATGCAACCAACAGTGACTTTGGTGATTTGGATGAAAAGGTATGCTAAGGTCTATGCCTTGGTCACCACCTTTGTCGTAAGCATTGGCAAAAGCCTTGGGTGGGTGGGTTCTTGCTTTGCTCGCACAAAAGGAACAAAGCTTTTCCATCAAAATGCTCTAATACCAGTGAAGTATTTCTTTGGTGATGCACTATGGTAGAATCTCCTTCTCGAGAGCTCCATAATGATACACTTGCTATAGAAGCCCGAACTCCAACAGTGCACACAGTACTCTGCACAAGGGGTGTAGAATTCACAGAAAACACACAGTACACAGACCATGAACACAAATTTCTTAGGTCATACAAATGCAATCGAACTTAGAGTCTGTGGCTGACCAGGCCACTATATATTTTATTAAAGAACATATACAAAAGTTTCAGATGACCCTTTCATCCCACAGGGACACTAACAGTAACAAGATGTACACATAGACATACACATACACACACATATACATATACATATACATATACATATACATATACATATACATATACATATACATATACATATACATACACATACACATGCACATGCACACACACACACACACATAACAAAACCATCACACCCCATCTGACTTAAGCATGATGTATGACCTGCCTCAATTCTTTTTTTTTACAGCAGCTTGTGTTTATTCAATGAAACAAAAGTACATAGATTAAATGTAGAATATTTATGAAACATATAAGATTTATACTTCATATTAATATAAACTATTTTACATACCTTTTGCTGAAGAAATGTTTCGTGTAGAGATAGCTTTTTGCAAATATGTTGCCTGATCTCAGGTGGTATGTCATACCTTCTCTTATTTCTTTCTATTCTGCAATGTCTTGTTATTTTAATTTCAAACAAAGAAAAAGGATTAGTATACAAAAGAAACTTTAAATTTATAAACATGCATACACACACATACAAACACGTACACATACATACACACATTTACACATACATACATACACATACACACACATACACACATACACAAACATATACACACATACATACACACATATACATGCATGCACATACACACACATATGCATACACATGCATACAATACACACACACAAACATATACACATACACATACACGTACACATACACGTACACATACACGTACACGTACACGTACACGTACACGTACACGTACACGTACACGTACACGTACACGTACACCTACACGTACACGTACACGTACACGTACACGTACACGTACACGTACACGTACACGTACACGTACACGTACACGTACACGTACACGTACACGTACACGTACACGTACACGTACACGTACACGTACACGTACACGTACACGTACACGTACACGTACACGTACACGTACACGTACACGTCACGTACACGTACACGTACACGTACACGTACACGTACACGTACACGTACACGTACACGTACACGTACACGTACACGTACACGTACACGTACACGTACACGTACACGTACACGTACACGTACACGTACACGTACACGCACACGTACACGTACACGTACACGCACACGCACACGTACACGTACACGCACACGCACACGTACACGTACACGCACACGCACACGTACACGTACACGCACACGCACACGTACACGTACACGCACACGAACACGTACACGTACACGCACACGAACACGTACACGTACACGCTCACGCACACGTACACGTACACGCTCACGCACACGTACACGTACACGCTCACGCACACGTACACGTACACGCTCACGCACACGTACACGTACACGCTCACGCACACGTACACGTACACTCTCACGCACACGTACACGCACACGCTCACGCACACGTACACGCACACGCTCACGCACACGTACACGCACACGCTCACGCACACGCACACGCACACGCTCACGCACACGCACACGCACACGCACACGCACACGCACACGCACACGCACACGCACACGCACACGCACACGCTCACGCACACGCTCACGCACACGCACACGCACACGCTCACGCACACGCACACGCACACGCTCACGCACACGCACACGCACACGATCACGCACACGCACACGCACACGCACACGCACACGCACACGCACACGCACACGCACACGCACACGCACATGCACACGCACACGCACACGCACACGCACACGCACACGCACACGCACACGCACACGCACACGCACACGCACACGCACACGCACACGCACACGCACACGCACACGCACACGCACACGCACACGCACACGCACACGCACACGCACACAACACGCACACGCACACGCACACAACACGCACACGCACACGCACACGCACACGCACACGCACACGCACACGCACACGCACACGCACACGCACATGCACACGCACACGCACACGCACACGCACACGCACACGCACACGCACACGCACACGCACACGCACACGCACACGCACACGCACACGCACACGCACACGCACACGCACACGCACACGCACACGCACACGCACACGCACACGCACACGCACACGCACACGCACACGCACACGCACACGCACACGCACACACACACGCACACGCACACGCACACGCACACGCACACGCACACGCACACGCACACGCACACGTGCATGCACACATGTACATGCACATGCACATGGACATGCACGTGCAGGTACAGTACATGTGCACGTGTAGGTACAGTACACGTGCTCGTGTAGGTGCAGGTACACGTGCATGTGCACGTGCAGGTACACATACACGTGCATGTGCAGGTACACATACACATGCACGTGTAGGTACACGTACACGTGCACGTGTAGGTACACGTACATGCGCACATGTAGGTACACATACATGTACACATGCACGTGGACATGTACATGTGTACGTGCACATGCACGTACACGTACACGTGCACGTGCACATATAGGTACACATACACCTACACATACACATACACATACACATACACATATACATACACATACACATCCACATACACATACACATACACATACACATACACATACACATACACATACACATACACATACACATACACATACACATACACATACACATACACATACACATACACATACACATACACATACACATACACATACACATACACATACACATACACATACACATACACATACACATACACATATGTTGGAGCAAGTCTATGACAAGCCTAAGTATTGGCTTGAGTCCCACAAAGTCATAGAAAAAGCCTTAAAATGAAGACTATGTAAAGTTCACTTGTGAA
Organism: Ceratopteris richardii; assembly: GCA_020310875.1. Lineage (NCBI taxonomy): Eukaryota > Viridiplantae > Streptophyta > Polypodiopsida > Polypodiales > Pteridaceae > Ceratopteris > Ceratopteris richardii. Next base: position 139,476,128 of record CM035440.1, read on the forward strand.
CTACCTCTTGTAACTTTTGAAGAGTTTACTTAATGTAAAAGTGAAAGAATCTTAAGTGGTTGAGTCCACTTGATCAAGAATGGAAAGAGGAGCCACGAATTCCTGATTTGTGGTAGGTAGAGAATCAAATCAATCATTGATTGATTGGAGAGTGATTGAGGGAAGTTAGCCTCCCAAACTCAACTATAAATAGATGGCAGTTTTAGTCGTGGTTAGAGAGGCCTATGTGAAGACCTCCAAGAGCTAAGCTTTATGCCATATCAAGGTGTGATTACAAGGCACATATATGTATCAGTAAGTCATTGTATTGTACAAGAAATATACTTTCATTTTCATGATTATTTGAGTTCATCTTTCCATGTTCTTGTGAAGTGTACTACTCACTGCCATTACTCTCAGTTTTCTCAGTCAGCTTGCAGAGATGTTTTCTCTGAGCTTGGTGCATCATTTTCAGTGACTTAACTTGGTAAAGTTAGCTCTATAAGTCTACTATATGATCACAAATTTTCATGTCATTTGGATGTTGCAATCTTCAGTTATGTTCCTTTGAAGTCAACAGGGTCTATTCATCTTCACTTCTCTGTCAGGTACCCGACTTTGTCAGAGCCATTTCTCAGTGGTTACTTATCCAAATTCAATGATTTAAAGCTTGTTGGATTTAACTTACTGTCTACTATAACCATACAAATTTTCATAATCATTGGATTCCTAAATTTTGAGTTATGTGGATTGTTCTGCTCACTGGTCTCAAACTGTAGCAGCCCATGAAAATCGGGATGATGTCATCAGTTGTTAAAACTCATTCTCAGTGTGTGGTTCATTATTTTTGATGAGATTACTCTTGAAAGTTAGATCTTTAAGTTGCCTAGACTTCCCCAAGAGGAATTAAGCTAACTGCTGCTGTGCTCAGAGAATTATGTAAAACACTAGACAGGTGTATGAACCAAGAATAGCAAGTTTTCACCTCTGAGCTAACTCCAACTTATCTGTTTTGATCTATCTTTTTGAGAGTGATCTTCCAAGGTACATAGGGTGTCTAATACATCCATTGGCAAGCTAAAAGGGCCCACCATATACTTCTGGAGTTCATTTGGCTGGTGTAGATCAAGGATTTTGCAACACCTCTTCATCTTCAAGCACATACCTATCCATCTCTTCACAGTGGTATCAGAGCAAGGTTGGACAACATGGCAGATGGATTTCCTTCATCAATTGACAAATTGGACAGAGGTAACTACTCAGCTTGTTCATTAAGGATGGAAGCTTATCTCCAAGGTAGAAGTTTATATGGTTATGTGGTTGGAGATGAAGTTATGCCAAGTTTCAGGAACAAAAGTCAACCAACACAAGAAGAGCAAGAAAGATTGAGCACATGGTGCTCCAAGGATGCACTTGCAAGGTCTTATCTCCTCAACTCTATCTCAGATTTTTTGTTGCCTCACATTAGAACTTGTAAGACATCTCAGGAAGTGTGGGATGCACTTGAAGCTTTCTTTTCTTCAAGTACCAAAGCTAGGAAGCATCAACTATGGCTGGATTTCACAACTCTCAAGAAGGCTCCCAAACAAAATGTGACTGATTTTGTCACAAAGCTCAAGGACATAGCGGATCAGTTGGGAAGCATTGGAGAGGTAATAGATGAAGAGAAAATTGTGAGGCAGGTCATCAATGGCTTGAAGGCAGATGACAAGTGGGAAGCATTCACCACAGCTATGGATTTGTACATGGACATGCATGTACCTGATTTCAATACACTCATTGGACAACTACTTACTCAAGAGGCAAAGCTTATCAAAAATGGAGAAAGCTCTAAAGGTAATCAATCTTCAGCTTTATACACGGATAAAAGCAAGTCTAAAGATAACAAAGGAAAGGCAAAGAAAGTGGATGATGAAGCAGGTACATATCAAGATAACTATGTAGGTAGAGGAAGACATGGCAGAGGTAGAGGAAGAGGAGGTAGACAAGGCAGGGGGAGATCCCAAGACTCCAACTCATGTTCTATTTGTGGATTAACTAATGATACAACTGAAAATTGCTTTAGGAATTCCAGGAATCAAAGAGGCAGAGGATACAATAGAGGAAGTTATGGCTACTCAAGAGGAAGGTTCAACAACTACCATGGCAACTACAACAACTACAATCATTCAAACTATCAAGGAGGCTACAAAGGAAGGAGAGACTACAATAACTACACAGAAGACTCAAACAAAGAGGATTCATTATTGATCATGAACATGGCTATGCCAAAAGGTAAATCTGATGAGCATGTTTTCTACATAGATTCAGGTTGTTCAAATCATGTGGCAAGAAATGTGGCACTCCTATCAGATTTAGAAGATCCAAGGAATAAGCATGAGGTACAAACAAGAGATGATACAAAACATCCTGTGGAGAAAATAGGCAATGTCAAAGCACCTGATGGAAACATCAACCTACTCAGTAAGGTACTCTATGTCCCTACCATTACAAAGAATTTGATAAGTGTTGGGCAGATAGTAGAGAAAGGGTTGCAAGTCAGGTTCACAAAAGCAAGATCATTTGTTGAAGATCCAAGTCAAGGATTCAGAAGAATTGCAAAAGGTGAAAAGACAGGTAGATTGTTCACATTTGAATTACAGGACACTAGAAACATTGCTCTCTTTAATTATGGTAGTCAGACACTCATAGAATTGGAAGTATGGCACAAAAGGTTAGCACATATTGGTGAAAGGTCATTAAAGCAAATCTGTAGGGACCAAAGTGTACTTGGACTTCCTAATTTGTCAAAACAACATATGATTTATAAGTGTAGTGCATGTCAATTTGGAAAGTCTCACAGGTTACCATTCATGAAGAAAGGTTATATGCATGGAGATCTCTTGGAGTTGGTTCATACAGATGTATGGGGACCTAGCAAGGAAGCTTCAATATCTGGATCAAGGTATTATGTTTCCTTTATTGATGATTGCAGCAGATGGACTATCCTATTCTTTATGAAACACAAAGATGAAGTTTTTTCATGTTTCAAAAGATATTTGGCTCTTGTGGAGAATCAAACAGGTAAATCACTAAAAAGGCTAAGGTCAGATGGAGGGGGAGAATACTTCTCCCATGAGTTTGATTCTTTTCTTTCAAGAAAGAGGAATCAAAAGAGAGGTAACTACAAGGTACACTCCTGAGCAAAATGGAGTGGCAGGAAGGAGGAATAGGACAATTGTTGAAGCTGCAAGGTCTATGTTAAATGAAAAGCATTTACCTAATTACTTATGGGCTGAGGCTGTATCTACAACCACTTACTTGATTAACAGGTTGCCTTCAAAATCCCTTGATGGGATGACTCCATATGAGGCTTGGAATGGAAGAAGACCAAGCTTAGATCATTGTAAAATTTTTGGATGTATTGCTTTTGCTCATGTTCCTTCACAGGTTAGAGGCAAGATGGATCCAAAGGCAGAAAAGTGTGTATTTATTGGATATGACAACAATCAAATTACACATACACATACACATACACATACACATACACATACACATACACATACACATACACATACACATACACATACACATACACATACACATACACATACACATACACATACACATACACATACACATAACATACACATACACATACACATACACATACACATACACATACACATACACATACACATACACATACACATACACATACACATACACATACACATACACATACACATACACATACACATACACATACCATACCATACACATACACATACACATACACATACACATACACATACACATACACATACACATACACATACACATGCACATGCACATGCACATGCACATGCACATGCACATGCACATGCACATGCACATGCACATGCACATGCACATGCACATGCACATGCACATGCACATGCACATGCACATGCACATGCACATGCACATGCACATGCACATGCACATGCACATGCACATGCACATGCACATGCACATGCACATGCACATGCACATGCACATGCACATGCACATGCACATGCACATGCACATGCACATGCACATGCACATGCACATGCACATGCACATGCACATACACATACACATACACATACACATACACATACACATACACATACACATACACATACACATACACATACACATACACATACACATACACATACACATACACATACACATACACATACACATACACATGCACATGCACATACAAATACACATCCACATCCACATGCACATGCACATGCACATACACATACACATACACATACACATACACATACACATACACATACACATACGCATACGCATACACATACGCATACACATACACATACACATACACATACACATACACATACACATACACATACACATACACATACACATACACATACACATACACATACACATACACATACACATACACATACACATACACATACACATACACATACACATACACAGATACACATACACATACACATACACATACACATACACATACACATACACATACACATACACATACACATACACATACACATACACATACACATACACATACACATACACATACACATACACATACACATACACATACACATACACATACACATACACATACACATACACATACACATACACATACACATACACATACACATACACATACACATACACATACACATACACATACACATACACATACACATACACATACACATACACATACACATACACATACACATACACATACACATACACATACACATACACATACACATACACATACACATACACATACACATACACATACACATACACATACACATACACATACACATACACATACACATACACATACACATACACATACACATACACATACACATACACATACACATACACATACACATACACATACACATACACATACACATACACATACACATACACATGCACATGCACATGCACATGCACATGCACATGCACATGCACATGCACATGCACATGCACATGCACATGCACATGCACATGCACATGCACATGCACATGCACATGCACATGCACATGCACATGCACATGCACATGCACATGCACATGCACATGCACATGCACATGCACAGCACATGCACATGCACATGCACATGCACATGCACATGCACATGCACATGCACATGCACATGCACATGCACATGCACATGCACATGCACATGCACATGCACATGCACATGCACATGCACATGCACATGCACATGCACATACACATACACATACACATACACATACACATACACATACACATACACATACACAGACACATACACATAAACATACACATACACACACATACACACTTACATACACATACACATACACACACATACACACTTACATACACACATACACATACACATAAACATACACATACACACACATACACACTTACATACACACATACATACAAAAAATCAATTGGATCAAAATCCAATAAAACTTTTAATTTATAGACATGCATATGTAAATGTATGTTTGTGTGTATGTGTAGTTTTGTGATTGTCTATGTGTATTTATATGTGAAAATGTAAGCATCTGTGTATATGTGAATATGTATGTCTGTGTAAATGTGTACATATGAATGTGTATGTATGTATATAATCAACTTATTAATGTATAATACCTTTTTTTGCTACGCAATCAGATTTTTATCAATTAGAGGTAACTCCACCACATTCTCCTACCAGTGAAAAGACCAATTATTGTAAGTATATTAAACTTTTAGTTCTAATATTTGATAGATACATACATGATTAATATATGTTTTTTAGTTGTTATGGTATGATCAGATTTTGATCAATCAAAGGGTATTGCACCACCCCCTACCCATGCAGTGACTTCACATGTGTGGTTCGATAGGAATTATGATGATTTTCACTATCAAAAGCATATTATATGCTGATGCAGTCTTTGCTATGGCATGTATCAAAGACCACAATTGGAATGTATTGAAGATGAGGCAAATGATTGGTATTTTGAGCATGCTCCACCATTTGATCGACGCGATAATGCTTGGCTAATCATTATTTTACATGAAAATCATATTTATCTAATAAAATTATACTAAATATACATGAATATTTACTCGATGATGATGATTCTCCTACTAATAATGCTAATATCCCTCGTACATGTCATGGACATGTGGTTTATCAATTACAAGCCGAGGTTTCCCAAAATTATCTAGCTCCTGGTTTATAGAATGAAACAATTGGATATCATCCATTACCAACTCATGATCATCCTCTAATGCAAGCGTATGATAGAAGAGGATATGGAGGATGGCATAGAGGACCACCTCCTTTAGATGAAGAGGTTTTTAACTTTTGGCGTAATCGCTATATGATTGCTCCCTCCACTATCATTGGGGTTGGTCATGGTCTTGTAGAGGATTTGTATGTGCCTCCCAACTCTGAAGTCACTCTTATGTCATTTTGTGGTACTATATATAGATAGGGAGATTGTCATCGACTTACGTGTTACATTCAAAGCATGAGTACTTACAGATTATGTCTAAATGCAGCTCCTCTTGCCAATAGTGGGATTACACATGCAAAAAATGAAGATTATATATTGATGGAAGACCTTACACTCATCAAAATATTGTATGTTTAATAAACAATAGACGAGGATGTAATAGTTCAATGACTAATTGGATATTTGAAGAGCATGAAAATAGTCATGAATCATTGTACATGAGTAGAGATATAGCAAGATATATAGTTGTCAATGCTACTACTTCATTAAGTGTAGGTGATGAATTATTAGTGAATTGTGGATGGCGTAGACCTCCAAGAGCACGTTTTAGCAAGCATTAGAAACCAAGAGCTATGGATCCAAAGTCACATTCCTCATGTCTTGCATGAAGACATGAACCAATTCTCCACGTTAAAAGCTATGAAAGTAAGGCCAGAGTGATAAAAGCTAAGGTGAGAACAATAGCTTAGATCAAATGAATACTTTCTTTCCTCCCATTCCATAAATGAAAATGAAGGGAAAACAAACACAAGTTTACATTCTCTAGTATAAAAAATGCATGCAAGAGGAGGAGCTAGCCATGGGTGGAGGGATGAGTGTGAAATGCTTAGAGCTAGCTGCCATGTATTAGTGCCAAGAACTTGATTTGACTGAGATGTACAATATTCAAGCAATTTCCTCGCACTAATATACACCAACATATGGTGGGAAATTTATTTTTTTAATATGTGTCCCTTATGCAACAATTCCTTTCTTTTTTTATATGTGATAGTTTCTTTTAGACCTCCAAGAGCACCTTTTATTGAGCATTCAAAACCAAGAGCTCTAGATCCGGAGTCACATTTCTCATGTCCTGCATGAAGACATGAACCGTTTCTCCACATTAAAAGCTATGAAAGTAAGGCCAAAGTGACAAAAGCTAAGGCAAGAACAATAACCTACATCAAATGAACACTTTTTGTTTGCCCATTGAGTAGATGAAAATGCAAGGAAAACCAACATGAATTTATATTCTCCATAATAAAAAATGCATGCAAGAGGAGAGGAAGCTAGCCATGGGTGGAGGCATGAGTGTGGAATGCTTAGAGCTAGCTTCCGTGTATTAGCTATAGGAACTTTCTTTGACTTAGACATACAATATTCAAGCAAGTTTCTGTCGCTAATATATGCTAGGAACTTGATTTCTTTAATGTGTGTCGTTATGCGACGATTCCTTTCTTTTTTATATGTGATAATTTCTTTTAGATCTCAAAGAGCACCTTTTGGTGAGAATTCATAACTAAGAGCTTTGGATTCGAAGTCACATTTCTCATGTCCTGCATGAAGACATGAACCATTTCTCCACATTAAAAGCTATAAAAGTAAGGCCTAAGAGATTAAAAGTTAAGGTGAGAACAATAAGTTGCATATAATGAACACTTTTTGTCCACCCATTCTGTAGATGAAAATACAGGGAAAACCAACACAAGTTTACATTCTCCAAAATAAAAAATGCATGCAGAAGGAGGAGGAGCTATCCATGGGTGGAGGATGAGTGTGGAATGCTTATAGCTAACTGCAATGTATTAGCGCGACAAACTTGCTTTGACTAAGATGTACAATATTCAAGCAATTTCTTGGAGCTAATAGACACCAATATATGCAAGGAACTTGATTTTTTTAATGTGTGTTGCTTATGCGATAGTTCCTTAATTTTTTTATATGTGATAATTTCTTTTAGGCCTCCAAGAGCACCTTTTAGTGAGCATTAGAAACCAAGATCTCTGGATCCGGAGTCACATTTCTCATGTCTTGCATGAAGACATGAACCATTTCTCATGTAAAAAAATATGAAAGTAAGACCAAAGTGACAAAACCCAAGATAAGAACAATAACTTGCACACTTTCTATCTACCCATCCTATAGATGAAAATGCAAGGAAAACCAACACGAGTTTACATTCTCCAAAATAAAAAATGCATGCAGAAGGAGGAGCTAGCCATGGGTGAAGGGATGAGTGTGGAATGCTTAGAGCTAGCTTCCATGTATTAGCATCAGAAGCTTGCTTTGACTGAGATGTACAATATTCAAGCAAATTCCTAGTGCTAATATACACCAATATATGTCAAGAACTTGCTCTTTTCTATAATTATGTATTTGAATTTGTGTTTTAAGTTTATTTTTCATTCATGTATCACATAATTATGAATTTTATTCATGTATCTAGATTCCAATGTATGATTTTGATGATCTTCCACCACACCATTTAGAGTTGCCACCAAGAAGACAAACTATAGGATGTGTGTGATAATGATGATGATGGCATGTCATATTTTATTGAGAATTGGTATCAAAATGATAGCAAAATAGTTGATATTTCTAAAAATGAGAACTACCTTCAAGAAGAATGTCTGAAGCACATCTATGAAGAAAGCCACTTGACACAACTAAATGCAAGCTTACTTAATCTCAATCCTCACAATAATTTTGGATGGAGTAATGCATCTGTTTAATCACTATTAAGGTATATTGTTTATTTTTTTTTCTATTTATATATATACACACATACATACACACACATACATACACACACATACATACATACATATACATACAAATGTACACATACATACATACATACATACATACATACATACATACATACATACACATACATACATACATACATACATACATACATACATACATACATACATACATACATACATACATACATACATACACACACACACACATTCATACACACATACATGTACATGCATACAAACATACACATATACGCATACACACACAAATACACACACATATACACACATACACACACATACACACATACACACATATGCACATACACAAATACACACATACACACATACACACATACACACATACACACATACACACATACACACATACACACATACACACATACACACATACACACATACACACATACACACATACACACATACACACATACACACATACACACATACACACATACACACATACACACATACACACATACACACATACACACATACACACATACACACATACACACATACACACATACACACATACAACACATCACATACACACATACACACATACACACATACACACATACACACATACACACATACACACATACACACATACACACATACACACATACACACATACACATACACATATGCATACACACACATACACATATATACATACATACACACATACACACACATACATGCATACACACATACATGCATACACACATACATGCATACACACATACATGCATACACACATACATGCATACACACATACATGCATACACACATACACATACACACACATACACACACATATATACACAGATACACACACATGTACATACACATACACACACATACACATGCACACATAGACATAGACATAGACATAGACATAGACATAGACATAGACATAGACATAGACATAGACATACACATACACATACATACACACATACACATACACACACATACACACACATACACACACATAGATACACATACACACACATACACACACATACACACACATACACACACATACACACACATACACACACATACATAGACATACATACACACACATACACATATATACACATATACACACATAAACATACACATAGACATAGACATACACATACATGTACACATACACACACATGCACACACACATATTCATAATATATTTTTTCTAATGAACTTGCCAGTTAATATTTGAAAAGTTTTTATCAAGCAACAATATTCTTTCTATATCACAAGATGAAATGAAGAAGAGGATCAATAGTCTTTGTTGATGCAAGGAGCAAGCCAAAGAGCCTGTTCAATGCTCATAGGATTTCTCTCTAATTGTTTGGCATAAACATATGGTTTGAAAACTTCAAAGGTTAAAGCTTTGAGTTTGACTTAGTCAATGTTAAAAGCAAGATATGGAGAGATTACCATGATTAAGGGATCCAAAATCCATGACTTTGCTTTTGAATTCAAATTCAAATAGTTCCTAGACATTAGGACTACCTTTTAGGTAGAAGATCTAACTACCATGAAAATCAAAAGGTTTATAGACACACCACACTTCTAGTCACAGGGTAGTAGAACAATATAGAGTGATTGTAGCTGATCTTTGAATATACATTGTACTATCTCCAAGTGAGAGAATTTCTTCAAATCCTTTCCATTATATGTGCAATATCAATACACATTATGATTCATTTATATTGACTTGTCATCCTCTGTCTACTGTTATAGTACCTTGTGCAACTCTCTCATCTTCTCAAAGTCATTTCTCATTCTATAGGTATTTAGTGTCCAATCTATCACTTTGATCATTTAGTTAGATTGTTATGAGCATGGATACAAAGTTTTCATCATCATTGGAGTTACAATACTCAAGATATAAGTGATTCAATATGATTGTGTACGTGAAGCTTCTAGCCCTTATAAAAAAGTCAGGATGACCCCCAAACTTTTGAGAATTATAGCTCCATGCATGGTGAGTCTAAATTCATGAGATAAACTGCTTTGGTTAGGATAACACTTAAATTATTGTGTGCAAAAGTTCTCTAGATATTTTCTACCAGGTTGTGAGGAGTGAAGATATTTCTAAGAGCTTCTCCTCCATAAATAGAAAGTTTCTTAGGTTTCTTGAACTTCAAACTCATCTATCTTGACACAAAGGTTTGTGAATGATAATCCAAAGGACTTAGGTGATTTCAATGCTTATTGTGGAAGGTTTAGGAGTGTACTGAGTGTCTCTCAAATTACTTGGACTAGTGTTGTTCAAGATTTTGCCAATACAATCTCATCTATGTAGACTACTCCATCACCTCTTTAGAGTGGTATTGAAGCAAAGTTAAAGACTAGGCATCATGGGTGATGGATTCCCCTCATCCATTGACAAGCTAGATCAAAGCAACTACTAAACTTGGTCTCTAAGAATAGAGGCTTATCTACAAGGAATGAACTTATATGGATACATTTTTGGATATGAGATGATGTCGATACTCAGAAGGAAATGTCAACCAACATAAGAGTAGCAGGAAAGGTTGAATGCATGGTGTTCAAAGAATGCTTCGACAAGGTCATACATTCTCAAATCTATCTCCAATTTCCTAACCCCTCATATTAGGAACTGTAAGGCCTCCCAAGAGACATGTAATGCTTTAGAAGCATTCTTCTCCTCAAGCACCAAACCTAGGAAGAATCAACTATGGATGGTATTTACAACACTCAAGAAGATCCCCAAGCAAAGTATGACTAAATTTGTCACCAAGATGGATATTGCAGATCAACTTGGGAGCATTAGAAATATCATTGATGAAGAACAAATTATGAGGCAAGTCACCAATGGAATCAAAGCTAATGACAAAAATTCATCACAACCATGGATCTCTACATGGATATGGAAGTGTTGACCTCAACACACTCATGGTGCAACATTTCACACATGAAGAAAAGCTTATGAAGAATGGTGAGAACCGTAAAGATAACCAATCCTTTGCCCTCTACACAAATAAGAATAAAAGCAAGGACAACAAAGGAAAAGGTAAGAAAATTGATGATGAAAGAAGTACCTCTCAAGATAACTTTGGAGGAAGAGGCAGAGGTTCAAGAGGAATAGGCAGAGGAGGTAGACAAGGCAGGGGGAGACCCCAAAGCTCATCATCCTATGCCATATGCAGTTTATCAAATCACATCACAAAGAAGCTATGGAAGTTCAAGAGGAAGCTATGGAAGTTCAAGAGGTAGGTTCAATAACTCTTATGGATACAATAAAAACTCATACAACAACAATTATGAAGGAGGATATAGTAGAGGAAGCTATGGAAGTTCAAGAGGTAGGTTCAATAACTCTTATGGATAGAATAATAACAATTATCAAGGAGGATACAAAGGAAAGAGAGACTACAACAACTACACAAATGATCAAGCTCAAGAAGATTCACTTCTACTCATGAACATGAAAATGAAGGATGGTAAGTATAATGAGCATGTGTTTTACATAGACTCTGGATGCTCAAATCATGTGGCAAGAAATGTGGCTCTACACTCAGACTTGGAAGATCCAAAGAACAAATGTGAAGTTCAAACAGGAGATGAGACAAGACATCCAATTGAGAAGATAGGTAATGTGAAGACATCTAATGGTAACATTAACTTACTAAGCAGAGTCCTTTATATGCCTATCATTACAAAGAACCTTATCAGTGTAGGTCAGATTGTTGGAAAAGGTTTATAGATGAGATTTAGCAAGCATGGATCATATGTTGAGGACCCATATCAGGGATTCAAGAAGATAGCAAAAGGAGAGAAGATAGATAGGTTGTTCACTTTTGAATTCCAAGACACCAAGAATATTACCTTGTTCAACTATGGCACTCAGACCCTATCAGAATTAAAGGTTTGGTATGAGGCTAACTCATTGGAAAAAGAGCCCTCAAACAAATCAGTAGAGATCAGAGTACTTGGACTACCCACCATATCAAAACAACACATGACATACAAGTGTAGTGCATGTTAGTTTATTTAGTCACACAGACAACCATTCACCAAGAAAGGCTACATACATGGAGATATCTTAGAGCTTGCCCACACAGATTTTTGGGGAACAAGCAAAGAACCTTTAATTTCTAGATCAAAGTACTATGTGTCATTCATAGATGATTTTCACAGATGTACTATCTTATATTTCAGGAAACATACAGATGAAGGGTTTTCATGCTTTAAAAAGTAATTCGCTCTTGTGGAGAATCAAACACGTAAAAACCTAAAAAGACTAATGTCAGACAGAGGGGGAAAATATTTCTCCCATGAAGTTGATTCTTATCTCCAAGAGAGGGGAATTAAAAGGAAAATCACTACTAGATACACTCCTATGCAGAATAGAGTGGCAGAAAGAAGAAATAGGACAACTGTGGAGGCTGCAAGGTCTATGCTCAATGAGAAGAAGCTACCATAGCCCCTTGTGCATAGAGGCAGTATTGGCTACCACCTATTTGGTAAAGACACTACCATCAAAGGCTCTAGATGGCATGACTCAATATGAGGCATGGAATGGAAGAATACTTAGCTTATCATTGCAAGAAATTTGGGTGCATTGCATATGCACACATACCTGCATAGATAAGAGGTAAATTTGACCCTAAGGTAGAGAAGTGTGTGTTCATAGGCTATGATCTCAATCAAAAAGGTTATAGATTATACAATCAGAGCAACAACGATGTTAAAATAAGTAGAGATGTTGTGTTTGTTGAAAACAAATCATAGTTTTAAGATGATTGTAGGAAGATCAAGTTACCATATGATCTAGAGGAAGACTTTCCAATTTTATCAAGTAATAATGCACACACACTTGAAGCATCAAGTGAATCTAAAGATCATCAAAAGACTCCAAGGAGAGAAGTTAATTCATGGAACTAAAAAGGCAAAGCCAAAGTCAAGGAGCTGAGGGATGTGTCAAAATCCTCTCAACAAACCATCAGAAGGTCAACTAGAGATAGGAAGAAGCCAAATAGGTATGGCTATGATACATCATTGGTTACTAAACATTCTATCTATTTAGCACATGATTCAAACTCTGAGGAGCCTTCATCTTATGATGAGGAAAAGAAGAAACCATAATTGATGGATGCCATGGAGGAAGAGATTAAAGCCTTCCAAGAAAACCATACTTGGGATTTGGTACCCAAGACCTCATCTATGAAGATCATTGGATCGGGGTGGATATACAACGTAAAGAAAAAACTCTGATGGAACTATCAATAGGTATGATGCAAGACTTGTGGCCAAAGGGTATGCACAAACACAAGGAATGACTATAAAGAGCATGTTTCACCCATGGAAAAGATGCCAACTATCAGAATGCTTATGACAATTGAAGCTTTCAAGAATTGGAAGATTTACCAAATGGATGTAAAGAATGCATTTGCAGGTTAAGGAAGGTCGTATATGGTCTAAAGCAAGCCCTAAGGGCTTGGAATCATAGGCTAGTCACCTATTTGCAAGACAAAGGATTCATGGTTAGCAAAGCAGATGCTCACTCTTCATTAAAAGGAATCAAACTGAAGTCATATACCTTTGTGTATATGTTGATGATATAATAATCACACGTAATGATATTGAAGGCATAAGGAGGACCAAGATTCAAATGAAACAAGAATTCAAAATCAATGACTTAGGGCAATTCACATACTTCCATGGGTTGGAATTAGTGTACATAGATAAGGGTATGTATCTCACTCAAAGAAAATATATCAAATATATGCTTGCTAAGTTCAAGATGGACAACTCGAAGGTTGTAGGTCTACCCATGGAGATGAATCTGAAGCTAAGTGTTCATGAATGAGAGAAAATTTGAAGACAAAACTAGTTATCAAAGTTTAGTGGGTAGTTTAAACTATGCCATATTGACTACAGTGGAAATTTGCTATAGTGTAAATGTCCTAAGTCAATGTATGCACTCTCTTAGGAAACCTCACATGGAGGCAGCTAAGAAGATACTCAAATACTTAAAGGGAACTATCAGTGAAGGTTTGTATTGCCCATACATATCTGACATAGATATCAAACTCTTCTCTGATGTAGATTTGGAAGGTTCTAATGATGATAGAAGAAGTACATCAGGATACCTCACCTTTGTAGGTAGAAAAATTATCTCGTGGTCTTCAAAGAAGCAACCAACCATGCACTCTCATCAACTGAAGTTGAACATAGAGGATTAGCCAATGTAACTCAGGAAGCAATGTGGATCAAGACCTTGTATTCTAATTTAGGTATCAATTCCTCTACTCCTCACATTTTTTGGGACAACATTAGTTCATTACATCTTCCAGCTATCCCACTCTACCATGTGAGAACCAAGCATAAAGAAGTGCACTATCACTATGTCAAAGAAAAGATCACAAGTAAAGAAATTGAGTTGTCATATGTATCTACTCACCAACAATGTGTAGACATGATGACCAAGGCATTGGATGGAGTTAAGTTGAGCAAGTTCAAAGCTATGATTGGGTTACACGAAGTGTTGATGAAATGAAGACTCAAGCATATTAGTCTTGAGGGGGAGCTATTGATGCAAGGAGGATGCCTAAGAGCTTGTTCAATGCTCATAAGATTTCCCTCTTAGTGTTTGGCATAAACATATGGTTTGAAGACTTCAAAGGTTAACACTTTGAGTTTATCTTAGTCAATGGTAAAAGCAAGATATGAAGAGAATCCCATGATTGAAGGGAGCTAAAAGCCATGAATTTTCTTTTGAATTCAAACTCAAAATTTTCCTAGATAGTAGGACTACATTTTAGGTAGAAGATCACCATCAAAATCAAAAGGTGTATATGAACACCACACTTCTAGTTGTGGGGTAGTATATCAACATATAGTGATAGTAGCTGATATTTGAGTATACATTGTAATATCTCAAAGTGAGAGAAGTCCTCCATAACTCCTTTGTATCCCATGTGCAATATAAATACACATTATGATTCAATTATATTGGCATGTCATCCTCTATCTACTATTACGATACCTTGTGCAACCCTATCATCTTCTTAGAGTCATTTCTCAGTGTATAGGTACTCAATGTCCAATCCGTCACTTGGACCATTTAGTTAGGACTGTTTTGAGTTAGTTAGGGATTTTGTGAGCATGCATACAAAGCTTCATCATCATTGGCATTATAGAACTCAAGATATGAGTGATTGTATATGACTATGTCTGTGAACCTTCTCGTCCCTAAAAAGTTCAAGTGACCCCCAAACTTCTTAAAATTATAGCTCAGTGCATGATGAGTCTAAATTCATGAAAAAACTTGGTTTGGTTATCTTAACAAGTTAACTAAAAGTGTGCAAAAAAGTTCTCTGGATAGATTCCACTAGGTTGTGAGCACTAAACATATTTATGAAAGCTTCTTCTCCATAAATGAAAAGTTTCTTAGGTTTCTTGAACTTCAAACTCATATGTTTTGACACAAAAGTTTGTGAATGATGCTCCAAAGGATTTAGGTGATTTCAATGCATATTGTGGAAGCTTAGGGAGTGTACTAAGTTTCTATGAAGTTACCTAGGTTGGTATTGAGTAGGATTTTGCAAGGACAATCTCATCTCTATAGACTACTCCATCACCTCTTCACAGCTTTGGTATCGATTATCATTGTATACATGCATGTCCTAATGATTGTATTTTATGTAGAGGTGAATATGTAGACTCTTTGACATGTAAAAAATCTCAACCTTCTAAATATAAGGACAAAGAATGTAAAATCCCAAAGAAGATATTGAGATATTTTCCATTGGCTCCATGAATTAAACATACATTTCAAAGACTAGAATTATCAAAGCATTCGACATGGGGATTCTATCATAAAAGTATTGATGGATTAATGAGAATTCCAGAAGATTGTGCAAATTTTTAGCATGTTGATTCTAGGTGGACTAATTTTGCACAAGAGCAACACAATCTAAAGTTAGATGTTGTATTAGATGGGGTTAATCCATTTTCAATGAAATCTAGTAAAATGGTTCACATGGCCAGTGGTAGTCATCAACTACAAAATCCTCCATACCTTAGCATCATAAAAAAGCATTTAATTATTTCACTTTTAACCCCAATAAAAAAACAAGTTAAAGATATGAATGTATATCTTGCACTTCTCATTAATGATCTCCAAGAGTTATGGAGAGGTATCAGTGTCATTGATGTATCTAAAAGCATTGATCAAAGACACATCATGCTTCATGGAATTGTGGCTTGGACTATACACGATTTTATAGGATATGGCATCTGTTTAGGTAATGATGTAATTTTTTTATCTTATGTGAGTTGAGTTAATTATATTTTTAGGGTTTTCATGCATGTAGGGATATACTTTTGCTTCTACTCTTCAATTGATGATGAAAGGCAATCCAAGTGCCTTAACATTTGAGGAGTTAGTGTCTGTTTTATTGCAAGAAGGTCAATCCATGCAAAACTGGTCTATCATGTGTGTAGCAAATCAAGCTTTCTTAGCTAGTCAGAAGGGCAAAGGTAAATGGAGCTCATCTATTAGTAAGCAAAAATCTGCTAATTGTATACAATCAAAAAAGGAAGACAAAGACGAGAAGAAAACAGAAAAGCATAAATTGTTTTGCAATACTGTAAAGGAAATGATCATGTCATAAAGAGTTGTCCAAAACTAGCTACAAAAGAGGCAAAGAAAAACGAGGCTGAAATGGTTGTTGTAGAGGCCTCTACACCTAAAATAGAGTCTTCTAATCTTGTGCAGAATGAAGAATAGGCATTTACTACTATTTGTAGTTATGATTCATCTTCTCATGAATAGTGTATGTAGTAGACTCAAATGTTTCATACTTTGATTCCTTGTAGCGTAGATTCTTTGTTTGACTTGAGTTTGCCCCTACATGGAATACTATCACATGTGCTAACAAGTCCTCTTATCCTATAATGGGAGTTGGTAAGATCATTCTGACTACTGTTGATGATAGTTCTTTCACATTTTCAGATGCTTTGTTTGTGTGAGGGATCAATAAAAATCTATTATCAATTTCAACATTAACCAAGATTGGCTTGGTAGTGAAATTTGTTGATGACATATGTACAATTCATGATTTGTCAAATGGTGATGTTATTATTGCTTTTGGCATTTTATGTCATGGGCTGTATAAGCTCATAGATTATGCAAAATCTATGAATGATTCAACATGTGCAGTTCAAGATTCTCAGGCTATGTCTGATGCAAAGCTTTGGCATGCACACTTTGGTCATCTAAATTATGCTAGTTTGCTATACCTGCATAAATATAAAATGGTCTTTAACCAAACTTGAGGTACCTTGTAAAGATGTTTATGAAGGTTGCATTTTGGGCAAAATGTAGTGTTCCTCCTTCCTAAAAGATGGTTCAGTTTGAGCTACTCAAAAATTGAATTTTGTTCACAATGATGTCTATGGTCCTATGCAAACACCCTCTTTTGGGGACTACCTTTACTTCGTGACTTTTATTGATGATTTTTCTAGGCATGCATGGGTGTATCCATTGAAAGCAAAGTTTGAAGTGTTTATGTGCTTCAAACAGTTTCTGGTTTTTGTTGAAGATCTATCAGCATGTAAAATGGGCACCCTCCATTCTAATCGAGGGGGGAATACACGTCTTTTGATTTTAATGAATTTCTCACTGAACGTGGGATAAAACATTAGTGTATAGTGCCATATACACCTCAACAGAATGGATTTATTGAAAGGATGAACAAGTTACTCATGGAGATGTATATGTCAAGATGTGTGGTCAAAAGTCACGATTTACCACATAGCTTTTGGCTTGAGGATGTTATGTGTGTACCATATGTACTTAACAAGTGCCCCACAAAACAATTACAGTCTATCACTCTATATGAGGCTTGCATGGTTGTAAGCCATATGTTTCTCATCTTCATGTCTTTGGTTGTCTTGCATATGCATTAGTGCCTGAACAACAACACAGAAAATTGGATGATAAAGCAGTAAAATGTATTTTTTTTTGGGAATAGTTCTAAAAGCAAAGGCTATTGTCTATATCATCCATAAACTAAATGCATTTTGGTTAGCCATGATATTGTTTTTGTGGAAGATTCAATTCAGCCATTACTTTCATGTACTAAGGAGACATCAATTATCTCAAAAGATGTATATGACACTTTGATGCCTCTTTTTATAGGTGGATAGTCAAGGGCTAGTCCAAATGAGGCAATTTTTCAGCCTTTACAGGTTTCGTATAATGATGTAGATCATTCCATTTTTGATGCAGATTTACATGATGCAATTGTTGATGAGAGGGCTAATATAGACGAGGCAAAAATTATGCCTAAATGCATGGTGCAAACTTTGCGAGATAGCAAATTAGATGCACCTCTATCATATCAGACTCGTTCAAGCTCTCATAGTGCTTCTTTTGCATTAGATTGCTATGCTATGGCTGCCTCTAGTCTTGGTGATGAGAATGAACCTACTTTTTTTTATGAAGCACAAAATTCAGAAAATTGGATGGCTGCCATGCAATTAGAATATGATGCTCTTATGAAGAATGATACTTATTCTCGATGTCATTTTCCTCCAAGAGCAAAAAGGCCATTGGCACTAAATGGGTATACAAGCTAAAACGTAAGCGTGATGGAACATTTGAGAGGTATAAGTATAGGCTTGTTTCAAAAGGTTATCCTCAAGAAAGAGGCATTGATTTTGATGAGACCTTTCCACCCACAAGCTGAATGACTATCATTCATAGCATTTGTGCACTTGAAGCTCATCATGGTTGGAATGTACATTAGTTAGGCATTAAAACTACATTTCTGAATGGTGATCTACATGAAAAAGTGTATGCATTTCAGCCTCGTGGTTTTGTGAAAAAAGGCATGAAAACAAAGCATGCAGGTTGAAAAAGGCATCATATGGTTTGAAGCAAGCACCTTGTGCTTGGGATGAAAAGATACATGCCTACTTGATTGCACATTGGTTTTGAGAACAATCCAACAGAGAGCACCTATATGTTAAGCACATTGCTGATTTTAAGGCTGATTTACATGCATCTTTTGAGATGTTAGATTTGGAGCATTTGCATCATTATTTGGGCATTCAATTTATGCAAGTTGATGGCAGAATAGCTTTGAGTCAAAAAATATATATAGATACATTATTATAGTGTTTTGGCCTTGTAGACTGCAAACCAATTGCCACTCCTATTGAAACATGTTTATGATTGAGTCTTCATGATGCTAGAGATGCATTTTAATGTTGTTCTCTATCAGCAGGTTGTTGGATGCTTGATTTATTTATGCATTACTTGGCTTGATGTTGAGTTTGCTGTCGCTCAGATGAGCAGTTTTATGTATTGCCTAGGTGTCAAGCATTGCCAAGTAGTTAAGCGCGTCTTCCGCTACTTGAGTGGTACCCGACTACTTGGATTGTTTTATCCCAAGGGGGGATCACTACCACCAGATTTACATGATTTTTCAGACTCTAGCTTGGCTGGTTGCTATGACACTCATGTGTCCACGAGTGGTTTTTGCTTCATTCTTGGTAGCTCATGCATTTCTTGGTTGAGCAAGAAGCAGCCTATTATGACCACTTCTAGTGGTGAGGCTGAGTATAGGACAACTTTCATAGCAATGGGTGTTGGTCAATATTCTACCACCACCATCTTCACTCACAGTAAGAGCACATTGGCAGTTGCAAGGAACCCTCTGTTCCATGCTCGCACTAAGAACATTGAGGTGCACTATCATTATGTCATGGAGAGGTTCTATGTAGGAGAGATCAATTTGGCATATGTGCCCACATAGGAGAATGTTGCAGACCTTTTCACAAAGTCTCTACTTAGGGAGAAGTTTGAAGATTTTCGCAAAGCTTTGGGCTTACTTCCTTTGTGGATTGATTCCACATATCTTGGTACTTCCTTTTACATGAGTGCCAGCTCCTTGTTCACCGCATCACTCCCAAGGGGGGATTTGTTGATATATTTTGGTACTGATGTGTGTGAACACACTTAGGAGTATCGGGGCACTTTTTTCCCTCTTTAGGAGGTCCCCCCCAGGCTTGTATATATGCCTATAACCCCTAGCATGTTACTTATCTTTGTACATTCACTTGGTAATACATTCAGTATTGTGTGTTGTGCTCCAAGCTTCTTCTTCCTCCTTAAGTTGTTCATGTGCTTCCGCATACCTCAAACTCCAATAGAAATGATAGAAATCAATAAAGATAATGAAGATGAGACTATATTGATGTCTTATCAAAATGACAATAATGATGAAAAAAACATGACTAGATCAGGAAGTATATTCCCCTCTATTCAATTGTAATATGAAATGGATCCCACTATAGAGATCATAAATGTTCTTGTAGGTTAGAACATGAGGCTTGAGGACATGCCTAAAGTTTTGTATATAGCTTTATTTTCCAAAAAAGATCTTAAGTTTTGCCCAAAGAGCTCTAGAGCCTTCTACATTGAGTTGACAATCATTAACTTGAGTCTAGAGAGACGTAACTCGAGTGGTGAGTACACCTACCACTAGTGCACCAAAAGTAAATGGCACAATTTCTCCTACATTCTACATAGGATTTTCAAGCCCAATATGACAAGTACTCCATGCATTTATGATGCCCTGAAACGCATATCAGTTTATCAACTACAAAGCTAAATGGTGTTTTGAATCATTT
>CM035440.1:139512900-139535400 GCA_020310875.1 Ceratopteris richardii
ATTGTATAGGAGATGTAAAGGCGCGTTGTTCCATGTGCGTAGCATTTCTGGATATGTCTCTAGAAGTTTCTGCCGCCAGGTGGGTTGACGAATTTTGCCTTTTTGCGCCTCTAGAGGAAGGTCTTCGGGTTGAAATTGGGTAGCAAAGGTAGGAATCTGACCCGTGACTCTCTGTATTTCTGCATTATAATCAGCCAGGATAATATAATAAGGCCTGTATTGGAGTTCAGATGAGAGGATAAGGCGTCTCGATGACAGGTTCTTGAAGTAAGCAGATTGTAGCACAGTTTCCTCTAATGACCCTCATGGCCTAATTTTGCACTACTGTGCGCTCTTCGTGAGAACTCCCGATTTCCTCCACTTGACGTAGCCATGGAGGCCGTGGTGCCTCAAATGTGTCCTGAGCTTCTTCCGTTTGTTGGCCTCCTGGGAAGGGTTGTGGGTCGTATTCTTCTTCAAATGTCTGTTCCACAGGAATTTGTACTACTTCTTCGTCGGTGGGAGCCTCTGGAGGGGAAGGTGGTCTCTCATATTGTAGTAGACGTGCTTGCAATTCGGTGACCTGTTTCTGGAGATCTTTTAAGGCCTCTAAGTCTGTGAGAAGTGAAGCCGCGGAGGAGGTGGTTTGAGAGGCTGTTGTTGTTTCTTTTTGGTGTTTCTGCTTCAGTTGACCCAGTTCCTCTGATAGCAGGTCATGTGCTTCAAGCAGCATGGCATAGTCTTCCAATATGATCTTGATATTGTCGGGGGTCACTGCTTGAAACTTTGATGGGCTGATGGGTGCCCCATGTGTGCTTTTGATAGCTGCTTCTAGGTTCTCCTGATTTTGTAATTGCAGGCGTCGATTCTCTTCATGAGCGGCAGCAAGATGTCGCTTGAGTAGGGCCATATTTCGCTGAAGCTTTGAATTGCGTTCCAGCTGTGTCCGTAGATGACCTTCTACCACTTGTATTGCTTCCTGATCTGTGTTCTGTAACTGTACCTCCAATATGCTATGAGCCTCTTGGAGAGTTTGGAATTGTGTGTGGAGGCGAGCATTTTCCTCCACTAGTGAAGCAAGTCTGTGTTGTAGTGTCTCCGAGTGCTCTTGCAGGCATTCATTCTGTTGCTGGAGCTGATTGTAATCTGTCCTTAAGTTTGATATACAAGCTAGCATGGTGTCCAATGCATTTCCTATAGATGAGGGGGTGGTGTTTACAATGGAAGATGCATGGGAAGGGAATTGGGGAAGGGGAAGAGTGAATGATGTGTCTATTGAAGACGTGTGTGTGGGTGAAATTGGTGGAGGGGGAATGGGAGGAGGTGGAAACGTGGGGGGAGGGGGAGGTGCCGTGGGTGGTGAAATGTCCATACTTTCAAGAGTGGGTGCGAGTGTGGGGTCTACCATATACATTGGAATGGTAGGTGGTGTGTGTGTGTAAGTGGTGAATAGATGAGAAGTGGGGTGGGGAGCTGAAAATAAAGGGAATGGTTGAGACCTGGGTTGAAAAGTTCTAGCAAGGAAGTTATGGAGGGATTAGAGAAGTGGAGAGATGGAGGTCGGGGGTTGAGGTTGTAGAATTGAGGAGGGCATGAAGGGTTGCGTGGTAGCAGGGAAACCCATGAATATGGATCTAGGATCAGGATGACCTATGGCTGAGGGCATGGGGGATGGTTGTCCTAGGGCAGGCTCTATGAGCGATTCGGTGGATTGTGTAGTGATGGGGGTTGCTTCATAGATTGGGTTATCAGAGGTGGAGAATAGGGTTGAACTAGAGATGGGAGTACGGAAGATGAAGGTTGGTTCGGTGGGTTGAGTGGCCGAGGTGATTTCCACGGTTTCTGCTCTAGGAGGCGATGGTGGGGGTGTGGGTGGTAGTGGCTCGGTGGATCCTCATGGGTGACTGGGTGCTCTTGGCTAGCAGTTTTTGTTGCTTGGGAGGTTGTCCTGATGGGTTCGGATGTAATAATTGGCCCTTCTGCCGTTGTAATGGGGATCTGGATATTCTTACCTGAGCGTGGTCGTGTCCGGAATCTTCGTGGATCATATTGAACTGGAGACCTCCTAATGGCGGTCCGCACTGCCTCTACTACCCCATATGTTTTTGCCATCAATAAGAGACCTTCACTATATTCTGAGTCAACTCTTGCTTCTTCCAACAGCTGAGTCATGAGTACTCTACTGCTCTGTTCGGTGAGCAGTTGTTGCGATCGCACTCGTTCCATAATTTGATACAGCCTTCGGAGTTCTGCTGTATAGGCTGGGGCTTCAGTGGTCTCCTCTTCATATGCTCCTTCTTCTTCTAGGTGTCCTTGTTGTTGACCTTGCTGAGCGTCACTCCAATGTACATGGCGGCCGTCTGTAGATTTTCTTCTTCTTTGTGAAGATGTGCCTTGTTCTTCTGCATCTGAATAAAAGTCTACATCAGAGAGTTGTGTACTTTGTAAGAATGCTTCGAAGTCCTGGGGATCCATTCCTTCAGCATCTCCAGTTGTAGCAAATTCAAATTCAGATGGAGAAGGAGGAGCTGAAGGGGTAGCTTGTGTCGTAGTTTCAGATCCAGACCTGGGTATCCTAATGGTAAAGGGAGGTACAGTGGTCTCCCTTTGTGGCGATACTTCAGGAGTAGTCAGAACTTCCCTTGTCTGGACATAAGGGATCGCACCCCTCATGCGCTTGGATTGATGTGTGGACGTCTTGAGCTTCTTAAACATTTGTAATTGTGCCCAAGTTAAGGCACGTCCAATGGGAACATCGTATGCTAGGCACCGGTAAATAATGTGTGTGATTGCACAGCAACCGTTCACCACTAATTTCCTAGAAGACCTTTTATTTGCTTCATACAATTGATCTATAATCCATACCGGCAGCTTAATTGGTAACGCACCTGCCTCCGCTAAGTAGAGAGCGAACCAGATTCTTTTGTGTGGTTGTGTGAAGCGGTCTTGACCGGGGAAAGCAAAATGTTGCATGCACATACGGAGAGGGATGGACACGTTTGTGTTGGTGCATGCCAATCATCAATTGAAGGTTTATGAAGAAATGAAGTCAAGAAATTAAGAAGAGAACAAATTCAGAAGTTTGAAGGAAGGACATACTCAGAAATTCAAAGCTATGTACACATATGTACATTAGTTCAGATATAGGTTACTCACACTTTTGATTAGTCATAAGTTTGTACATATTTGCATATAAATGTTTTGGAAAAAGTCGGGGTATGTAGAATAGAGAATAGGAAGAGAGAAATCAGATGTAGAAAGTGTCATTGGACACATGAAAAGTTAGTTGAGTTACTTCTTCAAACAATTGTAACTTTTCTGAGTAATCGAAGAAAATCTTGCGCCCGATGTTTCGGTGTCTTCTACTTCTGTAGTTAATCTTTTGAGAAATCCTTCTGAACATATCTAAGTCCATAGTTAATCAATCTATGGCTAGAATTTGAGAATCTAATTGTAATCAGGCTAAGAGAATTTTGCATAGGAACATTCATATGTGAAATGTTCTAAGTGTCTTCTGAAACAGGCGCAGATTTCGTGATCAAAGAAATGATCAGTTCTCAGCACATAGTGTAAAGTTTTACACAAGTGAGGGCTCAAAATCTAAGTTGAAAGGTAAGCCATCTATGGCTAAAAGATCTTGATCAAACGGGATTTACTTTGGGAGAACCAGTGTTAAGAAATTACAGGTGTTAAGGTCGCCATTGCAAAGAAGCTGTTTTAGACGTAGGTAAAGTGTTTCACACATTTCTCACAGTATACTCAATCAGTTTGAGAAATTTAACTTGGAGAAGTTGCGCAATCTTAAGGTGAAACATTGTGCAAAGTTTTATTAAAAACTTTACAGGATTGATTAGTCAATGAGTGATTAATCTGCAGCAGACTTTTCAGAGAAGTGATTTCTTCACAGTTAATTAGTTTCTTGGTAATGTGATAGTGGATTTCCAAAATTCCGTGGAGTCTAAAGTTATTCTTGGTCTAGAGGTGGTCTAATACCAAGGATAGCTTGTTCTTTTGGAGATTAACACTCTCCATCAATGGTATCAGAGCAGGATGTGTCAAAATTGAAGTGAAGGAAGACTCCGACTGCTGCAGATATACAAATTCTACATCTCGAAGGTTCAGAAGGATAAAGTGTGAAGAAAGACACGCAAAGATTATCAAAAGAATCAGAAGAAGCAACATTCAAAGTTAAGGTACATTTATTTCTTGTAAAGGCTAAAACTTTGAGACTACAGGTGAAGCAAGGATGGGAGATAGTCTCCAAATTGAAAAGTTGGATGGAGAGAACTATCCAGCTTGGTCTATGAGGATGGAAGCTCATCTTATGAGCAAAGATCTGATGGGATACATCACAGGAGAGGAAGAAAAGCCAGAATTTAGAGAATCTAGTGTTCCAACTAGAGAGGAGCTTGCAGACATGAAGAATCGGATGAAGAAGGATGCTCAAGCAAGGAGCATAATCTACATGGTAGTCAATGACTATTTGCTTCCTCACATTAGAGGACTTGAAAGTGCATGTGACATTTGGAATGCTTTGGAAGAGCATTTCCAAAACACAACCAAATCAAGGAAGGCTTCACTATGGGCAGAATTTACTACTTTCAAGAAGAAGGCTTCACACTCAATTTCTGATTATGTGACAAAGATGAAGGACATTGCAGATTCTTTAGGTGCAGTGGATGAAGATATTGAAGAAGATAAATTGGTAAGACAAATTCTCACAGGGCTAAGAGGAGATGAGAAGTGGAAGCCTTTTATTTTGTCTACAGAACTTTCATTAGATCACTTCACTCCCGATTTGAATCAATTGTTAGGTCATATGCTAACTTTTGAGAATGATATCAAAGGAGATGTTGATAAGAGTGCAGGTCATGCAATGTACTCTAAAGACAAGAAGAAAGCTAACAAAGGAAAGCAACAATCAGGTGAAGAAGAAGGTACTTCGAACCAAGCAAATTTCATAAGAGGAAAAGGAAATGGCAGAAGTAGAGGAAGAGGCAAAAACAACAAAGATAATGCAAGAGCTTGTTGGATATGTGGTAAGACCAATCATCTATCTCATGATTGTTGGCACAATAATCAGAACAATGGTAATTATCAGAACTTTAATCAAAGAGCAAGAGGTGGTAGATTTCAGAGAGGAAACTTCAGAGGTAGAGGTGGTAGGAATTCTTTTGGAAGAGGTGGAGGAAGAAGCTTCCAAAATCAATCCTATAATAACACCTACTATAACTATGCATCAGATCAGAAGGAGGACTCGACTCTCATTATGAATGCAACATGTGAAACCTCACATGAGGACATGAGAGTGTTCTATATCGATTCAGGATGTAGTAATCATTTAAGTGGAAATATTGCCTTGATGACTGATCTAGATCATAATGCAATTAATCATACAGTTCAAACAGGTGATAATACAAAGCATAAGGTAAAGTCAATTGGTTCAGTCAAAGCTAAAGATGGGAGCACTCTTCTGAGTAAGGTTCTTTATGTTCCCACAATTCCAAAGAATTTGATCAGTGTAGGTCAAATTGTGGAAAAAGGATATGAGATAAGGTTTACCAATGATGGAGTCTATGTTGAAGACCCTAGTCAAGGGTATAAACAGGTTGTTACAGGAAAGAAGGAAGGGAGGCTTTTCACATTGAAGGTACAAGGAAATGTTGGACATGCTATGTTCACATATGGAGAGTAGAAGGTATCTGAATTGGATCTTTGGCATAAAAGACTTGGACATTTCAATGAGAGAGGTATTAAAGAAATGATTAACAATGGTTCAGTGCTTGGATTGCCTAACATTGCAGGTCAACACATGACATACAGATGTGAGGCATGTCAATTAGGTAAGGCCCATAAGCAACCTTATTCCAAGCATGGGTTTATGTATTCAGAAAGACTTGAGTTGGTGCATACATATGTGTGGGGTCCTTCAAAGGACTTTAGTATAAATGGTTCAAGATATTATGTCATATATGTTGATGATGCTACCAGATGGATCACAATTTATGTGATTAAAGAAAAGTCAGAAGTGTTTAATACATTTAAACACTATCATGCATATGCAGAAAGGATTACAGGTCAAAAATTGAAGAGACTAAGGTCAGATGGAGGGGGAGAGTATTTTTCAAATGAATTCAATGATTACTTGTGGAATGCAGGTATAAAGAGAGAAGTTACTTGCAGGTACTCTCCTCAACAAAATGGGGTAGCAGAAAGAAGAAACAGGACACTTGTTGAATTTGCAAGGTCCATGATGAAAGAGAAAAATTGCCCAAATTATTTGTGGGCAGAGGCTGTAAATACAGCTACATATTTGGTTAATAGATTGCCTTGTAAAGCTTTGCAGGGTATGACACCATATGAAGCTTGGTGGGGTAAGAGACCTACCTTGGATCATTGCAGAATATTTGGATGCTTGGCATATGCATATGTGCCATCTCAATTGAGGCATAAGTTGGAGCCTAAGGCAGAAAAGTATGTATTCATTGGTTATGATGATAAGCAAATGGGATACAGGTTGTGGAGTCCATCCACAAAGCAATTCCTTGTATCCAAGGATGTTACATTTGATGAGCAAAGTACTTGGTATGCAGGTAAATATAATATACATGCAGATGTTGAAGAAGTAGTGGATCAAAGGAAAGGTAAAGCAAAGATTCAATTACTTGATGAAAATGAGAATAATGAAGTACAGGTTGAAGTTGAAGAGAGGCCAAGGTTTGATCCAGAATGTGATGAACCAGAGACTTCAAAAAGTGCAGAAGTTAGGAGGTCTTCTAGGCACAAATGGCAACCTACAAGGTATAGCTATGACACCTCATTCTTGACTACTAAAGATTATGCTTATTTGGTAAAAGCAGATGAAGATCCATCTACATATGATGAAGCTAAAGGCAAGAGAAATTGGGAAGAAGCCATGCAAGAGGAGTATGATGCATTGATAGAGAATCAGACTTGGGATCTGGTTCCTAAACCTAATAGCCAGAAAATTATTGGATGTAAGTGGGTTTACAAAACAAAAAGATTTGCAGATGGAAGTGTGTCTAGGTACAAAGCCAGACTTGTTGTGAAAGGGTATGCACAGACATATGGAGTGGACTATGATGAGACCTATAGTCCTGTGGCAAAAATGACAACCATCAGAACTCTCATAGCAATTGCTGCTTGCAAAGGTTGGAAGTTATCTCAATTAGATGTTAAAAATGCTTTTTTGAATGGTTACATTTCAGATGAAGTTTACATGGAGCAACCAGATGGGTTCAAAGATCAAGTGAATCCAAATTATGTGTGTAAGCTCAAGAGAGCTTTGTATGGATTAAAGCAGGCCCCAAGGGCATGGAATTATAGGCTTGTAAAGTTCTTGAAGGAACTTGGATTTCAAGTATCAAAGGCAGATAGTAGCTTGCTAGTCAAAGCAAGTGAAGATGGATTCATTTATGTTTGTATTTATGTTGATGACATAATACTTACAGGAACAGATGATAAAGGAATACAAATGATCAAGAAGCAGATGGAGAAAGAGTTCAAAATTAGTGATTTGGGGAACTTGTCATTCTTCTTGGGAATGGAGATTTTATATACTCAACATGGAGTATATGTGACCCAAGAAAGGTATCTTAAAAATTTGCTAACCAAATTTAAAATGGAAGATTGCAGGGTTGCACTTACACCATTGGAAGTGAACCATAAATTGTCTAGATTTGGAGGAGAAGAATTCAGAGACATGAAGCTCTATCAAAGTTTGGTTGGTAGCTTGATTTATGCTACATTAACAAGGCCTGATTTGTCATATGCAGTTGGTGTGCTTTCACAATTCATGCATTGTCCCAGAAAGGAACATTGGATTGCAGGACAAAGAGTACTTAGGTACATCAAGGGTACACTCAGAGAAGGACTGTACTATGGATTTACTTCTGATACAAGAGTGAAGATATATAGTGATGCAGATTGGGTAGGTAATGTGGATGATAGAAGATCAACACATGGATATTTGTGCTATGTAGGAGACAAATTGATTTCATGGTGTTCTAAGAAGCAACATACAGTTGCTTTGTCATCTACAGAAGCAGAATATAAAGGTATGGTGGAAGCTACAAAGGAGGTAATATGGCTTATGAAGGTTTTTGATGTGATTCAAAGTACTCCTATTATTTGTGGAGACAATATGAGTTCTCTATAGTTGGCAACTAATCCTGTGTTTCATGCTAGAACTAAACATATTGAAATACAGTATCATTTTCTGAGAGAGAAGGTCATTGATAAGGAAATTGAAGTTATGCATACTTCTACAAAAGATCAACTTGCAGATATGATGACAAAAAGTCTAGATGGACCAAAGCTACAAAGATTCAAGGATATGGCAGGTATTAAGAAGATAGAGAAAAACCTCAATTAATGATTGAGGGGGAGCTGTTGGTGCATGCCAATCATCAATTGAAGGTTTATGAAGAAATGAAGTCAAGAAATTAAGAAGAGAACAAATTCAGAAGTTTGAAGGAAGGACATACTCAGAAATTCAAAGCTATGTACACATATGTACATTAGTTCAGATATAAATTACTCACACTTTTGATTAGTCATAAGTTTGTACATATTTGCATATAAATGTTTTGGAAAAAGTCGGGGTATGTAGAATAGAGAATAGGAAGAGAGAAATCAGATGTAGAAAGTGTCATTGGACACATGAAAAGTTAGTTGAGTTACTTCTTCAAACAGTTGTAACTTTTCTGAGTAATCAAAGAAAATCTTGCGCCCGATGTTTCGGTGTCTTCTACTTCTGTAGTTAATCTTTTGAGAAATCCTTCTGAACATATCTAAGTCCATAGTTAATCAATCTATGGCTAGAATTTGAGAATCTAATTGTAATCAGGCTAAGAGAATTTTGCATAGGAACATTCATATGTGAAATGTTCTAAGTGTCTTCTGAAACAGGCGCATATTTCGTGATCAAAGAAATGATCAGTTCTCAGCACATAGTGTAAAGTTTTACACAAGTGAGGGCTCAAAATCTAAGTTGAAAGGTAAGCCATCTATGGCTAAAAGATCTTGATCAAACGGGATTTACTTTGGGAGAACCAGTGTTAAGAAATTACAGGTGTTAAGGTCGCCATTGCAAAGAAGCTGTTTTAGACATAGGTAAAGTGTTTCACACATTTCTCACAGTATACTCAATCAGTTTGAGAAATTTAACTTGGAGAAGTTGCGCAATCTTAAGGCGAAACATTGTGCAAAGTTTTATTAAAAACTTTACAGGATTGATTAGTCAATGAGTGATTAATCTGCAGCAGACTTTTCAGAGAAGTGATTTCTTCACAGTTAATTAGTTTCTTGGTAATGTGATAGTGGATTTCCAAAATTCTGTGGAGTCTAAAGTTATTCTTGGTCTAGAGGTGGTCTAATACCAAGGATAGCTTGTTCTTTTGGAGATTAACACTCTCCATCAGTTTGGTGTGAGTGCTGCCATGTCTTTAAGCTTCAATAGTTTCCTATCCTTCATGTTAGTAGGAACGAGAGCATCCTTCTCAGAAGGTACATGTGTGCCGTGCATATTCAAAGCAGCGCTCACCAACTCCACAGTAAGTTCAAACCTCTTTAACTCGTTGTTGCCTAGCAAGGAAGGAAGAACAAATGATCCTGGTTTGTCCTTTTCTTCATTAGCTTGTAATGTGGAGACCAAATAATAGCATCGGAGGAGATCCGGTTTAGGTAGTGGTGCTTCAAAGTATTCTGCTAGCCCTGCACGTTGCCATATGGTCTGGAGATCCTCAGTGTTCTGTAGAGTCTCAAACTCCTTGGAGAAAAATTGGAATCGAACCCATGATCTCTCATACTCGCACTTAGACTCCCATATATACTTGGCCTCTCCTAATGGACCTGGCATGCCATTGAACCAATGAGAATTGGCATGGAATCTTTCTGTGATCCCTGTGGGTGGATCCGGAACCGGGATCTGCTGAAGGTGTTGCAGCTCCACAGGTCGTTCAGTTGGTGGCACATCCACAGGTAGACTATCCACATCGATTCCTGCAGTAAGTATTCCTACTTGTGAGCTCGGACCTGTCGCTTCTGCCATGTTACTTCTTGCCTTCTGATTCTGTGAGAATATAGAAACATGTGTTAACATTGTAAAGGACAAGTTAGAACCGTTTTTGTCCCCATTACAACATTATCATGAGGTTCGGGAGAGATTAGTAGGTTAATAAGTGCTCGGTGCTTGTGTGTGTAGTTAGGAATTGGTTGGACCTAAGAACTAAGTGGAATGATGTAGTGTGAGAGTGACGTAGTTAGTAGGTGGGCATGGATTTACAACTGGGGTCCGGGGGTTTATTACAAGTTTTAGGTTGCCAAATGCAGTGGATGGGCTTTGATCTTGATTTTGTGGGGACTCTGAAGAGTTTGATAGGGGTATCTGCTTGAAGATGAGGCTTTTTAGGGACCCATTTACAAGTGATTCTACTAGTGCTCATGGAAGAATATGTGTCCGTGCGTGATGCGTAAGACTAGGCCTCAAATGTTCGAGTGAGTGAAACATGTTGTACCAGTTGCGGCTTTGGTGTAGCTATTTGATCCCGCAAGCAAGCCTTAGGCACCCAGATTTGTCGTGATTGTGGGCTGGCCTTCATTGACTTCTTGGGTACCCAAATAAACTTCACTTTCGCAGAAGAATTAATGAAGGACTTCTTATTAGTGTCGTGTTGCTGACTACTAATAAGAGGTTTTGGCCGTGGGGTCGGCCTGGTCTGACGAGGGTATTTGCCTTTTCGCCTCCATACTTGCTTCCATGGCTGAAACAATCTGCTTTGCTCCTTTTTTTGGCATTAAGTATCGGTAGTGTTCAGCTTCTTCTGTAGTTGATCTGCCGTGGGTTGTTGCAACCTTCTGGTCTTTGGAAAAGAAGGGAGTTCCGTCCTCTCCCTGGCTCCATTGTTGAGATTAGCCTCTTTCTGCATCATACAGTTTTGGACAAAAATAGCATTGTCAACTTCATGTGCACCCCTGGAAGGACCAGGAGTTTGTGCCTTGCCTAGTTCCTTGAGTGCCTCATTTTCCAATTCAACTGTAAATCGGCTATGATCTACCCATACCTGAAGAAGTACACTTCTTAGGTTGAGGTTGACTGCATGATCATAGATCTAGTCCTGACCCAAGACAAGAGGCTCAGTGAGGTCCTCATCTTGACACACTAGTACTTTGACTGTCATCACTTCGTCTTGAATGGAGATGGGAAGATCCACCTCGCCCATGCAAGGAGTTTCCACACCTCCCAATCCTATGAGATATGCTTCTATAGGATCGACAGTTAATTTCAATTCTTGACAGTAAGACAACTTGACAGCACTAGTGGATGCACCTGAGTCAATCAAAGCTCTTACAATCTTTGCATCCTTTCCTTGTCCTACTCCTAGGGTTACAAAAGGCCGTCGGTCGATTATTCTATGGGAATGCCCACCTGAAGTCTCGCACATGGCCATAGGATAGCCTATAGATTCTTGAGTGTCAAGCATAGGCGGGTCTCTGCCTTGTCTCCTCAATTTCATTCGTCGAATGCATTCCAAAGCTTCTGCCTGTGCTTCTCTTCTAATTCGTTTCTCTTCTTCTTTACGTTTCTTGGCAGTGTTGAGTCGATTTAGCATCTCTTCAGTAAGGGGTTCCTGATATAACTTGACTCTGCATCCACTTATGTAACTTGGTAGAATATCGCCCTCTAAAGTGGCTAGTTGAACTGCGCCACTTGTGGAGATTCTATTGATAATCATTGGCCCGTAACCTCTTTTCTCTAATTTCCGTGCATGCTGCTTCAATGTGTAGACTAGGACTAGGTCGCCTGCTTTCAAGCCTTTATCCTTCACATGTGTATCAAAATATGCCTTTTGCCTCTTCTTTGCTGCATAGATTCCTGCTGCAGCTCTCAATCGTGTTTCGCCTAGACGTTCAAGATCAAAGATTCGAGAGGAGAGTTCATGGCCTGTCCAGTCATGCTCTTGTGCTACCTTCAATGTAGGTATCAAAAAGTCCAGGGGTAGCACAACATTTTGGCCAAATACCATCTGAAAGGGGGTGGCTTGGAGTACCGTTTTATAGGCAACCCGGTATGCCCAAACAGCATGGTGTAGCTGTTTGTCCCAATCAGAGTGTTTATTGTTCACTATTTTAGTCAGCACATTGCATAAGATCTTATTAGTGCTCTCAGCCTGGCCATTAGCTTGTGGATGATAGGGGGCCAATTTCTTATGTATCACCAAGAATTCTTGGAGAAGGTTTTCTATGACTTCATTCAAGAAGTGTGTGCCTCTATCACTCACCAACTCTATTGGCAATCCGTACCTCGTGAATACATTTTCAAATAAGAACTTTGCTGTTGTTTGAGCATCATTTTTTGTAGTAGCTTTCGCTTCTACCCACTTGGTTAGATAGTCTATGGCCACGATGATATATTCAGCATGTGAACCCTTAGCTGGGGGGTTAATAGGACCAACAAAGTCTATTCCCCATTTAGAGAACGCACGTCCGCCCATCATAGGCTTCAGTGGCATCTCATCCTTGCGTATAGGGTACTGAGTTCTCTGACAAACATCACACCGTTTCACATAGGTATGTGCATCCATGTGAAGGGTTGGCCACCAAAAGCCTGCAAATAGTATTGCCTTGATTACCCGATCTGGTCCAAAGTGTCCCCCTGCTACACCTTGGTGAGCAGTATCCAAGATTTCGAGATATTCACTCTCATGGACACATAGTCTCAGGTAACCATCTTTACCACGCTTGTATAGATTGTCACCAATGAGTGAATAATCCTGGGCTTCTTGTTCTAAACTCCTTTGCCTAGCCAGAGTCATGTCTGGAGGGAATGTTCTCGTCCTTAAGAAGGATACTAGAGGTTCACTCCAACCTGGCACTATGGACACTTGATAAAGAGTGGCATGTTCCACAGGTGGTTTAGTGCAGCAGATTGGGCATTCCTTGCACAACTTTTGGACATCAGCCTCCATAGTCGGCCAATGCACTCCGAGTCTCCTTAGTGTCTGTAAGGTTCGTTGCTTTGAGTAGTGTTGCTCTAACGCACCTACATGTGCTAATTGCAACCATTTAGCGTACTCATCCTCTTCCACACAACAAGCCAAGATCCCTTGATCTGTGTGCTTGTACATACTTCCTGCCATGATGTGATACTTTTGGGCTTTTACTACCTCTCTATCCTGTGTGTTTATTACTGGGTGGTTAGGTCTGTATGTCAACACTGGTACCAATGGCTTAGCCCACTGCAGCACCACTTCCAAATTAAACAAGTAAGCATCAGGAAGGTCATCTGACACTCCTTGTGGGGCTTCTCCCGATGTGAGCCTAGAAAGGTGATCTGCTCTCAAATGAGTCTTCCCTTTCCTTACCACAACCTCAAAATCATATTCCATTAGCAAGAGAAACCATCTTACTAATCTTCCTGTATTGCATGGCTTGTTTACGAGGTATAGCAATGCCTGATGATCAGTAAAAAATTTAAACTTATTTGCAAGCAAATAGTGTCTAAATTTCTTAACTCCATATACCATGCCTAAGTCTTCTCTCTCAGTAGTGGTATAATTTCGTTCAACTGCATTCAATTGTCTACTAGCATAGGCAATTGGAAGATCCATATTACCTTCACCAGTAGGTTGTGCAAGCACACATCCAATGGCATAATTGGATGCATCCACATGAACGTGGAAAGGCTTATTCCAATCCGGTGTGGTTAAGATTGGTGCTGAACATAATCGCCGTTTAAGATCATTGAAGGAATTCTCACATTCCTCAGTCCACTCAAAGTTTGTCAGAAGTCCGTACAGAGGCTTTGCAATGATGGCATACATGTGTATAAATCGTCGGTAATAACCACAATGCCCCATGAAAGCTTGTACTTCCTTGACATTCTTTGGCCTAGGTAATTCGGCTATAGCTCTTACTTTCTCTTCATCCGTAGATATGCCATTCTTTGACACTATGTGTCCTAGAATTTTGCCTTGCCTGACCATAAAAACACATTTTTCTGGGTTTAGACAGACTTGATATTCTCTACATTTGTCAAAGATTTGTCTGAGTTCAGGAATATGGGTTTGTCTAATGTTGGAATGAGCACAAAGATCATCAACATAGACTTCTAAGTTCTTCCTCAGGAACTCCTTAAATACATGGCACATCAGCCTTTGGAAGGTTGCGGGAGCATTGGTCAGCCCGAATGGCATTACCCTAAAAGCGAATATACCCCACTCTGTGGCAAAAGCCATTTTATGCTGATCTTCTGGTGCAATGGCCACTTGATTGTAGCCAGAGAACCCATCTAGGAAGATGTACACTTCCTTGCCTGCCACCCTTTCTAAAAGATGCTCAGTGATAGGAAGCGGGTAATTATCCCTGATCGTGGCTGCGTTAACCTTCTTCAAGTTAATGCATATTCGTAATTTGCCGTTCTTCTTGGGCACCACCACAATGGGGGATACCCATTCAGTGTGCTCAATTTCATAGATAAATCTAGCTTCAACCAAGCGGTCTATCTCTTCTTTGATCTTGGCAGCATAGTTGTCATTATATGTGTATGGCTTTTGTTTTGAGGGTATGGCCTCTGTAGTCATTGGAATCGTATGTGAGCATATGTCCGGGTCCACTCCTTTCAAATCCTTGTAACTCCAAGCAAATACATCTCTATATTCTCTTAGCAAGGCTATCAGCTCATGCTCTTCTTCCTCAGTGAGGTCATGTCCTATGTAAGTGCACCTCTCTTCTCCTTCTTCTATGGCTACCACTATTTTCTTGGTGGTTTCTTTGTTATCATAGGCCTCTCCCGATTGCGCCTCTCGTTTAGGCATTTTAATCATGACTCTCCTGTCATCTATCTCATACTTCTTAAAATTTTCCGGGACCTCAAACAAAGATTCTTCCTCTTCTGGTGTGACTTCTCTCTTCTTTCTTTTCTTTCCTTCTTCCTTATGGGTTACATGTGTGGCTAGCCTTACATCCTTTGTAAGCTCTCCGTGCTTCTGGGGTTGAAATTCTACTTCATAGAAGTATTCTTCATCTGATGCAAAAGGTGGGTCCATAATGATTGACTCTAGATCAGAGTCACTCGCATCCTCAAATGCATCAGGGCTAGGTTCACACTCTTCTAAAACTGCTTCTCCCATGATTGGCTCTATGGAGAAGACTGAAATGTCATAGCCATCCTCATCACAGTGAGGTGTCCATTGTTCTTCATTGATGGCTACATCCATGGTTGCTAGAATTTCTGCCCAGCCATGAGGTTCGAATTCTTCGTCTGGAAAAACTACAGGTGCATAGGCTGGGTCTTGGATTGATCTATGGGTTTCTTTTGCACCTATCTCCCTGGCTTTTTCTCTCTTCTCTTCTTCTACTGCTACCTTACACATCCATAAGTGAGTGTCTTCATGCATCCATGAGGATCCTGATCCTAGGGAATGCACCGATTCCGTATCATCTTTGGCTCTATGGATGGGGTTCCATTGGATAGGAGGGACATCTCTATGAGAGTAATCCTTGAGATTGACTTTGGTTGTAACACCTAAGTGCTGCAAATACAAAGAATTGGTTCCCCAATCCTGTACCACTTGCAACTGCCGCATAAATGGTCTTCCCAAAATCATTTCATAGGCTTGATTTTTGCTAAAGTCACAGATAGCAAATGTGTGCTCAAACTCTACACCACAAGTAGTGAGAGTTATCCCCTCGAGTAGTCCTAAGGGTCTTTCTATGTGCCCGTCAGCCATCTGCAATTTCATTCTCGTTGGCCTGAGAGCTGGCTTGCCCCATCGTTTCCATAAGGAAGTGGTAACAATTGCAACTCTTGCACCTGAGTCCAAGATGGCCTTGGTTGTGTATCCCTGATGAGTGATGGGGAGATATGTGTTTCCCTCTTCGCCCTCACTCATGTCTCCTATCTTGTCTAAGGGTATTTCTGGCACTGTTCTCTGGGATTCTACCTGGGAACGAGGTTTTGCTATCTCGGGCACTTGATTGGCTACATGTTTCCACACTTCTGGTCTAACCTTAAGCAGCTCTTCCAAAGTGAGATTGCACTGCACTTTGGTGTTCTTCACTACCTCTGTGTTCCTAGGTATGACTGAATCTTCGTTTCTTACCATGACTGTAGGTGCTCTCATACAGGTGGACTTTGCTTCCCATGGGCCTGTGAAATGGGGTAGTTCTTGTAAAGAATTAGACTCAAAGTCTAATCTTTCTTGAGATTGGGCACTCTCCTGCTCTCCATAAATGGAAGGAAGGTCTTGTGGGAATTGATCGTGTGTGTCATCCACAAGTTCAATAGGAGGAGGAACTTCACTCTCTTTAGCCCATTTCTCTTCTTGAATCTCTCGCAAGAATTCTGGTGTGTATTGATTCATAGAAGAAGAGGTGTCTGGCTCCGTAGAGTTAGGCACGTAGGCCTCAGGCACATAGGCTTTCTGGGTAGGAAGACCTGCTCTTTCACTAGCCTTGTCATGGTGTTGAGGGGCGGGTTCCTTTTGTGATTGTGCAATTAGATTCTCTATTCTTTCTAGGGAGGGGGGGTTGTCTGGTTCAGTGGAATTGGGCACATAAGCTTTCGGTGGGGGATGGGTCATGTTTTTGCTTGCTTTATCTCTTTCTTGATTTTTTTCTTCCTTGGCAGATCTTGCAATTATGCCCTCTAACTTCTCTAGAAGTCCATCCAAGTGTAATTGCGTCTTGGCTGAGCCCGAGTAATTGAAAAGGCGACTAGCTTCAAACATAGTCTGAGCCAATGCGACCATTTTCACGCAAAGCTTGGTTCTTTCTATCTCTAGGTCAGCTCTAGGGTAGCACTTGTCATGATCCGTTACATTTGGCCCTTCTTGGATTCTGGCCTGATATGCTTTAAGCATCATGTCTATGTCTTCAGGAGTGGGATCAGCTAATACTGATCCTGCTCGGGGTGGTGGGTGGGTTACGTGGGGTGTATTAGAGGGTGGAGGGATGGAGGGTGATGGGGATGGTAGCGGTGGGAATGTGTGAGAGTGCGGTTGAGATGTGATCTCTATGATTTTGGCCTTGGTTTCTCGTAGACTTTCCTCAAGTTCACTCATCTTCTTTGCCCATTGCCTTTGCATACGTTCACGGCTATCTCTCCAAGCTCTTGTTCTCTTCTTATTTTGGCTCTCAGTATCCATAGCGCCTGGGCTCTTTTCTTGGCTTACCCCTTGGTTTTGCTGCAATGCTTGAGCTCTAGTGATTACCTGCACTGGTGCAGTGGAAGCGACACTTCCTGTGGAATTGACCACTAACCCAATAACATTAATCGGAGTGATTTTTGGCATATTGCTGGGATTCTTGGGACAATCTCGTAAGAGATGTTCCTTTCCGCACTCCTGGCAAAAGCCTTGGATCATCACTGATTGGGGTTGTGTAGGTGCAGGCATGGGGCAATCATGTATGAGGTGATCACCCTGGCATCTGAAGCAAGGTCCTCTAGGAAAAGGGGGTCGTATCTGCCTAGGTTGAGGTCTAGAGTTGGGGTTTGTGTACATGACATTAGCATATTCAGGCTCCCAAATAGGTTCACTCGGTTCCTCATTGTAGTAAGACTCACCATGTTCAGGAGACTGCATGTAGTAAGCCTGGGGATTATCAACATGTGTAGAATCAAAGCTATGGTCACTGGGATCACTTTCTGAGATTGATGGTGTTACTGGGACTATCGCTCTATTCAGGTTTTCTTCTGCAGCAACATACTTGACCGGAATCACATTAGTAGGAGCAGGTGGTTGCTGTGCTAGCACTGGCTGGGGTCTGAGTTGGGCCTGATGTTGCGGTTGGTAATTTTTTTGAGGCTTAATATACTGTTGTGGTGAATATTGACTCTGGTATCTGCCTTGTTGAGGGTATGGCTGAGGGTAGGTTTGCCTAACCGCTTGCTTATTGTATGGGCAGTCCTGTGCTGAGTGATTTGTGTACCTTCGCTCTATGGTGCAATATTGGCTGCTAGGATTCACTTGGGGTTGAGCCGTGATGGGACATGCGTTTGCCATATGGT
Source organism: Ceratopteris richardii (assembly GCA_020310875.1). Lineage (NCBI taxonomy): Eukaryota > Viridiplantae > Streptophyta > Polypodiopsida > Polypodiales > Pteridaceae > Ceratopteris > Ceratopteris richardii. The sequence goes on from CM035440.1 coordinate 139,530,911, forward strand.
CACCACCACAAGTATAGCACCTCTTTACTGGGGCAAATCTAGGAATTTGTTTACTAGAGACGCCTAGTTTTTGAGCTACTTTTTCTGCAAGTTCCTCAATTGATGTGGATTGTGAGGAAGAGAGGCTAGAGGTACTATCTGAATCTTTGTAGATTTTGGATAGCTCTAACTCCTCCCCTAGGTTATCCTCAATATCGATGCACATGCGTACACATTCTTCTATAGTCCGGGGGTCCTTCAAGTACACATATGATCTCAATTTGGTACTTAGCAATCCATCCAAGAATAAAGCCACTTGCTTAGCAGCTGTGGGTAACTCAAGACTAGGACATCGCTCAAGATATTGCCTAAATCTTCTTCCTGCAAGTCTCACAGTCTCTTGCGGGGTCTGCTTGAAGCTGTATATCAATGAGGAAGTATTATGCCTTATGCCACTTTTAGAGAATTCGATAATGAATGCCTCTAAAAGTTGATCTATGCTTCTAAACTGCCTCTTGTTTAGTGGCTGAAACCATGTCAGGGTGGTGTTCCTAAGGGTTAAACCAAAGGCATTGTACTGCGTGAACAGGTCTTCAACTTGTTCAGCTCTCAAGACTTGCTTAAACTCGGCTACATGATCGTAGGGGTCTCCAGTGCCATCGAAGTAGTTTTTCATGCACTTAACTAGATGGGTCGGTCTCAAGGTCCTCGTGTGCTCTCTTGGTCTTGGCAAAGGGAAATCATCGGCATTTCTTCAGTTCCCTGGGGCTCTATGTCCCTCAGGTTCCCCTCTATTCGTGTCCATTCTCGTTCTTTCTCTTCCCCAAGAGTTGGCAAAGCTTACCTCAGGTCTCTCTCGACTCCTTTCTCTTTGAGTCCCCTGAGCTTGAGATGTTCCAGCTCCTTGGCGACCAAAGGACACATTCGATCTTGGTTGGGGGAAGATAAATTCTCCTTTCCAAGTGTAAGCATGCCTATCATTTTTTGTAACCCCAAAGATCCTCTCTGAAGAGTGATCTAAGTAGGTCACTCTTCCTGGAATATCAGAATCTTTGAAATCATATATCATGATTGTTCCTACCTCACTCAGTTGACTAGGTCTATATCTCCAAAAGGCTTCATCCGTCTCTCAGTTCAAGAGGAGATCTATGCTCTTATTATCTTGGGGAATCCACTCTGGTGTGATAATCCTCGTGAGAACAAATTTGCCTCGGGGGGTTCTAGGTTCTTCGCCCATGTTTCCTTGCTCTAGGTCACCTAAGTCCGTTTCCGGGACCACATTCCCAAATTCATCTGTCCTATTGGGATGACTGGTGACTACATATATTGTCCCTTCCTTGTCCAAGTATGCTCCATTTTCAAACTTGACAGCTGGGCGCTCTAGTCCAATGGATTGGTCAGGGTTTTTAATCTGGACCACCGCTCTTCCTAGGCCGTCCTCATAGATGCTAGCACCTAATCGGTTGGTCCTAAGGTACTCGAGTTGCATCTTGTAAGGGCCTTCCACCCTATGTAAATATGGCACCCCAGAACTTCCTGTAGGTCTCTCCATACCGTGGGACATCTCAGACTCGCTAGTCTCAGAACTAGGGTAATACGAATGATGGCTCAACTGCTGGGCCCAAGACCTCGTAGTATGATTGACACTAGCCTTTGAAGATCTAAGACTTTGTCTGTCTCTCCCTAGGTGTCTACCTGACCTAAGGTTCATATGCCCTTTGTACGTTGCTGATTCTTTGGTACCAGTCACTTGTTCCTTTTAAGTTCCTTTGGATGTGTTTTCTTGTTTTTAGTTAAACGTCATCAGGAGCACTTTCGTGGGTCGTACTTGATGTTCTGTGTCCGCTTAGTTTAAGTTCTTTTCCTTTAAGTTATCCCTTGACTACAATTTTGCCTACCCTTGCACTTGAGAAATTAAGGGCTCTTCAAACTTGAGTGTTCCTATCGTACCCCTAGTCAATCAGAACAACTACTCGTACTTAGCCTATGCTAAGAATAGACTGAGGGGAATAAGTGATGTTCCAACCTCAAGTCGCTCCTCCTGGCGATGCTGGTCTACCCAGGAAGCACGTTCCCGAGCTTGTTCTCCTTGGCACTTACTTTGCTTTCTCCAAGAGCTCTCGATGATCCTGTAAGAATCCCAAGTTTAGCTTCAAGTTGATCCTTCAATTGACAGACAATTTATTTCAGACACTTTTTTAATGATCCTTGTTCCCCCTTTTGTATTGCTAAAAATTTCCTCTAGAGCTCCCTTGGTGTTCCTACCCCTCAGTGTGTCAACTTCCAAATATCCTATCTGAAAATCAACGTATGAAAAATGGATTTCGTATGAAAAAGTTATAACCGTTCAGGGTTTAGGGGGTTAAACAGACAAACAGAACCTTTCAGGAGTTTTAATGCATTTTTCTAAGGCCTTTGCAAGTGTGTGAGTATTTGAGAGTGCAAATATGCCCAAAATTTAGCCTAAATTTCCAAAAAATTTACCCCTTAATTTTTGCCGAAAATGTCTGTCTATCGCGATAGACGGTGTCTGTCGCGATAGACACAAACTATCGTGGGGGGCTGTCTGTTGCGATAGACGGTGTCTGTCGCGATAGACGGTGTCTGTCGCGATAGAGTGGTCTGTCGCGATAGACGGGGTCTGTCGCGATAGACGGTGTCTGTCGCGATAGACGCTGTCTGTCGTCTGTCGTGATTTGGTCTGTCGCGATAGACGATGTCTGTCGCGATAGACTGGATCTGTCGTGGAATTTTGGTCTGTCGCGATAGAGTGGTCTGTCGCGATAGACAGGGTCTGTCGCGATAGACGGTGTCTGTCGCGATAGACGCTGTCTGTCGTCTGTCGTGATTTGGTCTGTCGCGATAGACGGTGTCTGTCACGATAGACTGGATCTGTCGTGGAATTTTGGTCTGTCGCGATAGACGGGGTCTATCGTGGGTCTCTGTCTGTCGCGATAGACGGTGTCTGTCGCGATAGACAGTGCCTGTCGTCTGTCGTGATTTGGTCTGTCGCGATAGACGGTGTCTGTCGCGATAGACGGGGTCTATCGTGGGTCTCTGTCTGTCGCGATAGACGGTGTCTGTCGCAATAGACGGTGTCTGTCGCGATAGACGGTGTCTGTCGCGATAGACTGAAAAAACGCAAATTTTTGAGAAACTTCTAGTGATTTGGAGTGCTCTAATGGTGTAGGTTATCGTGCCAAACACGCATTCACAAAATATTAAGTTTTTTTGTCTGTCGCGACAGACAGAAGTCGTCGTCCCGGGACCTGTGCAAAGTCTGTCGTACCTGCGCACACTGCTGGAGAAGGTGGTATAGCTAGTTCCTGCAACAAAAGCTCAAAAACACACCAAAAACAGATAGCATGCAAGCTCTCTCTCGCTCTCTCTCACAATGAAATGAGGGATATGAGGTGGGGAGTGTAATATGACCAAAAAACTGAAATTTTTTGTGGAGATGGAGATGGAGGTGGGAGATGGTGGGGATGATGATGGTGATGATGGTGATGCGAAAGTAAGGAAAAAATGAAGAAAAATAAAGAGAAGGAAGATGGAGATGGAGGTGGGAGATGGTGGGGATGATGATGGTGATGATGGTGATGCGAAAGTAAGGAAAAAATGAAGAAAAATAAAGAGAAGGAAGGATATTACCTATAACTCCAATGTCTCAACTCGACGTCTTACCATCACACGCTCGTCCTTGAAGCTCTCTCCCCGGCAACGGCGCCAAATTTGGTGTCACTCTAGCACAATGGTGAGTACCAACGTGAGAAGATTCACCTCATAATTGTCAATCCGTGGAGACGTGAGGACTAGTATGAAGACTATGAGCAAGTGAAGGCACAAGTGTGTGAGTGAGAAGCACACAAGCATGCACACACATTCACACACATGCGCACACAAGGCAAGAACAAGGAGAGGAACAATGGAGTTCTTTGCATTAGTCAAAAAGTCTCTTACATAAGCTCAATTCACAAACAATCCAACCTCAAAAATGAGCTCTCTAGCTCTTTTTATAGTTTTCTAACTAGCTTTGGTCTTGTCCAGACCTAGTGTCCGGCCTAGTTAAAAATTAGGTTCTAGAGCCTATTTGAGGGCTCAAACAGAGTCTAAAAATTATGAAAATTGATATGTAGCTAGTTCTAATACTCCTCAAGCTCGAGGACTCCTCAGCTTGCACAAAATGGAGTGTATTCTACCAAAAACAGAATTTACAATGTTTGTGTAGTGATTAAAATCACTTGAGTTGTAAATGGTCCATGGAAAAAATGATTGGGCCTTGTTGTCCTATTGTGCATGACTCCTCCGTTGCGCTAGTATGCTCTTCATCTGACTTGTATGCCAACATATACATATACCTATACGTATACATATACATATACTTATACATATACATATACATATACATATACATATACATATACATATACTTATACATATACATATACATATACATATACATATACATATACATATACATATACATATACATATACATATACATATACATA
>CM035440.1:139540400-139545751 GCA_020310875.1 Ceratopteris richardii
ATAATATCTGCAATCTGATCTTTTGTGGAAGTATACACCACTTCAATCTCTTTCTCCATTACCTTTTCTCTAAGAAAATGATACTGTATCTCTATGTGCTTTGTCCTTGCATGAAACACAGGATTTGCTGCAAGATATAATGAACTCATGTTATCTCCATGAATAATGGGTATACCTTGATCAATTCCCAAGCTTTTGAATAATGTCTGCATCCATATGACTTCCTTTGCTGCTTCCACAAGTCCTTTGTATTCAGCTTCTGTTGATGATAAGGCCACTGTGTGTTGTTTCTTTGAACACCAACTCACAAGCTTATCTCCAATGTATATCATGTAGCCATGAGTAGACCTTCTGTCATCTTGACTTCCTGCCCAATCTGAATCACTATAGGCTCTCAATCTTATATCTGATGTAAAAGGATAATACAATCCTTCTTTCAAAGTCCCTTTGATATATCTAAGGACTCTTTGACCTGCAATCCAATGTGGATCCTTTGGACAATGCATGAATTGGGAAAGAACACCAACTGCATAACTAAGATCAGGCCTTGTTAGAGTTGCATAAATCAAACTTCCAACTAAAGATTGATACTTCCTCATGTCTTTGAACTCTGCACCAACATATCTACTGAGTTTGTGATTGACTTCTAATGGTGTAGATGCCTCTCTGCAATTCTCCATTTTGAACTTCTTTAGAAGATTCAAGAGATACCTTTCTTGTGATACATAAATGCCATGCTCTGCATAAGTGATTTCCATTCCAAGAAAATATGACAATTTTCCTAGATCACTTATCTTGAATTCTCTTTCAAGTAGCTTCTTCACCTCCTTGATTCCTTCATTTGAGGTACCTGTAATTATAATGTCATCTACATATATACAAATGTAGATCATACCTTCATCTGTTCTTTTGATAAGTAAACTTGCATCTACCTTTGAACTTTGATACCCAAGGTCATTAAGATACTTTACAAGTCTATAATTCCAAGCTCTTGGAGCTTGCTTCAAACCATAAAGGGCTCTTCTCAACCTGCAAACATAATTTGGAAACTTATGATCTGCAAACCCTTGAGGTTGTTCCATGTAAACCTCATCTGATATATATCCATTCAAAAATGCATTCTTAATGTCCAATTGACTCAATGTCCATCCTTTTGATGCTGCAATGGCAATGATTGTTCTTATGGTTGACATCTTTGCCACAGGACTGAATGTCTCATCATAATCTATGCCAAATGTTTGAGCATAGCCTTTAACCACCAATCTAGCTTTGTATCTGGCTATAGTTCCATCTGCATGCTTCTTAACTTTGTAAACCCATTTGTTTCCAATCACTTTCTTACCATTAGGTTTTGGGACAAGTTCCCAAGTTTTGTTCTCTTCAAGAGCATCAAATTCTTCCTTCATTGCTACTTCCCATTGTCTCTTACCCTTTGCTTCATCATAGCTTTGAGGTTCTTCATCTTCCTTAACCATGTAAGCATAATTTTTCTGAGTCAAGTAAGAAGTGTCATATGAATACCTTGTAGGTTGATTCCTTATTCTGGTTGACCTTCTTGGTTCACACTCTTCATGTCTATCTGGATGTACTTCTTCATCAAATATTGGTCCATCTTCATTCCTTCTATATGATCCAACTCTTGATGTGCTTGCTTGCATATGTTCTTCATCTCCATCTATTTGCATATGTGACTTACCTCTTGCACTCCTTCTTATCTCTTCTTCAAATGTTTCAAGCTCACATTCTTTATCTGCATACCAACTCTTCTGTTCATCAAAGGTCACATCTCTGGAAACAATAAAATGTTTAGTTAAAGGACTCCATAGCCTATAACCCATTTGCTTTTCATCATACCCAATAAACACATATCTTTCTGCCTTTGGTTCAAGCTTATGTCTGAGTTGTGATGGTACATAAGCATAGGCAATTGACCCAAACACTTTACAATGATCAAGTGTTGGTTTCTTACCCCACCAAGCTTCATAAGGGGTCATACCATTCAAAGCTCCACATGGTAACCTATTCACAAGAAATGTGGCTGTATTTACAGCCTCAGCCCAAAGATAATTAGGGCAATTCTTTTCCTTTAACATTGCTCTTGCAAATTCAACCAATGTTCTATTCCTCCTTTCTGCCACCCCATTATGTTGAGGTGTATACCTGCAAGTTATCTCTCTCTTGATACCTGCATTCCAAAGATAGTCATTAAATTCTTGGGAGAAGTATTCTCCCCCTCCATCAGACCTTAGCCTCTTGAGTTTGTGACCTGTAACTCTTTCTGCATAAGCATGAAAATGTTTGAAGGCTCCAAAGACTTCTGATATTTCCTTTAGAACATAAGGGTTATCCACCTTGTAGCATCATCAATAAACAAAACATAATACCTAGATCCATTTATTGAACCTTCTTTTGTTGGTCCCCATACATCTGTATGTATGAGTTCAAGCAAACCATCATGCTTGAAACCTTTCTTCTGAAATGGTTGTCTATGAGCTTTTCCCATCTGACAAGCTTCACACTTGTATATCATATGTTGATTCTTTACATTTGGTAGTCCCAATACAGATTGATTCTCCACCATAGTTTTGATTCCTCTTTCATTGAAATGTCCCAATCTTTTATGCCAAAGATCTAACTCTGTAATTACTTCATCACCATGTGTAATTAGGGCTTGACCAACATTTCCTTGCACTTTGAGAGTAAAAAGTCTACCTTCCTTCTTACCACAAACAATGGGTTTGTATGCATCCTCTGGATCTTCTACAAATACCCCTTCATTTGTAAATCTGACTTGAAAACCTTTTTCCACTATTTGTCCAACACTAATCAGATTCTTTGGTATTGTTGGAACATACAAAACATTTGTTAATAAATCAGCTCCACTCCTGCACTTCACCTTTCCAATTGAATGCACATTGTGTTTTGTATTGTCACCTGTTTGTACTGTATGACTTGAATTTCCTTCTTCCAATTCTGACAATAATTCTATATTACCTGATAAATGATTTGAACAACCAGAGTCAATATAGAATACCTTGAGATCCTCCTTCTCTGATGAACTAATTGAATTCATCATCAATGTTGTATGGTTGTCATTCTGTGTATCATTTGCATAATTGTAATATGTAGTGTTGTATGATTGGTTCTGATTCCAATTTCTTCCACCACCTCTACCAAAACTTCCTCTTGAATTATGTCTTCCTCTTTGAAATTGATTCTGAAACCTTCCACCTCTACCTCTGCCATTGTTGTTCTGATTTTGATTTGCTCCTTGTTGATTGTGCCAACAATCATATGCTAGATGATTGCTCAATCCACAAATCCAACATGTCTTCTTGTTATTGTTCTGATTACCTCTACCTCTTCCATTACCTCGACCTTTACCTTTGCCAAAACCTCTTCCTCTTGCATAATTTGCTTGAGTTGTTGACTCTTCTTCATCCTTTGCTTTGCCTTTATCTCCTTTCTTTTTGTTCTTCACATACATTGCAGAACTTTGACCTTTGTCTCCATCTGACTTTAAGTCTTGCTCAAATGTGAGCATCAATCCAAGTAATTGATTTAATTCTGGCACATAATGATTTAATGAAAGTTCTGTTGAAAGTACAAAAGGCTTCCACCTTTCATCACCTCTTAATCCTGCAAGTAATTGAGCTATCAACCTATGATCTTCAATATCCTCATCAATAGATCCAAGGCTATCTGCCAAGTCTTTCATCTTAGTGACATAATCACTAATGTTCTGATTTTGCTTCTTCTTGAATGTGGTGAACTCTGACCATAAGCTAGCTTTCCTAGCTTTAGTGGTGTTTTGGAAGTGGTCTTCCAAAGCATTCCAAATATCTTCAGCTGTTTCTAAACCTCTGATATGTGGCAACAAGTGATCTGTAATAGTGTTGTATATATAAGCTCTTGCACTTGCATCTCTCTTCTGCCATAGCTTCAAAGCTTCTAACTCTTCCTTCCTTGGATGACTTTCATCTTCAAATTTAGGCTTCTCCTCTTCACCTGTCACATATACCATTAAGTCCTTACTCATAAGTAAGGCCTCCATCCTCATTACCCAAGCAGGATAGTTATCTCTGTCCAATTTGTCAATGGACACATGATCTGCCATGGTATCCTTGCTTCTGCTTCAACCTGTAAGTGTAAGATTAAAGAATGATACCTTTTGTAGACCTTTACTCTTGGGAGCAACTTCGAAATACTCTTCTGATGACTTTTGGTTGTTGAACACCTCAGCTTCCTCCTTCTTTGATAAAGAACTCTTCAAATCTTCTTGTATCTGCACTCCTTTTATTCTCGAGGACCTTATCTGCTCTGATACCACTTGTTGGTGTGTAAAACACCACAAGAACTAAACTAATGTGGTATTAGAAGACCTCCATAACCACCATTAGCTTAGCAACACTCACATCATGAATCTTCATCTCTGAACTTAGTGAAAATCAAAACTTCACTTCACAGAAATCTGCGCCTTTTCTTCAATCCTTCAATCTGACCTGTATTAGCTCAATCTTTGCCAAATCTTTTGATTACTTGCTAAGAGAAGTTCTTGCTAGTGTTAAGCAACACATAACAAACAAAACTTTCAAGCAATAACTTCACAATCCTCTGATTTTGTATCAACCTTTATACTATGTCTGAAAACTGAAAATGTACTTCATCGATTTGACATACCTTCACTCTTAAACTGATTTCTCTGAGTACGCGTCCCGTTTCTCAAAGATCTTTTGACCAAATGTAGTTGAGGATTATAGCTTTCCAACGAGCTATCACTTACCAAAAACTTTACACCATGCTTCGAGATCTGATCTTCAGAAGATCAGTCAAATGTGCGCCAGAAAAGTCGTAACTGTCAACTAACTTTCATAGTCATATGAAATGACTTGAGACTCAATGTACAATAGGAATTAGACACAATGCTTCTACACAAACATGTGTTGATTATTAGAGAAGGTGTGTACAAAATGGCTTGGCCTAATTTTGCTCACAGCCATGGAAAACTCTATCAGACTCAGAAGTTTTCTCTCACCATCTCTCTCAGAAATTACACGACTTTTCTCTACTTCCTCAAACTACAAAATTGAGTTCTCTCTTACATGTTTCTGACTCAAATTAACTTATATACCTATGGTTTACATTCATCTAGACTTGAACTCGTAAGTTCTAAAGATCAATTACAAATCTAGACTCTAATTTTGCACTAATTTACAATAGTGAAATTGTCCCTTCACTTAGGCTTGATTTTCTGTAGGTCTTTCCTTCACTTCTTCTTTCCTCCATCATATGTCTCCATATGTCTTCATATATCAATGCCTAATTAGTGAGTGAAGCCCCAACAAGATACA